>OX595990.1:0-495848 GCA_951394045.1 Nitzschia sp. DOCU1
ACAAACGCGTTCATCTACTGCTGCTGGTGCACAAGACTTTGGTATCGCTGCCTCAACGGGCAAGCCTTGCAAGCTATGTCTGCTCAAGGGTGACTTTTGTAAGAAACACGAATCTCAACGCCCCCGAAACGGTGCCACCGTGCTCACTCAAGAGCGTGTCCAGTCAGCACCATCGTCGTCAACACGGCAGCAACCATTGATTGTCTATGGCGTGAAAACCAACGGAAAGCCATGCAAGATCTGCATCTACAGGGGTGACTTTTGCAACTGGCATGAACATCAACGCAACAGTTCTGTCCTCCTTTCTCCAGAAGAGCGAGCTCAAACCGCTGCTTCGACTGAGCAAGCGTCGTTTGGTACGACGCTTGCTGGTAATCCTTGCCAGATTTGTATCCGCGAAGGCGACTACTGCCACTTTCACTTGGATCAAAGGCCAGTGCAGGAGCCGGCTGTGACGATCGAATCTAATAGTCCCTCCCTCACCAGGCGGGGAACTCCGTGCAAGCTTTGTATTCGCAAGGGTAGTGACTGCCACATTCACGCAACAAACAAAACTTCAAAGGTGTCTGTTCTTGGTCGAATCCGCAGCTTCTTATCCCTCGTGCTGTTTGGAGTCATCTTTCACTACGCGGTCTTTGTCGTGTTGTTGGAAACAACTACCATGCAACGTCTGCAACACCAAGCGATCGATATGTACCAAGAGATCCCCGAGATTCCGTTGGATCTTATCATGGAAAAGGGATCTCAGGCGTACAAGGCGCTGGGCTTGGAGGCCCTCGTCGAGCGAGGTTTGGAACTCAAGGATGCAGTGATTCAGCGCGACTGGGTACAAGACCGCCCTTCCTTTGTGCAGGCTCTGATGGAAACGGGACACGGCGAGAAAGTGCCATGTGACGCCGAACGCTACCATCCTGATCTGATGATTTTTATGCAATCAAATGCAACGTCCGGAGCCTTTTCTCATGGTGACATTAGCGTGGGGTTGAACTAGGAACTTTCAACAACAGGGGACCACCTCGCACCTACTCCGTATTAGAACTAACGACTGTATTCAGTTCAGTATAATGCATTCTCTATACACGATATCCTCCTCTCTAATAGCTTGCTCGTCCTAATCTACTACTACTATCCATACTGCAAAATCGTTCAGGGCATCAACCATTGCTGAAATTTGAGACGTCATTAAACACAAGAACTGCTCCTCGCCTTGAGGAAATCTGTTCCAATGTTGGGATTCCGAGTTCACGGAGGCATCAGTTTCTTTGTAGTGCAGTAAGTTGCACACGAGATTCGTTGGTAAGCACGGCAATGGCGTAGAGTCTCAGCGATAGGAGAGAGCCGCTTGGGCGACCCGTACCACCGGAGACGCTAGAAAGCTTTCCTCATCCTGCACATTTCGAGACATTACGTCAAAATCGACTACACGAGAGAGTGCTTCTGAAGCCTCCTCATCACCTTGCTGGGAAGCCAGGCCAAAAAGTACTGCCGCTAGTGTTCTAGCCGCTTCGTCACCACTTTCCGATGCATACATCATGAGTTCGTCCGCCAACGCTCGCTGCGCCAAGGGGTTGCCTCGAACGGCACCTTCAAGCCAAAATCTCATCGCCAAGAGATCTTTGCTCTTGGAATCCCTTTCATAGAAGCTGCGAATTGGTTCCGGCAATGAAGCTGACTCTCTAAGTTTGTCTGCAACATGGGCTGCTTTCAATATCAAACCTTCGTCGAAAGCCTCGCCCTCGATTAAGCTCCCCACGCGCATCAAAGCAAAAGTGTTCCCATACTCAGCACTGCGAAGGTAGAGTTCGTTTACCGAGGGGTAGTCATGCCTTTCGTTTTCGACAAGTTCTGGGTCAAACCCCGATTCTTCAACGCTGGATAGCGCGCTGGCAAGAACAAAGTCGGCCACGTCGTCGCATTGGCTTGACGAATTTGTAGGACTTTTAGGCAGCCATGGAGCGATGAGAGTTTGTTTGCCATCACTGTCTTCTTGGGTAAACCAAACGATCAAGCTGGTACGGTCGAGGTGTGGTTCAACATCGACACCATGTAGAATATCCCATGTATGTACAACGCCGTCTCCGCATTTGAGAGGAAAGAAACGACGCATTGCCGCGTGGTTCGAAGTGGCACCCTTTCCACATTCTTCACAAGGAGATAGATATGTTGTGAACAAACCATTACGTCCATCAGCTGCGACATCATCCATCGCAATAACTGAAGTGACTCGAGAGAAGACATCGTAGTGAGCCGAAATCCCCCTTCGAGTAACATCACAAACATCCTGCCCGTATCGACGGAGGAAGATGTCAGACACTTGGATGGAAGAGGTATTCAGAAGTTGCCGCACGTTGGGAAGTAAAACTTTGTAAATTGGATCTTCGACCAGTGCCAGCAACTTCTCGAGGCCCCGTTCAAAGTCGTTTTGGGCAAAGCCTGGTGCCACCTTGGGAAGACCATGGCTGACTAGATTCAAATGCAGACTGGGAAGCCCGTCTACTGAATCAGGATTGATGCTAATCCATCCATTCGATTCCATTTCTTGAACTTGATTCAAGAAGGCCTGGGTGACATTGCATTGCAAGAGTTGCTGGAAATGTGACACCACAGAGCCTGAACGCCTAACTTTGTGATCGCCATCCTCATCAAAGTTGTATGGCACGCGCTGTTGAGATTTCGCTGCAAGAAGTCGGAGAGCCTCAAGTCCTGGTGACGTGCCAATCTTTAGAATGGCCAATTCACTGTAGTGACGGATATATTGAAAGTCATCCGAAAGGTCTGGAACAACTGCACTATCACCTCCGGCGACTTCTTCATGGTGAACTGAATCCAAGGTCGCCATGTTCGATCCAGGCAAAGGGCTTTTGCTATATCTTCGCCCCGGAAAGACAGGAAGAAACGCCGAGCATTCTGCAGACAAGTTCACACTCACCAAAACGCCGATCACGACGGCGATGAGCAATGGTTGGCGATTATTCATAATTATTGAACTTTTCTCTTCAATCAACTTTGGAGGACGTTCAAGCTCGATTTATCTTTCACCACCACGGCCTACAAATTCACTACTTAATGCTTTGTAGGGAAATTTGCTGCTCCAGTACCTTCAAATGAGTGAAGTAACATGCTCCAGCCCCATAATTATCGTTGCTGGCGACGCAGTTCAAACCCCGCCATCGTCATCTCTTTTCCTCGCATTTTTTCTTCAGCACGTGTCTCTTCGTTCGCACATCATCGACATCTTGAACCACTGACGTGATGCCGGCTTTCTCTCCATTGACTGCGCCGCCGCGCCGCCGGCTTTCTCATTTGACTAAAGCGAACTAAAACGACCACGTCATCGAGTGCGCGAGCAAGTCCGGCGTCGACGCTCGGCTGCTTTACCTCTTTCTGTTCGCCTTCTCAAATGACGGTCGGCTATCCTGCCTTTCGCGGACAATGGCGATGGTCCATTCGAGAATGATGTGCGGCGCTGTACTCATTTCACCGAAGACTTATCCCTTGCGATTTAGTGGCCTTCGGTTGTTTCTTTGAAGCCTTTTAAATCATGACCATGGCAAGATCCTTCACCGACGATACAACTTCGTCATTACGGAAGCGGCCGGAGGAGTCGTCCAACTGCTACGCCTCGAATAAACGTCCAAGGTATTTGTCCGATGATCATGCCATCAAAATGGACTTGGACTTTTCGCTGCCGACGACGACATATACATCTTCAACGATTCAGACAACGCGGCTTTCAACTTCGACATGCGAAACGGCTTGCTATGCTTCCGTCATGGCCTCGCTGGGGTTCAAAATGACAGCCTAAAGTAGGCACAATCACACGGGGTGGGGTGGGGTGGGGGAGGTCGTATCAGGTACTGCCACGGCCGAAGAATAATCGTAATGGTTGCTCGGGGTGCGGTCTGGGATGGGTTTTGACCGTCTGCTTTTAGTCGAAGAATGCTAGGCATAGCTTGAACTATGGTGGGGCCGACGCATTGGGCGTTTTTTTCATAGTTGGTAGAGCAGGTTGCCGTTCATTCCGCCAAGTAATATTAGCTAGCTTCGCGCCAATTACATTAGTCTTGTACCGTACCAACTAGTTCTATAACAATTCTAGGTGATCGAAGTGTTTCTGCGCGCAAGAATCTTTGCTTTTCTGTACGCAATGGGAGTCCGCGTTGCCCCACAGAAGTACACAAACTGGAACCTCTGGTTCTACTACTAGACGGGCAACGAGGCAGTTAAAGACTTGCCCCCCTCTCTCTCTAATCGAGTATTCCAGTCACAGTGACTTCTTGCCATGAATACTACCGAGGCAGCATGAGCGTTCTATTACATAGTACCGCTGGATATGCGACAACTTCGACCAAACTTACAGTCGAAGGGAACAAGCCCAGCACTGCATTGGCTATGAGCATTGTGAGAGACGCTTCGGAGTGAGACCAGACCCATTGAGGTTGGTCGATGAATGGGGTTTCGATGATTTTGGTTGCTAAGGAAGCCTATCATATACTCTTTACAAATGGACTGAACGATGGGTGGTCCGTGTCGGGAATCCAGAAAAACTTGAGTGATACGCTCGTGGCAATGAACTTTCCCAATGGCGCACATCACAGCGATCTTTCCGTTCGATGGCCCTCGAAAGACGATACAGTAGATATTCAACAGGGTTTTGTACAGATGACTGCTTTGCTCGGGAAATGGCTTTCCGAATTACCAGGAGGACTGTTGTGAAAATGAAACGTTATATAGCTCATTTTACCTACAGTAGATTCTAGTACCTATATTGGGGAGGAAGCTTGCCATTTCCTTTCTCGACAAGCTTCGCACGAGTCCGATGATGGGCCAGAGACTCTTCTGGGATGATTTCTTTGTCGTTCTCGACATTGATGATTTTGAGAGTGAACTTCCAGTCGTCTCCAAAGTCATAAGTGAGATTGATAGTATCACCCACTCGTAGCTCGAGATCCTTCAACGATAGATGAGCACCATACGCCATATCATCAAATTCATCGTACGGATCGCTACGCTCGTTTTTAGGAACGCGTACTTCGAACGCAGCGCCATGAAGTCTACGCCATTTTCCTGGCGCATCTTTATTATCACAGGCGCGTTGCAGATCGGCCCACGTCATGCCGAGAGCTTCCAGTTTACGCTGCGTATGACGAAGCATGCCATTATCTCGATACATGGGATGGTTAGGATTGCCGGAAATCCGGCCCATACGAATAAGTAGGCTCGTATCCAAGCCAAACTCATCGCAGAGCTTGGAAGCACCCACTTGATTGGCTCCTCGCGCTGGCATTTTACAATTGAACAAATGCGTACTATCCCAGCCAAAATAGTGGAGCATGGCATTGATGAGGCGCTGCAGACATTCGCGAGCATCCATTTCGATCGTTACATAAGGTAAAGCGTTCTGAAGACGTTCCAGCAATTCGGTCTTTTTGCCAGTAGCGGAAACACCGCGCTCTTCCAACATGTCACGTAGGACGTCCATTTTGGCAGTCTTGATGTGGGAAGGTAACGGAGTATTGGGCTTGCCAAAGAAGCATTGGACCGTAAAAGTCGGAGCTTTGTCGCCCGGATTGGCAGACCACTCGCGAAAATTCTTGGTGCTGGCCTTGGCCTTTTTGGACGAGGGAGCTGCTTCCGAGGTCGGGCTCGTAGGACGCTTGTTTTCATCGACAGGAGAGGAAGAGCTCATGGTTCAATGCGGTGAGTAATGACAACAAAAAGCAGATCAAAGATGTAGAGAAGGAAGAACAACAAAGCTTCTTGTTCTTGAATTTTATGTGAGAAGCAACACGGAGCGAGGACGACGAGCGAGGCCAATGACACCCTTGAAGTTTATGTGAGAAGCAACACGGAGCGAGGAACTCCAATTGGAACTATGGTGGGGCCGACGTACCAGTATGGGTTTTTCCATACGAAACATGGAGGGAGGTACATTTGAAAGAACTTGTTCCGGCGGGCTTAAGGCGGGAAAAATCAACTGCACCTTTCAAATCTCTCTCTATGTTTTCAATCCCATGAGATTTGAAATGCGTCCGTTTATAACATATATAAAGGATTTTCCATATATAGGGAGCAAATTCACAGGACTGAAGAATATAAGCCCAGTGATTTTCACTATGACTCCGCCAACTGCGATTTAGCAGCGTACCCTCACGCATCGTCTTTCGCAGAGATGATCTCAAAGATTTTGTGGAAGCAATGTGCTCATAATGTCATCTGTGGACAAGGCAATCATCGATCACCTCCTGAATTCGCCCGACCAAGCGTTTTCTCGCATTTGCAACCAGAACACCAGCCTTTTCGGAGAGCCTGGGTCAAAGCAAAGAAAACAACTGCAAAATCGACTGAATTATTTCAAGCAATCACCAACTCTCTACGGTCGTCTCGTCAACGAATTTCTCTCTCCTCAAGGCCAGACAGAGAATCCTCAGCAGCCACCAACTGCCCGGCAACTTTTTAATAGCCCCATCATGTCGACCAGATCCAGCAAGAAGAAAAGCTACATCGAGGACGAGGAACAAGAAGAGCCAACAGCCCAGTCACTGCTATGCTATAGCGATCCCAGCAGCGTCGGTGCCTGTTACATCGTCAAGGCCAACACGCTTAACAAGAATGAGGGAAGGCACGCGTGTGGCAAAACCACTCCGATTGGAACTATGGTGGGGCCGACGTATGGGGCGGGTTTTTCCATACGAAACATGGTGTTAGCTGGTAGAGCAGGTTGCCGTGTATTCCGCCAAGTAATATTAGCTAGCTTCATGCCAATTACATTAGTCTTGGATTGTACCAACTAACGGTAGTTCTATAACAATTCTAGAGGGCGATCGAAGTTTTTTTGCGCGCAAGAATCTTTGCTTGTTTGTACGCAATGAAGTCCGCGTTGCCCCACGAAGTACACAAAGTGGAACTTCTGGACCTACTACCAAACGGGCAACGAGGCAGTTAAAGACTTGCCCCCCTCTCTCTAGTCGAGTATTCCAGTGACAGTGTCTTCTTGCTATGAGTACTACCGAGGCAGCATGAGCGTTCTATTACATTGTACGGATGGATATGCGACAACTTCGACCAAACTTACAGTCGAAGGGGTCACTTCAATATAAGAACATGGTCGTTGCGTTGTTCGCGTCAAAAATATCCTTTGGTTCTGTTGAGGAACTTTTTGGCGGGGCGGGCAGGTTCCGATAACGGCAACGAGGAATCTTCGTTGAGGTTGAAGCAAAAAACGGCGACAGCAGCAAAACGCATCAGTCAGAGCAGCCGTCGAAGCAGCCGCCAAAGCGTTTTTCATGATCGAATACGTGTAAGGCTAAGGTCGACCATGGGACGAGAGAGCAGATCAACATCTGAGTAGTCTAATCGGAATAGGAAAGGAATAATGTAATATGTAATGAAATAGTTTGTAGCATGCGTGAAATCATGGACGAAACGAGCAACCGCAAACGTTAACTCGCTCCTTTTTTCGCCTTTGGCGAAAAGACTTTGGTGTCAAGCAGCAGGATCGCCAATATAATATCGAGGCCTCCGTGTATATTTCGAGATAGAATGCATGTCCATATTAACATAACAAATGGAAGTTGCTAGATTGGCAGTAGTCTTATTGAAGTGGTCTTACTGCACTCGTCCTTTCGCAGCAGTAGCAGACATTGTTTCGTTGACACGGCATTGATTCGACAAGACCAAAGTGTCACTGAAAAGATACGTCTGTAGAAGATTCCTCCGCCAAGCATCTCCCCACCTACGACCTGCAAAATAGACAGTACGATTCCAGCTAAGGAACACGTAGTGCAACTTGCAGACAGACAACTCAAAACGATCACGCAGTACAACCTGGAGACATTTAAACGCTTTCCTAACCCTAACCCTAACCCTAACCCTAACCCTAACCCTAACCCTAACCCTAACCCTAACCCTAACCCTAACCCTAACCCTAACCCTAACCCTAACCCTAACCCTAACCCTAACCCTAACCCTAACCCTAACCCTAACCCTAACCCTAACCCTAACCCTAACCCTAACCCTAACCCTAACCCTAACCCTAACCCTAACCCTAACCCTAACCCTAACCCTAACCCTAACCCTAACCCTAACCCTAACCCTAACCCTAACCCTAACCCTAACCCTAACCCTAACCCTAACCCTAACCCTAACCCTAACCCTAACCCTAACCCTAACCCTAACCCTAACCCTAACCCTAACCCTAACCCTAACCCTAACCCTAACCCTAACCCTAACCCTAACCCTAACCCTAACCCTAACCCTAGTCAACAAAAGTTGTGCAATAGCAAAAGGCTTATCGATAGTGTCGAAGGAATCTTTGTGTAGCGCGCGTTGGATCCGCGCGTTTCCATCTCACTACGTCACTAATATAGATTCATATGCTGATAGGTGGTGTAGGAACCTATGAAGCTTTCTACCACCTTCAGTCATTCGACGTCTACCACCTTCAGTCATTCGACGATCGCACGCACGTCAGACCACTTTGGATCTTCGAAACAATGTTAAATGTCAATGATCAATGAGAATGAGAAATGACCGTTTCATTACCGCTCTCTTTGGATCATGAAATGAAATGACCATCAAATGGCGGTTTGGGGAAAGGACTCGTCTTCTATCTCTCCCGCCAATTCCGGCTGCTTCGAGATTAGCATGCAGAATCTCCCAGATCCGTTAGCGTCGCTCGATCTTGTCGTTCATTTATGTTTATTTTATGGAGTGGATGAAATCTTTGCATCTTGGAGTACTTTGACTTTTAAAATGGTGGAACTACTATCATCTCCCCGTGGCTCGGACATTTTTTGTCGTGCAGGCAAAAGGCGGGGCGGCGCTTTCTACCACAACCCTGGCAGTTCTCTTGTCGTCTCCGCTCCTCCATTGCGACAGTAGGGATAGTGAATGTGACGTGACGATGTAATAATAATTGTGTTGTCCATGTCCATTGCGGCTCTCGGCGTTTCATGTTTCGATAATCCATGCGGCTCGGCATTGGAGGGAGTGGCGGGCTTGCAAGATATCAAGAATACACAAGAAGAAGTTTCGAATTGGTAAATCGAAAGTCAGATTTTAATCTTTTGTGTCGTAGTGTTAAATACGCTATCAAAACAACTTTAAATACGCTATCAAAGTAGGACACGTTGAGGACGCAAATTCAATCAAAAAGCACCGATTTTGGACAAAAATGGGGCATTTCTGTCATACGCTATCAAAGAGCTACCTACGTATTATTAGTAAAATGCAACCGGTGTAGTATTTTCTGGTAGGCCATCAACGAAGTCTACGTCGTCATACGCCATCAAAAGTTGAAGTATGCCGACCATCAAATAGAGTGAAGTGGGGTACCGAAATGCTACAAAAGTAGCATGTGGAGTTGCATACCGATCCACGTAAATACTACCCTATCACGGAAAAATAGCACGAGCCAAACGAAAATGCAACCGAACGCTTGAGTATGAAAAGGCAAACACATACTGCCCCCGCCATTGCATGGCGATGCATTGTCGTTGTCTCATGACCAGAGCAGTCTTTTCAACACGGCAGCATGATGACATACCCCACACTCGCCTTATTCGACAATCAGCAGGGCATTGTAATTTTGAAAGAACCAGTCGAATTGTGCAGCTGACAACAGGCGCAATGAGTTTTTCCAAACTTTGATGCCACTGTCGCAGCAGGATTATCTTTCAAGGCGAAATGAACGGTGTTGTCAACAATGTGGGCAGTTGCTGTTGGAGGATTGGAAGAAGTAGCCCCAAATGTTGCATGTTTTGTGTGGGAAAGCAAGAGTCGTCCATGAAGGCCAGGCCCACTGTACTACTACTGCGAGGATACTATCATTGCAACAAGCTGAACAAGGAGAAATGCCACCCCCATGACAAAAAATTCAAGGATTATCTTTCAAGATGTGATGGAAAGTGTCTTCATCAATGTTAGCAATCGCAGTTGTTGGGATGGGAAGAAGAAGGCTGGAAGAATGCTTTCTATTTTGTGTGTTCAGAAATGCGAGAGTCCATGAAGGCAGGCACCCACAACTATTACTACAACAACTGTCAGACTATCATTGCAACGACCAGAACAAGACAAAACACCGAAGCTACTTGTTATCCCAGCAAATGTTTGTCCCTTAAAGTCTAGCTAGTAAGTAGTACTGAAAATTTATAAAGGGACTTAGAACAACTTGCAGCAATGGGGAACCAGAAAATGTACTGCTAGTACGTACCACGATTGTAGTATATACTTTAAAAGCTGACCATGATTTGACAAACTGCTAGCTACTGGTGGTAGAGATCGGTAACTTTCTGTAAGATAGAGCACTATGAGGAGTGTTGTCGTTGTTGTTGCCAAGCCACTTGTTATTTCCCGAGTGCGCGTCATGGAAAGAATCGGCACACCCCACTGGACACGAGTAGGCTTTGTACGTACGTGGGCTTTGTACTGAATCTACGGAGTTGCATACCGTTGCATTTTTTGGCAGTACCAACCCTCATATGCTGATAGGTGGTGTAGGAACCTATGAAGCTTTCTACCACCTTCAGTCATTCGACGATCGCACGCACGTCAGACCACTTTGGATCTTCGAAACAATGTTAAATGTCAATGATCAATGAGAATGAGAAATGACCGTTTCATTACCGCTCTCTTTGGATCATGAAATGAAATGACCATCAAATGGCGGTTTGGGGAAAGGACTCGTCTTCTATCTCTCCCGCCAATTCCGGCTGGAGCGCGCACGGAATATTAACGCTCGACTCGCGAGGCTGAACGGCGCATTCGCGCTCCGCAATTGATAAATATTGAGCGGTGCCGGTCGGGAACCCACCGTCAGCTTGACGGAGGAATACCAAGAATCCTTTTAAGTAAATTAAATAGCCCTTCTTCGTTCCGTACCGCCGAAACGACAGAAAATCATTTATGGTCTCCCTTGTCGATCTTATTCTTGCAGGAACGGATTGGCGGGAGCAGAAAATCTGGAATGTGGGAGCTCTTGCGGAATCATCCAAACGGAATCCCACATCCGGTATTGATTCCGGCCACCGCCGGTTTTCCGGCCACCGCCGAAAAATCTGCCGGCGTTCCGGCGGGGGCCGGAAATCCGACTTTGGATACTTACGGATTCCGTATTCCTTTCGATTGAAATCGATATCCACCGTCGGTTCACATCGATCGTCTCGGTTCCTTGCATGGGCAATCCGTCCCATCCACCGAGATTAGACAAATGGTGCTCTGATCCCAATCCCTAAACCGATGATTAAAAACAATCTAGTAGTATGGAAGAAATGATCAGAAAAGATGATACGTTTCTTTCTTCCACAACTCACCGAAACTTACCACATCATATTTTAAGTTATCAATTGCAGCTAGAAAAATCCAACACCAATCACGAAAGGTCTCCTTGTCGGCACCACCAACAACCCGAGTTCCCACCTCTTCGGTCGGATAGGTTTTTATAAAGAAAAGTGCCCAAAGTAAATGTTTGGGCTGTGCCGACTTTGAAATAGTTGCTTGCGGACTGATAAGGTTCCAGAGTTCCGCGGAAACGTCATACGACGTTCCAAGCAACGAACCACATATTTCCTTGTCAATGCATGCAACTGTCTTGTTTTTGTTCCACTTCCGTTTAGGCTGGAAGGTTTCCCTGGCAATAGACGAAATTTCGCCTGGGGTTATTGAATTGAACTCGAGTCTCATGTTGCAAGAGAGATGCGTTGTTGTGACGATGTGGTTGCCAAGACATTAGTGCGCAAAGTGGGAGCGCACGCCGACACAAGAATCGACCCAACTGACACGAACGAACAAATGGCATCCCACATCCGGTATTGATTCCGGCCACCGCCGGTTTTCCGGCCACCGCCGGAAAAATTGCCGGCGTTCCGGCGGGGGCCGGAAATCCAACTTCTAATGCCCCAAGATTCCCTTCGCTACCGCCTCAAGTCCTGCGAGCTCTTACCTTTCTTTGCGCTGCCTGAACATAATAATTCTAAAAATTGGTCTTCTTAGTTGAAATGTTATGATAAGAAAAGTTTCGGTGGAACTAAGGTTGCGTTTAATCCTAAATGTAGATTTAATGTTTTTGTGTCTCCATATTCGATATATGCCTCATAATATGATCCGCTCTCGACCGCGCCAGGAACTTATCATTGATTCGCGTTCGCTCCTGCTTCGAGATTAGCATGCAGAATCTCCCAGATCCGTTAGCGTCGCTCGATCTTGTCTTGTCGTTCATTTATGTTTATTTTATGGAGTGGATGAAATCTTTGCATCTTGGAGTACTTTGACTTTTAAAATGGTGGAACTACTATCATCTCCCCGTGGCTCGGACATTTTTTGTCGTGCAGGCAAAAGGCGGGGCGGCAGAGGCCATAGCAGCGACAATGCTCTACTATGCACTAGTGGGTACCTGGAAGGAAAAGACGACGACAGATCCGGCTTGGATTATGGATGCAGACAAGACAGACTGAAAGGCTCCTGTTCGTGTTGATTCCAGAAAAGGGAAACGGTCCTTGAGCAACTATGTCGGAACCATCCAGTATGCCTCGCGCAAGTCCTCGGCGCCGAGCAATTCCAAGATGTCATCCAGTATGTCGAGCAAAACACCGGTACCGACCAGCTCCAAGAATGAATCCCTCTTTTCAACCTTTTGACATTTTTCATTCGAGATGCCGAGCACCTGTAAATGAAAGAGCAAATGCCTTGCCCGCTGCCTTTTTTGCTGACACGGATTGGTAGAATCTGCGGCCCCGTACGGTGCGGACAACGGCTCTCTATGCGGGGCTGCAGTCACACAAGATCTAATCCCGACGAGGATAGGATGGATTTGAAACGTATTGCCAAGCTAGCGACGAGGGAGAGGATTTTCAACTTATATAGGTCCACTCCTGGTCGAGTGGAGTCAGATCCTTATGTCACTGCCAGTTCACCCACCGCCGAAGCAGCGGCAAGGAACGTGCCTCATCACCAGTCCCCACTCCAGCGCCTTTCGCTTCGGAACGTGCTCTCCGATCTCCCCGAGCATCTCCAAGGTCGACTTCTAGTAGCATTGCCGCTAAAAAGGCTACTCTAGCGACTACGGTGGAATGAGGAGACGCCAAGAGCGGCAAGAGTGAAGACCCAAAACAAAACCATCGACGATGCAAGTCACAATTTAATTGGGCGGCAAATTGTTGGAACCCTTGCCCCCATCGACTCCCTCGCTTGCAAGTATTCCTTCTCGTCATCGATCCAAAAGTGTAACAAAGGAAGACACCCCAGATCCAGCCCTCGTTCCTTCCTCTTTGCCGTTGATTGATTGGGTCATGATGGGGATACATTTTATTGCCAAGAAGTTTGTGGTGGTTTGTCTGTTGTGATGGGTGTCCACATGTCCATCATTGCGATTTTGTCCCCAAGGGATCAAGTCGAGACTCGCTTGAAAAAATGACGATCCCTGGTATTGTCCAGGATGGTTTTCATCAAAGGCAAGAACTCCTTAAGCGGCGGTTGTACACAACTGCTACCAATCCAGCGTCGTGCAAGAAAAAATCGTCAACAAAAAGGGCAGGCACAGATCAAGTGGACGCAACAGAAGAAACCGAAGAAGAGACCAAACATCCTGCCAAGATCGAGAGCGTTTATTTTGATTGTAACGAAAAGAGACTTGATTTGCAGAAGTGTGAATCGCGTGACGGATGGATTCATTTTCCTTCCTGCCATCCGGATGGTGATGACTTTGAAGGGGACGAATGAGGACGGCGATTCCAAACGCAAGCCAAAGAAAGTCATTGACCCAAGTCGTAGTCTTTGCCGTATTTGTCGAGTAGCAGAATTGGAAACGGCATCTCATGGTTCTGCCCTGTCCAATCCATCCGTCAAAGCTCGTCGTCAAACCGGAAAGGAAAAGTCTGCCAAACGCAAACGCGATGGAGACGACGAAGAGGACGAAGACGATGCTGCATCCAACGAAGACTCTCCGGGTAAAGACAAAGAAGGTGATGGGGATGACGACGACGAAAATGTCGAGTCGAATGCTAATGGGGACCAGGATGAGCAAGATGAAGATGGCGACGAGGCGAGCAAAATGGATGTAGTCGATGAACTCCGGGGGTGTCTTGTAATACCCGCCACCTCTCGACCGGAGTGTCTTTCCGAACTTCGGAATAGAGTTAAAGATTTTCGATCCAAAATCTTGATTGGTCGTCTACCCTCTTGGATCGAGACCACGACGATGCGATGTTGCCCTGCCAGCATGATTGGGGGCGGGCTTGATTCCAAAGAGTACCAACTTTTGGTGCAAGCCCTCTTGCTGGTAGAACGACAAGACAACAACGAAATCTCCAAGGCGTTTTGTACGAGCATCCACACAGCACTCATGATGCAAGCTCAAAAGTCCTTTGGTGTGGTGTTGCTGAATCCGACCGACTCAGCTATGAAGCAAGACGATTCCAAGTATGACAAGGTGATGTTGGCTCTAAGCACGAAAACCTACATGGATCTGCCAAAGAGGCGCGTTTGGATACGAAAGTTGGAGACTATGCTTTGATTTTGAGTCATCGAGGAATCTCTTACCGGCGATTTACCACAAGCTCTGTTGGCAGCTGACGAATGTTCGTTTCTTTATTCACATGGCACAATGAGCACGCCACAGATTCCTTGGGGTCCGAGTCCTACGCTGCGGTAATATATAATGGTTATCTACAGCGAGGTTGAGGTGCGGCGAGCCTCGATTTGGAATACTTGCGTCAAGGTCCTGCAAGAGTGTTTGGAAGATTATCTGAAGTTTTCAGACAAGAAAAAGTTATTTCAAACGTCGGACAAAGGGCTGCAAGACGACTCAGCGCGGCACCAAGATTTGATCGGACTGGCGGACGTATTGGGATTGACGGAGCAAATTCTTTCTCTACGAAGCGGGTTTCTGGTGGATGCATCTGAGCAACTCACCAACGATGGGATTATGCTGCGTGAAAAGCTTTTCGACGACATTCAAAAGAAGCACTTGCGTGCATACCGCGAGGACTGGTCTTTTGTTACCCTGCCCAAGAAGGAGCCCTTGTCGGACAAAGAAAATGCCGTGGAGTACATCAGGAAGGTAAGATCACCATTGCTTTCGTCACGATCCAATTCGACATTATTCCTGATCACTGTGTCGGTACCCTGTAGAAAATCGTGACCGAATTGGTCGCCATGGAGAACCGCTCTACGAAGAAGGTAATCCGAAGCTGGTTCAACCGATTCTTCATTTGCCGTGGCAAAAAGATTGCTCTGGATGAAAACTCGTCGATCAACTTCCCGCAATTGATAGCAGCGTATCAACCCAATTCGAGTCCCACCTCGGCGCGTCTCCAGTGGTATCTCCTCTCATTCCCGCCTGCTTCATTGGCGATATCGTCGGGTGACTTTCGAAACTTATGCCATTATTGAAACTGCTCCCACCCATTGCCCAGGATGTCTATGAGGTGTTCTCCAACATTTCTGATCTTTATATGACTACAACCTTTTGGATTTGCTCTGGAAGCTGCAAGCACGAAAAGTTTCTTCTAGGACTACAACCTTCTGCGCCGACTCTTGACCCAGACACTATTGCAACGCCCCGCTCGAAGTAGCTCCTCTCAACTGCTTGGTTTTGGAAGGTTGTCGCCGTCTCAGCCCCGACGGCAAGTTGCTACGAGTTCGAATTTGCCGCCATTTACAGATGCTGAGCTTTGCTTGCCCCTCCCTTGCGAGCGGACAAAAATCGAGGTAGTTCGCGAGTTCATTCTTCTGATCCCATTAAGCCTTTGTCGAATCCCGCCCAACAAAACGACGATGCTACTTCCTTAAGCTTGGAACCACCTTTTACAAGTCATCTGATTGCCGACCGAGGAGAGCCCATACTATACCGTCGAGGGATAGCGATAAAGAGGACTTGGAGCCTGACCAGCTGCTGGAGTTTATCCAAGCTGATGAACCCAAGGATATGTCAGCAAACGCTGGAGATGGCAATCATCATCAAAGCAGTGAAAATACGGCGGAACATTCTCAGAGCAAGCGGATTAAATTCATGATATTGGCCGCCGCAAGCGAAAGAGTGATTCGTTTCTGGATGCCATTCCCCAAACCAAGCAGTTGCATTTGGAGAGCAGCCACAGAAAACGTGGCCGGCTTCGAAAGATTGAGGTGGAAGATTGAGATGGTAGACGACGCGTTGGACGCATCCCTCATTTTTCTCATGAAGAAACCTGGCAGGCCTCGATAGATTGAAGACGAGTTCGACGTACCCTAGTTTGTCTCAAGAAACAGAAGAAAGACTTACGACACGGTGCCTCGCCGTCTGCGAAGAACCAAAAGGGTGAAATCGATCGTTCATCGCTGTCTGCGCCCAAGTTTCGGCGTGAACGTCCTAGAACCTATTTAGACAAATCCATTGCCTTGCCAGCAGCAAACCGCGGCGATCGTATCACTGCCGTCGACATGGAATCGTCGAATAATCGACTAGGACAGGCAAGAAGGACGAAAAGACGCCGGGACGGTGAAACGTAGGGGCCGAACGAGTTTAGCAGCAGTTGATTCGTCGCCCAATCTCTTGACGACCGCATTGGCTAGCATCACCGAACTGTTGCAGGCGCCCACGACTGATTATCGCCAGGTTTCGCACCTTACTAGCCATGCCAGCGTGGTCAACAATACATCTCTTCCATTCGAAGTTGGCGTCCAAGGACAGCTCATCGGGACCTGCGTCGCCCACAATCTGAAGAGGGAAACGAACGATACCTCCCTTTCCACTGGGACAATTGCTCATGGTGGGATCGCAACTTCGATTGTCCGAACAAGATGGATTGGCTCCAATCATTCGCAAAGTGACGGGACCCTATGTCATGGCAGAATGCTTTCAATCCCTCTGGACCGCATCCTTTCGACCAAAGTACAATCAAGGCTATTTCAAGTACATCTCGGCTCTCAACTTGACAGGAATTGCAATTTCGCTTTCACTTTGCCATGACGCATTTACTTCGGCGTCTGATACCATTTCTAACAAGGACTATTGGATGAATTTCTTGCCCTTGACACTTCATTTTGGATGGACGACAGCCTCGTCCTTGGTCAATTTGAATGGCATGTATGCCTTGGATGATGACGTTTCCGCGAAATCAGTCGCTTGGATGGGTCATGTGTCCGTTGTAGCGGCAACAATCTTGGGCGTCACCACGACCGTCTTGCGCCGTGCACCCATCTATGGAAGTGTCATTGCCTGGGCCTTGTCGGCAGTGGCTTCGGGATTAGGGCAACGCATCGAGGAAACTCGTAAGGAAGATCCAAAGACAGTGGGCGTGTATGGTGCGCAACTCCAACAAACGCTCAGTCTAGCCGGAGCGGCTCTTTGTGCGGCAACGAGCGGCAAGGTGGCGGGGAAAGATGAGCATCGGTTTATTCAGTACCGGGGTGGGCTTAAGCGTGCATCGAATAGGAGGCACGGTTGGACTTGATTCTGAGCCACGGAAGGTTACTGAGTTCACAGTTGACTTGCCTTTTATCGGTATACCCGTCAACGTGTTTGATGTAAAGAGGAAGCTTCAGCCTGCAACCATTTTCGAATATTCGTTCTCGGACTATCCGAATCGGGCTGAACCTGCTCCGTTCAATGGCGAGGTTGTGAGAATCTTCGGATTGGACGCCTCTCGATGCTCCTCCATGGATGAGGCGTACGAGCTCGTCCGCAGCCGGAACTGGCCGGACGGAAAATCGCACTTTGATTTTTGGTGCACGAAAGTCTGTATGACTTTGAAGCGACTTCTAAATTGGACGCGACCATTGGGCGGTCAGGCTACAGGCCCAATCGGGAAAAAACGAGGCCAAGACCACGACCAAAACCACCAAGACCAAAACTATGTTTTGCCATCTGCGCAAGTGACGTCGGCTCAAGGTGGATTATTTTCATCCCTCGCGGTTGCAAAGGAAGAAGGATCGGGCGCTCCAGACAAAGCAGGAGCCGCCCCTGATGGATTGTTCGCCGCCCTATTGGTTCATAGAGATTCATTGGTAGACAAAAAGTGTACGGTCCAAGACGACAGCGATGAGTTGCCGACAAGTACGCGAACCCAGGCTACTCGTCCTCGCGAGCCCCCTTCGACAAGAGGTCTCTTTGCCTCGCTCTCCGGCACGAACATACTGGAAGACAAACCTGCTGCACCAAGACCAGCGGATATCAGTCCAAAACCAGGGACGGGTTGTTTGCGCCCTTGAAAAAGGCGGATGGTAGCGTCGTTGTACCGCCGTTAGCTCGGTCCGCCTCGGATCAAGGCGACACCCGTTCGAAAAGTCCCATTCCGACCCAGTGAATCCCTCCATCGACTTGACTTCCTTGTTGGACGGAGGATTGAGTTTTGACGATCTTGATGATCATTTTAACAAGACGGCAACTTGTTCCAGGCGGCACCCGTTCGAAAAGTCCCATTCCGACCCCTCCAAAGGAAAAGCTCAGGCCACCTGGAATACAAGCATCGAAAATGAAGCTGGCACCTCCAAAGGGCGATCTCAAAGTTTTGTATGCCGGGGACAATTTGGTGAATCAAAAGGTATTGTCCAGAGTGTTGGGGTGGGCGGGCATTGACGGCATTACGATTGTGGACAATGGCCAGAAGGCAGTCGATATTTGCGCAACGTCGACCTTCGCCTGCATATTCATGGATATGCAGGTCTCGATTATGGTCGGTATGGAAGCAATCAAGACAATCGTAGAGAGAGATCCCCGGCTTTCGTGCTTTTGGTTTCAGCGCATGCTCTGGACGAATACAAGACCCAAGCGGAAGCTGTCGGCGCCAAAGGTTTCTTCTCCAAACCCTTTTCGAACCATTGCCATTGAGGCCGTCTTGGAAGGTTTGAGTACGAGAAATCGTCGAAGCGCTGTGGATGCGGCTCCGGGCAAGGCGGTCGAATCCAATACGGTAGCACGCGACGAGTCAGGTACAGCAGGCGAGGGAAAGAAGAGTTTCCTGGAACCTCAGAACGAATCCAGTACATAGCCAAAGGATGCAAAGTCCACTGTTTCGCAGCACCAGCAGACCAAGGCAGTCGCAGTGGTGCGTAATTTGAAAGTTCTTTATGCGGAAGACAATTTCTGAATCTCGCGAATGTTACGTATATCACCATTGTTGACAATGGCCAACAGGCTGTCGATGTTTGTCTTACGCAAACGTTTGTTGACGTTATTTTCATGGATATGGTGATGCCTGTTTTGTCGCGGATGGAAGCTTCCAACAAAATCGTTGCCCATAATCCTCAAGACTGCACCGTATTTGTCACTACGCATACTCTGGAGGAATTCAAGTCTGCCGATGCTGCAGGAGCGACGAATGATATTACCAAGCCATTCCGTTTGACTGATCTGGAGTCTTTGTTCGATCGTTTTAACTTGGTGAACCCCCGCTTGTCCAAGCCCCGTTCCTCGATTCCTGAAATCAGTGTTCGGCAGCGGGCATCTGTAGCCGCTCTACAACGATGGAATAGTTGGAAGCGGCCAAACTCGGATCATGGGGTGGGGGGTACGGCGTTGGCTACAACTACAAAAGTGGAGAGATGTTCTCAGTGGAAGAATCGTGCCAAGGCAATCCCTGTTTCAATCATGTTTCAAGCCTTGTTGCAGTAGCGACCGACGAGATCGACAAGAAGCCGAGGCTATTTTGGAAAGTAGTCGGCATGATAATGTCTCGCCACAAGAACTCAAAGATTTGAAACGACGGCATCAACAGACGGTGGATCGACTATGGGCGGCCTTTGATTTGGCGTCGGCAGTAGCGCATTTGCATAAGCATCATATTATGCATCGCGATTTGAAGCCGGATAATATTGGATTCGATATTGTGAGTACTATCGCTTTGGCAGAAACCATTTGGGGGCGAGTCTAACTGTTTCTTGTTGCCTCGTGCGCTCGCACCATAAGTCGCAACAGACAAACTATATGACGATGGACAAGTTACAGCGGCTGGTCTGGAATGATACGTATCAGCGGCGGCCCAAAATTCTAGTCGTTGCTAACAGCACCAGCAATTATGCACTTGTCGACGAACAATTGACTCTGTTTTCGACATCACCCAAGGCTGCTTGGACAAAAGAATGGAAGGCCCTACCGGTAGTGGAATCTTCGTGGCATCATTATGCTTCTCGACGCCCAACCATAGAGCATGTGGAGCAAGAGCTTAAAAAAACGTCTGAAAAAGGGAATTGAAGTAATGGACAGCTTCATGGTGGACTTGATAAATTGCTTGAGAGCAAACGACTTTCACACAATGCCCGGAGATCGACCTTTGTCTATCATCCACCAGCTGCGAACAACAATGTGCGGGAACGAGGCGCCCCGTCGATCTACAAGTGCAGAGGCCCGAGCTACTGTCTTGACTTGGTGGGGTAGCTCCACACGTCTATTCTCTGGCAGACATCAGGATGCTAAAAGACAAAGACGGAGTCAGTTGTTTGCAACGGACGCCTGAGCCGGCTCTGGCAAATGTGAGTGAAGATTCCTAGTGTCGAGTATTGCCAGCAAGATTTCCCGGCGTTCCAAAGGCCGAGCCAACTCGAATCTGCCAACATTCCGTCAAGAATCCCATCCATCCATGAATACCTTTGTCGATCAATCCAGCCCAGGCTCCCGACTTGAAGGTTACCCAGTTTTGCGCTGTAAACTTATCCAATCTCAACTTGTGCAAGTTAAAGAAGGGGACCATGAGATAACAGGGATGTTCAATAGTCCATTGCGGGCTACCGTCGATCCTGTCGGTTATATTGATCATTGCGGCGGGCTACCGTCGATCCTGTCGATTTTTGGGTGCCCGACCGGTATTCGTCTCTCGCATTCCTTTGGAACAAGGATCGGCCGTGTTGCTGTGGTCCAGCTGGCCTTGGATTAGTCGACTGTACGGTGTCTCGGGCAATGATATCATGGCCCTTCTATTGTATACCACGCTGGATCTTGGTAATGCCTATTCTTTTGCACCACGAGGAGAATACACTGGGTTAGGAGACGGGGAAGCAAAGTTCGTTCGTTCTTGCCCGTGGCCTTTCGGTATATGATTCAAGTTTCTGAGGAGATGTATCCACCCAATTGATTGCAATCCAAAGTACGACGACGAAGCGAACAAGCCGAACCTGACGACAAAGTAGAGAGTGATGTACACGATGCGCAAAAAGGAAGCGTCGCCGAGAACCGACCCTATCGGTAGCGTCCCCAGTTTTGGTCATTCGGCTACGCTTTCAATACGAATGGGCTAATGGCGTATATACTATTTGCTGGATGCCGGAGTCGTCGTCTTTCCTGCGACCAAGCTGGCCAAACGGAGTTCAAGACCCTGTCGACGAGGATTTGATCCTTCCGGAAGCCACCTTCCAGAATATCCATCGCCCTCCGTGTTTGGCATTTCAGTCGACTCTGTGCGCTCCTTGCTAAAGTGCTTCGATATTCTGAAACGTCTTTGTCTCAGTGGAATGGATCCGGATTATATCGACCGGACATTTTGCTTGGAGAATGCTCAGAATGGGACCATCCGGTTGTCATCACACTCGGGAACCGGTCCTTGCCTATCCCGATGATGTCTTATTGCACCATTTGGCACGAGTCATTTCTACCAGAATATCCGTCGCCCTTTGTCTCAGCGGAATGGAACCGGATTATATCGACCGGAGATTTTGCTTGGAGAATGCTCAGAATGGGACCATCCGGTTGTCATCACACTCGGGAAGGGTCCTTGCCTACGTTCGAAGATTTACTTTCGTCGGACAGTGCGCAATAAGTCGACAAACCGGTCAATACTCGTGGTATCCTGACAACCGACGAAGATATAGCATTCCGGGGGATATTGGCGAGCTCCCACTACTGGCTCCCATGGGTAGTCGATACGTTTGAGGACGACCCGAGAAAGCAGGTCATGTCGAACTATAAATCAATGATGGCTTTCCCTTCCCTCTGTTTAGAGCTCAATGAAACTCGCCACGTGGAAAAATCAAGCAATCTTCCCGTCCTGCCGACCCAAATGCAGCCTCCGACACAGAAGCTACTATTGCCGACGACTCGGCCAAGAAAGCCGCTGCCCAGCAAATACGATATATCTTGGACGACGCCCGCGTGAGAGTCAAGAATCCTGCCTCCGCTGAAGTACTTGACCATATAATGTTTCGATTCAAAGATTTCTCGAACGACGATGGGCTGGCTAAAGTCATGTTGCGTCGTCCCGGAAGGCGCGCACCTTGCGTCTGCTGCCAAATCCAAGGGAGTGGCTTTTATTCTTGCCATGTGATGCGTGGCAATCCTGATTTTGATTTTATTGCGAACTGGCCGAATATGGGAGGTATTGATGTTGAATTTACCTGATAACACCACCGGCTATCGATAAAAGACAGTCGCTCTCACGACAAACTAAATTCTATCCAGTTAATGAGAGCTTCGTCTCTTTCATCGTTTACACAACAAATCCAAAATACTCATCTTCAATTGCCAATCGGCATGTCCACGTCGACAATCAACAGCCGTCATCAATTCGGGTCATTTTTTGAGTCATTCGACTGAATCCCCATTTTCCAACACACTCCTGTGATGTGCGGTGATGGTAACAAGCACATCAATCATCTTTGAGATTCAGGAGCAGCTTTCGGAACTTCTTAAATTTGCTTCCTTGAAGCGGCTTGGTGAAGATGTCAGCGATCATGTCATCCGTGGGACAGTACACGACTGAAATCCCGCTTCCACTTCGGATTGCATCGGTGATAAAGAAATGACGGATGTTCATGTGACGTGTCCTCTTGCCTGATGAGGCCTTGCCGTTCTTCTCGAGCTGCATCGCACTTGTATTGTCCTGATACAACACCGTATCCAGCTTGTATCCCTGCCACTCCAGGAAATTCTTGGTCCACATGATGTTGCCCATCGCATCATCAACTGCAATGATTTCCGCTTCAGTTGAACTGCGAGTGTTCAATTTTTGCTTCACAGATTGTGCGAGGGAACCCCCTTTTCCGAGCGACATGACACTTCCAGTGTGGCTTCGAAAGTCCGGATGAACAGCAAAAGCACCGTCCACCCACCAGCGGACCAATGACATCTTCTTGTCTGGCTCTAGCGTCAGGACCAGATCCTTTGACCCGCGAAGATATTTGATACATCGACTGAGTTTCTTGTAGTCCTCACTGGTTGGATTCTGCACCCGAGTCGTCAGGAATGCAACCGCGGTCTGAATATCTGGCCTTGCCCTGCGCGACAAATATAACAATTTTGCTGTGAGATGGTGGAACAATTCCTTCCTCGGATCATCAAGATTATCAGTGTCCTGGGAAACATCGAAGAGATTCTCTGCAGCCGGAGTAGTGGACACCCCTTTCATATCCTCGGGCACCTCCTCCAGCAGCTCGTCAATATACTTGTGCATCGAGATCACAACACTCCCGGCCGTCGAGTAATCAAACGTCATGCCCAGATACTCGTGGACCTTGCCCCTGGTGACCGACAAGGGCTTTAATTTTCCAAATCTTGCGTCGAGCGAGGTAACGAGGCCATCGATTAGAGTCTCATCCACACTTGAAATTTTTAAATCATCAACATGCCATGTGACTGTTATCTGCTTTCCGTTCACCGTTTTGTTTGCAACACACCAATCATAGGGATTCACTTCGAATCCGAGGCGTTCCAATTCCGCCGACAGATCCACCCAGAACAGATACGAAGCCTGGACTGTACCGTACAATGCTTTCTTGAGTCTCGCGTACACAGCAGGCTTGCCTCTCTCCTCAACAATAAATTCACGATATTTGGGGTTGACCTGGCATAACAGTTCCACCATTGGTCCTTGGATTCGGATGTGTATCACCTCGTCCACCGCCGTCTGCATGAAAGCCCCCGGTATGTCAAGCGTCACGACAGTCCTCTCTTCCAGAGCGTCAATGGCGGCGGTGAGAAAAACAGACTCGGTCATCGCAGTTGGGGAGCTTGTTTCCTCTTTGGTCTTGTAGAGCCTCTGGCGCCTACCGTCCGCACAGCCGCGCCCCTTTATCTTTCCACTCCGTTTTTGTTTCAGGAACATCAAATAAGGGAGGGCATCGCATCGCTCTTTCGGCGAGAGCATATGTTTGTGCACCGGTTCCAGCACATCCATCATATCAAGCTGCATCATCTCGGATTTCACAGCATCAGCTCCGGGCTGGCCAAATACTTTTAGGCCCTTCGCTACAGGATATTGTGTGAGCATCACTTCTGCCAAAGCAAATTTGCACATTGCTTTCATGGCGGCCTTCCTGCGATCGTGTGCCCGAGCAATGGTCTTTGGCTGAAACTTCTTCCAGATATCGGCATTTTGGCTTGCAAGTTTATTGACAATAATTTCGTTCTGTACCAGAAGGTAGCGTGGCTTTTTTCGTGGGCGAAGATCGTATTCGGATTGCCGTTTTCCGTATCGGCGATCCATTTCAGCATCCATATTGTCCTCGTCGTTGCCATCCAAGGACTCCTCGTCATCCCCAATATCGCCGGTGGTGTCAGGGCGAGCGATGAGAGCAGGGGCTTCATCCACTCCTGCACTTTGACCGTCGCGGACCTTGTCGTCCACTCCTGTGCTTTCATCATCGTCCTGGCTTGCTTCGTCATCCGCTTCATCCTCCTCCTCTGCCTCATTATTGTCGGTGCTGGAAGTATCGTCGTCTGTGGGCTCACTGGCGTTGGTCGCATCATTGTTGGTATTGCGTGGCGCCGCATCATTATCATCCACTCCTGTGCGACCATCGGGCTCTGGGTCGTAGTCTTCGCTGCGCATTGAGACATCATCCTGATGGCTCTGTTCGTATGAGCTATCATCATCGTCGTCTTCATCATGGACCACCTCGCCATTACTAAATTGGAATAGCAGGTCCTGAGACGCATGGCTCTGCTGGCCAAGCCAATTTACCCTGTCGATGACACTTTGGGGCATGGGGAGGCGTGTCCAGACCCAGCGAGTGATACGCCGCCCTGTTGACAGATTCATAAAGTAGTGTCCACCCTGAATATTCCCAGTCGGCCTGAGGGCAATAGCACCCAGCGTGCGAGGGGACATTGAATTATCTCCTTCTTCATGGGTCTGCACGTACTCGCCAAATTCCAGTTGACAGTGATCGTGGTAATTAATTTCATACCCTGTTAGAGCGGTGCGAGGGCTTGTGGCCCCCAGGATTCCTCGACTGGGTGGAAAGACGTTCAACCAGAATGTCACGTTGTAAATCAATTCCACCAACATCAAAAGAGGGATCGTCTTGAAAGGCATAGTGTTCCAGATGGCACGAGCCCGTTCCTTCATCACACGGTTAGACCGCTCGATGATGGCTACATGTTCTCCCTTGCCAGCACAATTTAGGTATAGTCCACCCTCCATAAGCTGGGACCGTAGGCTCTCAAACTCAAAGTCCCCATCAAGCCGAAGAATATTGAAGCCTCGCTGTTTCCAACGGGTTGCCACGGCTAGTAGTTGCTTGCCAATGTACTTTGCTTGTCGGTTGCGAAGCATCATTGCGGTACGAAAAGGAATGTTGTCGCCGATGGTCACGAGAAAAGGGACCTTATTCACAAAAAGAATATCTCCAGAGAGGACAACATTGCGGTACCGCTCCATTATCACCCGAGGCACATTGATAAATGCAGCCCGGGTCGAGTTGGGATCGCGGCGGACTGTCTTCCCTTTCAGGGACCCCACGTTGGGTCCAAGAATGTCTTCGGCAGCCACGACATCATCTCTGGTGATGGGGCAGTCGGGGAGTAGCTTGTTCGTGATGACTTCAAGGAAAGTGCTCGTTGATGGTCGTCCAATAATATTCTGTAGTCGACGGGCCTTCAAGGCCTGCATGTAGTCTCGGTTGGTGTACTTAGACTTATTTTCCTCTACGGTAGTGACAAGAGCTGTTCCCTCACGCTTGGACGTGTCATGCACGTAGAGATTGCACGCATGTTTTATGAACTTGCGAGAAGTGCCATCGGCTTTATGCACCACAAAAGCATTCTCAGAGCCCTTGCTGTCGTAGGTCACGTGAAACTTCTCAGATACTCTGCTGAGTGACAGGATGTTGGCGATCCCACTTTCCAGGAACCACACAGTTCCATAGCCCTCGTAGTCGCCCACCATGTCAGTGGTGGCCATGCCGGCATTGCACCTGATGCTCATGGTGGTGGGGCCTCTTCGGATATTTGTCAGGAGATGCTTGTTGCAGAATACATCCACGGTGGATTGACTGTCGAGCAGAATCCACCATGGGGAAATTCTGTTGCCCTTATCATTGGCTTGCCCAGCCAACACCAGACTCCCCACGGTTGCAAATTGAAACTGTTGGTCCTCGAACCAGTTCCAATTATCGTCAGTCTGGCCGGACATAAACATCTGGGTGCCACTCTCCCCTCCAGCTTGATTGCCCGAAGATTGCTCTTCGTTGCTCTCCTCAGCATCGCCATCCTCACCTTCGTTGCCCTCTTGAGTCATGGAGGCTCCGCTCTTGTCGAGGGGCTTACCATCCTTGTCAGTACTCTGTTCGCAATTTGGGGCAATGTGCCCTGGTCGGCCACAGCGGTAGCAGGTCCTCGTATTCTTCCCCTGGCTAGAGCTTTGGGCGAAGGCAATCCCATCCTGGACGCCCCCAAGTACCTTCATCAGGTACGAGGGGTTATTTTTCCAGTTCGATAGGAGATGATAGGCATCGATGAGGTTCTTTGGGTACTTGTCATTGCCCTGAATATAATCATTCTCCAGATCCTGGATCAGGAGCCCATATCTGTTGCGGTCCGCTCCCATCAGGAATGCCACTGCAAGATACTGCTGCCGGGCGGCTTGTCTCGCTGCCTTCCTCTCAGCATCCGAGGCGGCTCCATAGGATAATCCAATCGCGGCTAGTTGGGACTGCACCAATGCTTCGTCAACCCCAATCTCGGCCCCATTCGACTCCAGCACATTAACAACATTTTCAAACCGTTCGTAGTATTCCACAGTGTCCATAGTACCTTGAGCAAGAGAGTAGAATTTTCTCTTCGAGAGATGCATGGCCACAGCATCATGTTTCTGTTTCTGGAATTGAAAGCATACTGTCTTGATCTCCTTGATCAGACCAATTCCATCGGACTGTGACTTTATGGTCAGGTGGGTTGCCATGCCTTCAAGTTTAGCTCGAAGAGCATCGGAGCACTGCCCCCAAACGAGTGAGTACAGCTTCTTCACATTCTCTTCGACTGTCAATTCCTTTTTAACGTGGAGCTTAACACGCTCTTCCCAGATACGGATCTCCGTTCTACTTGCCCCGGTTGGTGGGTCGACGGGCGGCTGAATCGAGGGCACACGCAGGCTCTCGATGGCGGTTTTCATCTCCCCACCCATGGGGAATGTTCGCCCAACGTATTCTGCGATTTCTTTGGTTGTCTTAGTGAAGCTCTCTTCCTGCTTCGCGGTTCCGAAATCATAAATGTGATCCTTCAGATCAGCAGTCCTTCCAACAAATTTGGTGACAGTCCTCACGGACCCATGCCTGCGATTTACCGATTGTTTTCGGTTCTTCGCCTTGGAGGAATGGCCCTGACTTTGTTGCCCTGCAGCCACGGCAGGGGTCTTCTTAACGTCTGGCGCCATTTTTAACTGGATAGAATGTTGAATTTACCTGATAACACCACCGGCTATCGATAAAAGACAGTCGCTCTCACGACAAACTAAATTCTATCCAGTTAATGAGAGCTTCGTCTCTTTCATCGTTTACACAACAAATCCAAAATACTCATCTTCAATTGCCAATCGGCATGTCCACGTCGACAATCAACAGCCGTCATCAATTCGGGTCATTTTTTGAGTCATTCGACTGAATCCCCATTTTCCAACAATTGATGGCCTGCTAGCACGTACAAAGATTCTCAGCTCGTTGATGTTAACCCGACGTCAGCGCCCGACGAGAATCCAGCTGGGTAATCGTTGGAACAGAGACACGACGATGACAAGAACGAAATGGAGGAGACGCTACCATCGACCCATCTGAGCAACTGGAAACTGCTTGAAAGGCTCTTGAAAAAGCTAACTACCTCCACCAGCAAGTGGACGCTCTGGCATTTCAAGCCGTGTGACTTGGAGCAAAGTTCATAAAGATGTGTTTCCGATTGACCCAACGGACGGTCGCTATATTTGGTTCACTATTTGCGGCTGAGCGGGGATGTTTTGTGCTGCGACGGCTGTTCCAACGTTGTGCATACAAAATGTGTCGGCCTGCCCGGGATCCCTGAAGAAGATTGGTATTGCGAAACGTGTGCGCCCATTGGTAAAGAAACACCATCGGTCGCCGGCCCCCGACCTGGCAGAGGGTCCTTCGGTTGCTACCTGTGCCGAGGCTGGGACGTCGGCAGTCAAGGGCGGTTGTGACCATGAGGATACTACTAGACCTCGGATTGAAGAGACGAAGGACGACGATCCAGCTCCATCTGCATACACGAACTCGACTGAAGATAGAGGCGGCGTTTTGAAAATGGTGGGATTGGACGGCCACGCCTGACACCATCAGTTACCGAGGCCGATAGAGAGGACGAGGTGTCCGATTCCAAAGAGCCTGGGGTGGCTTTTGTCACCTCAAATGTTGCGGCGTCGAACGACAATAATGTCGGTCCTATAAAACCTACTCCAGCTGCTCTCCCCCCAAAGCCCTTGATAAGCGACGACGAGTTTGAAGAGCAGGCTGACGATCTCGAACGTGTACGTGACGCCCTTCACAAGCTCTACGTTTCTTCTGATCCCAACGACGAGGTGTCCGATTTGCCACATCAAATGCTGCCGCGTCGAACGACAACAATGCCGGTCCTATTAAACCTACTCCAGCTGCTCTCACCCGAAAGCCCTTGATAAGCGACGACGAGTTTGAAGAGCAGGCTGACGATCTCGAACGTGTACGTGACGCCCTTCACAAGCTCATTTTTCTTCTGATCCCAACGACGAGGTGTCCGATTTGCCACATCAAATGCTGCCGCGTCGAACGACAACAATGCCGGTCCTATTAAACCTACTCCAGCTGCTCTCCCCCCAAAGCCCTTGATAAGCGACGACGAGTTTGAAGAGCAGGCTGACGATCTCGAACGTGTACGTGACGCCCTTCACAAGCTCATTTTTCTTCTGATCCCAACAAGCCCTCGTCGAACGACGCCACTTCCATCAAGAACTCCGCCAAACATTCGAGGACGCCACTTCCATCAAACTCGGAACTACCTTTTACAAGAACTTTGCCAAACACGGACTATCCAAGGGCAAAGTCATCCGATTGCCGACCGATGAGACCCCTGTAGTACTGTGGTGTCGAGTATGTGGATGGCGACAACGAGGACTTGCAGACTTGCAGCATGACGAGCTTCTGGAGTTGATCCAAGCTGATGATGCCAAGGATGCGGCAGCAAAAACCGGAGATGGCAATCATCATCAAAGCAGCGGAAAGACGATGGAGCATTCTGGACGCCGCAAGAGTGCTCCGCCCCCGCGGTTCGTGGAGCAAGCGGATCGAATCTATGACACTGGACGCCGCAAGCGAGGACCCCCGCGAAAGCTTGATTCGTTTCTGGGTGCCATCCCCCAAAACAAGCGGTTGTATTTGGAGAGCAATGGTTTGATTTCTTCTACAGCCACAGAAAACGTGGCCGGCCTCGAAAGATTGATGCGGTTGACGACGAGTTGGACGCACCTCATTTCTCTCAAGACACAAAGAAACCAGTGCGCAACGGTGCCTCGCCGTCTCCCAAGAGCCAGAAGGTTGAATTGACGGGTGATACCTACCTATCTTCTGTCATCAACGACCAGAATCCCATTGGTTACAATATTCACAAGAGTGCGACTTCACCGACGGGAGTAACCCTTGCCGAACTCGCCGCCTTTGCGACCGTAGAGTTGAGGATCCGAAAGATTGCGGAGTACATCGTAACTTCGTATGCCTCCAATATTTTCCGGGAGCGCCAGGATACCAAGGTCCGATACGAAGTCAACTCGGAGGGTGTGAAGATTTCGAGTATCTTTGCCAGTTTGGAAGCGAACAAGGAACGTCTCCTTTTGGATGACTATGGAGTCAGTCAGACCTCTTCGGAACAAGTCTTCAACATGCATGCTGCCGAAGCGGAGAAACTCAAATTAGGCACAAACGACCATTAATTTGATAATGCCTGCTGAAGACGACGAGAGTGATCATCACCAATTCAAGCACAAGAGTGCGGGACCACTGTTTGCGAAGAATAATATGATACGCAAAACGGAAGCGTCGCCAAGAACCGATTTGAAATAATAGTAGGACTAGAACGTATTTTGTTCGGAGCAATAATATGTTATGTATCGTGCGAGAAACGATGCAACCTAGCTAGCTACTCCTCTACCGGTAGATTTATCATCTATCTATTCATCGAACTTTTGGCTTCGTTTTTGTGTTCTCACACAAAAAGTTACTGAGCCCCACCGCTACGTCAAAGCAGTTCGATTTCGGAGGGGGTGGGCCACAGCTGCTCCGCCCGGTAGAGACAACAACAATCCACTTCACTCGACGGCGTAGCCGATTCCAATTCTCCACGCACCAGCACAGGTTACACTTAAACTCTCCGCGACGAGACACGTACGCGAGTGGAGGACGTTTTAAAACCGGAACCACAAACCGGTTGCGTTGATCAGGCTGTTTGTGTGCGGGGAGAATCGGAATCGGGGTCGAGATCACGGATCAGGATCAGGATCGTTGCTCTGGAAAATGTTGGTATTGTAGAACAACGCCAGACGCCTGCAAAAGGAGGAAAGAACAAGGTGAGTAGCACTGCGGGAAAGAAATATGATCAAACGGCACCCTCAAGTCGCAAAAACGCAAGTTTGGAGTGCACGTACCGTTCCGAAGGGCGCCACCACATGAATCATTCCTCCGCCAACACCAACACAACAATCAAACATTTCATCCAACAACTTTCTTCCAGGGTCTGCTTCGGCTCCGTTTGCCTCAGGGAGCTAGCGTCATGGTTCAACCGAATCCGGAGGGCTCTCCAGAGACTGAGTCCACGTACACCCCCAATATTGGCTTCCTTCAGGACGAGTGTTCCAGGGCGGTCCGGCACAAACCGGACCTTCACCGTGGATTTCTCCTCCGTCAGGCTGTTATCTCGCTACAGCTGAGCCGCACCATCAAAATGATAGTGATCGCCGCAGTAGAGGTCTGTTCATAGCAGAGTGAAAAGAAAGTTGATGAAGAAAGCTGATCATCGTTACGATGTGGATTGCTCCCTTCGCAAAAAAGTGAGGTCGATTGACTGAAAAAGTGATGCATTTGTTGGAAGGAATGCGGAGATCCGAGCCGTTTCTGCTGTGGTTTGCGAGCAGTTTCGTGATTTTTCCCACGATGAAGCAGTTTCGTGATTTTTCCCACGATGAAGCCCCACGGTGGCTGAAAGTAATCCACATTCATCATCCGCCAGTTCGCCAAATCCACAGAATATGGTTTCTGAGGCAAGGGCATAAGCTAGAAAACATTTGACGCTGTTTGTTAAACACGATTGATATGCCTTACGTCAATCGTTCGTCGACTAGACGGACTACATCAGAAAGATAGCAAGCTAGAGAAGTGGGCCGATCGCTGTCCAGCTGGATGCTACAATCACACCCAAGCTGTAAACGGCAAGCTATGGTTGATTTGAAGACGTTTGTAAAGTTTTGTCAAATTACGATAGGTAGTTAGAAACTTAGTAGCCCTTTTTCAATGCCCTCATCGACCCATGGGAAAAACGGTCGGCCACGCGGTCTATCGTGAGGTCGTTTTTTAGATGACGCTAACTCACTCTGTGATCAAAAGAAGACCATGAAAATTTAATCTAGAGTCAATGTCAATATAAAGTACAATATTGTAAAGAGCGACCTTGCCAGAAAGGGTAAGCAAAGTTAGATTGTAATAGAGGGAAGATTGTCGCCCGCCGTGATTTCACTATAAATTTATGTGTAAGCAGTCGAGGTAATCAAAATCACTCAAGATCAATTTCCCTTTAAGTAAATGCATATGCCCTCTTGGACGCAGCCGAGGGGATGCAATGCAATTTCCCGAGATTTCACTACTCGCAATTTGGTGACGCAAGATTTTACAACAAGCGATTTCGCAACAACCGATTTCGTACTGGGGGCACTTATCGAATCTCAATTCCCTCAGCGGACAAATAGAGCCGATAGTAGTGCAAAGCATTGCAGCAGAGTACGTAGATAGCTGGCTACTACGGTAGCTACGACTGCAGACTACTGCTAGCTCCCTTGTCTTACTTTTGTTCTAGCTTCTGTGGTTACGTAAGCCAGACGACCGCAGCTTTCTCACTTCTACAAACGACGGTATCACGATAATACGAGCATCCACGTGGGCTCTCGTTCTTTCTATCGGAGGGATAGTAAAGAACGTACTGTCAGCAGCAACAATCATGACTACTATTAGCTAGTAACAACTATGTATTGTCTCATTCCCTGATATTTGTTGTGGCGACACCGTCCTACCACTTGTTGATGTTGGCCGCGAATCGTTCCATTAGCTAGTAGTAGCGTAGGTCTGGGAACGGCCGCCCGACCGTTGCAGAGTTCGAGGAGAGAATCGTATCCAATGTTGCTGACTGATGATCCTCGTGGTCCCGCCATCAGGAACAAGTCGCAAGAGTGAGCCATAGGCGGAGGCTTTGCCAGGCCGGTAGCACTGCTACCACTTTGCCGCCGCCTGCTGTCCGACGACGGTAGAACAATGATAGGGGCTTGGGACAAAGAGGAGCTTGGGGGTAAACTACAAACAGGGGGAGGAGGCGCCATCATTGTCAATGCCATCATTGACGCTGTTGAAGAATCGAGACACATGTATTCCGTGACGAGGAGTCGAACCAGATCGGCACCAGCATGACGTTTGCTACAACAGTATGCCCGATAACTGCTTTCCAGAGTTTCGAAGGTGTCCTTGTCCGGTTTGGAACGCAGTGAAACTGGCATTCCCAGGAAGTATTGCAGCGCCCGAATTCGCCTCGTTTCTTCGTCATCGTCATGAAAAACGAATGTTGCACTCGTCGACGATAACGCTCGCCTGGTCTCATTCAACTGTCTTTCCAACAGCTCTATGATCTCCGCCTGTGTACTACCTTCATCATCAACGACGTTTGATGACGATGTTTCATCAGCCTTTAGGAGGTCCAGCGGGTTCTCAGATAGTCTCTTGGTCGTGGCGTCTGCTACTTGGGACTCCACAAGAGGCGTCATGGGATTCCATGGGAATGGGATTTGAGCCGTTCCTGAGCCTAGAGGCCCCACGGGGTCCTTTTCTCCTAGCGCCTTGGATATTTTGTCATCGAAAGGTGACGATGATTCTTCATCTGTTTGTGTTGGCGCATTGATCGACCACCGGTAAAAACAAGCCCCATTCCAAGCTGTTGGTTCCAGCCGCAGTCGTAGATCTGTGCGAAAATCGTCGATAGTGTGAATGATTCCAGCCCATGTTTTCCTTGACTAGCAAACGAGATCCGCCGCTTACAGTATCCAAAACACATGAGATTCTCGACCGTATCTTTGTTGAAATTCCGCACTAGCAGGTTCATGTACTCTTCGAGTTCCCTTCGACGGTCCAGAAAGTCTGCGAATCGCTTGTGAATAGGCTGTTGAATAAGATTCCAAAGTTGTCGGCTAGTCGAATCTTGTAGTGCTCTTGGAGCTTGGATTGGGGTTTCGGCCTAAAGGCATCCAGCGGATTGTATTGTAGACTCGATCCAATCGGAGCGACGGATCCCGATTTTCCTAAATACTCTAGAAGCAGGATCAAAGGTCACTGCTGAGAGTTGAATATATTCGGGCTGGCAAGGAAAGTAGCGACCATCTCCCTTGATGGCGTTATATTCTTGAACCAAGTCGTCGGCCAACAAAGTCAAATCGGCCTGAGTCAAGCAACCTCCATCGTTGCGGCTGACCCATAAAGAAATGGGCACAGTCTCGGAAATTGGCATTTCTGTGGCCGTTCGAGGACAATCGACAACAGGATCAACTGGCAGACCGCAAATCGTGCCTTGGCCAAGGGCGGGCCAGTTGACAGACGATATTTCATTCTGGATATCTGCGCGACTGGGAGCATCTGGATTCTGACTGGCAATCTCATCGCAAATGCATGAGGGGCTTTCTTGAAGGTGGCGAGAATTTCGACCTTTAGGGGAAATGTCCCAGCCTCGTTCTGGACGAGCGCTCAATTTCCGCGAACTGCTAACGCCGAACAATGGAATCGGGCTCCCCAGATCTTGACAACCACGACACAGGCCATCCACTCGGAATGTAGCAATGTAGTTGTAACATCCAATTTGCAGATCGCGTCCGTGTCTTGCGGACCCGTCGTTGGATATCAATTCAAGAGTCCCCGGAACATAGGTCAAGGTGACGAAATTCCGAAAGGACGGATCGCAATGTTTCGGGACCAAATTGTTGTACGCCTGGGCTATCTGATTGCCAACCACTTGAACATCATTCATGTTGTAAATGATCCATTGAAAAGCTGAAAATTCGAATGTGATGGACGTAGTGAAAGTACTTTCGGCCGAGCATTCAATTTGAGTCATAATTTGACTCCCGATGACGGTGAAATCCCCGCCCAGCTGCCGCGCCGTATCTATAATGTCTTGAACGAACGCGGCTCGGTCAAACACAAAAGAAGAATGATGCTATTACCACAGACGATAGTGGACACTCGGGGCGGCTCTCCCCACTTGTATTGTTGCTGCAGGTTGAAGAATCTTCGGCGGCTGAAGTGCTGTCACCATCTTGCAAGAAACGGTATTCGTAGGCATCCGTGATTTGACCGTCGTTGAGGTCCCCAAGAGTTTCCAAAGCTCGTCGGGCACTTACTTGGTTTCCATTAAGCAAATCGCTCGGGCAACCGTTGCAAACACCTGATGAAGACAACAGAATAAGCGAAGAATCAATCGTAGGCGAAGCTGACGGAGCGTCGGAAACGTTGAAGGTCGAGTTGGCATCGACAATCCCATCGAAGAATTGCAGATCTCTTCTCGTTGCAGAACCCGCAGTCGCGTCGGAGGATCCCTGTCCCATGCTGTTGTACACAAAGTCCAGCGAGAAATCCGCATCTGTCAAATAACCGGCAACCTGGTTGCATTGGTATGGATTATCGCAGTTGAGAGCGCCTGTCAAGACCGTGGTAAAGGCTTCAAGTAGAATTACTCCCGATGCTTCCTGATCAAGTGTCGCACCTAGCTGAATCTCAAAGAGAATGTTCGCACCGAATCCAGAGCCGAACTGGCATTCCGTGGTATTTCCGATGCATGGTAATCCCAAGCCTTGCAACGCTGGACTCATGGCTGCCGTCACCTCGGCCTCGAGTGGAGCCCTTCTTGGAAGGAGAGCACTACAAGTGCACGTTCCCTCTTGTGCCCGGCGGGTTCCCGGTGGTACATATTGAAGCTTTTCGTCAAGAGACAAAAGATCTCGCCGAGACGTTGTTGTCGGTGCGTACGGCGAGCCATCGTCGGAGGGAAACCCGTAGAGGTTAGTCGAGCTGACATCGCACCCGTTGCATAGGACAGTCAAAGAAAGTTGGAGGGGAAGACTAGAAGTGCCGTTCCGAAAATTGCCGACTTCGATCACGCGAGCAGAATCAACTCGGATGTTGAATGGATCACACAAATAGGCTTTCAAAGAGTTGTAGGTCTGTTTGAATGTATCCGCAATCGAAGCCTTCACCTCGTTGGAGAGTTCTGGGGCGTTTGAGGTCCCGCAAGTGTATTGGATCTCAAGACTGACGTTCTTGCCGAACCATGTAACATTTTCTGTACATGGATAGGTGAAAACCAAAGCATCGTAGTCGACCTGAGTTATTCCCGTAATCTCAAGCTGCGGGAGTCGCTCTTGCAATTTAGCCTGAAAATCCGAAATAGTTGGGACCCTGTCAACGACGGTCGCGTTCAACCCACAAAAGCAATTTGAGGTTGCGACAATACTACCGGCTTGTTGATGCCGAGAACCCGTTCTTTGCCCGACCAAGCCTCGAAGATGTTCCAACGATCGGCTATTCGAAACCTGATCGGAAGGAAAGAGCTCATTGCTGCAGCCAGCGCATGCGCCCGAAACAACCAAAAGCCCTACAGTCGAACTGGCAGTGCTGTTCATGGTGCTGTTCGACGGTGTCGAACCAAAAAGGGAGGTCGGACTCGACGATGGCTGTAATGAAGTCAACAATGCGGTATCGTCTTGAAGGCTTCGTGCCACGAATCGGGCACTCGAGACATCCTCGTTAAGTCGTCGTCGCATAGAATCCGTAAATGCAACCTGAACTCCTTCAAAGACTTGAAAGTTCTTGTTACAAATCGACGGATCGTCAGGCGAGAAAACCGAATTGAGAGCATCCAATGCGGCCGGCCCAATGATTTCCGAGTTTTCTTGAGCAGCCATTGGATCCGCAAAGGTAACTTCAAGCACTGAATCAAACAAGCTTCCAAACGCACAGTCACCCACGACGCTGACATCGGGACAATCCAAAGTAGCAGCTATCGCTGCGACCTGCACCTCAAACTCAGCGAGGAACTCGCTTTCCAAAATTCCTCGATCCACAGTTGCATCAGCCGAGCAGCTGCACACGTCTTGTTCTTGGAGGTTGCGTCCTCGTCGCTGCCTGTTTCGTGTTTGGTCAACCAAAAGGGTTCCGGACGGCAAATCAAATAGCCCAATCTCATCCACAGTGCAATCAGGATCGGTACAGCGAAGCATTCCTGTCACCTCCACCTCCACGCCAAGTTTACCTCCTGCGGTGGTGACTCCCTCTCGAACAATTGTCGCGTTTTCGAGAACCCGAAAGTACGGATCACAATAGTTCCGGGAAGCCAACTGATTGTAAGACGTCACGTATGCTATTCCAATGTTTTGCGCGTCGTTCGGGGATAGGCCCGACGAAGCACACGTTTGGTTGAACTCAACGATGCTTCGAAACGTAAACGGGACTTGATGCAAGCCACAAGTGGTTGTGACTGCCGGATGGATCGACACTAAAGCCACAGAACCCGTAGCCCCCGACAGCCTTGTGGAGAACGATTCAAAGAGCTCATCCGTCGATACCAAACGTTGAGTAACGTTTGTTTCACACGTACAGCCGCCTCCCCCAGAATAATTGAACGATGTTGGGACTTGGATCAAAGCATCAGGAGAGGCTTGAAACAACACATTCTGACTTTGGCACGCCTGACAGATTCCGCGAGCTCGGAGTTGAACTCGTTTATAGTTCGAGTCCAGAGCCAGTATTTCGTCCGTAGCGATAGTAATGTTGAGGGGGGGCTCTTCAAAATCAGTCACCACAACCACCTTTAGGCTTTCATCGTCGTTTAGTGCCCTTTGAAGCTCTTTTTGCACAAAATCCGATAGCAATCTTGCGCTGCCGGTGCAGTCTCCGCAAGAATATCCAGTGACACGAACGAAAACTTCCTCGTTTCGGACTAGTGGCTCCGAGGCGTGATGAATAACGCGCCTGCAATCCTCGCTCTCGGTTTCGTCCATATACGACTTTGCGTCGGCGTCTTCATCGTTGTATTCTTTCTTCGAGAACATCGGCAAGAACATGGATTCGATTTCTTCTTTCGGCCCGTCCTCCGAGGCCTTCTTGACCTTCGTGACTAGAAAGGTTTTATCAAAAGGACGAGTCTCGTCTTGTGTGCAAGCGATCGTTGAAACCGCCGATGACATTGAAGAAGCCGATAGTACTTCCGCAAGTTTTCCTACGTTTTCTTCGCCGTGGACGACAGTAGGACTCTCAAGCCGATGGCGAAGATGGGGCGGTTGTTGATGCACCGCTCGGGCGGCGCTGTCGTCAGATTCCACACCGGCACCATTTGCTATTTGGACGAGCAGAGCATGCAACAACGTTTTCTCTGAGAAACCTGCCAAGATCTTCTTTGCCGAGTTCCTGCAAAACTGTAAGGTTGCATTGGTCGCTAAGTTGCATCGATCCATAAGTTGCAAATCAAGCCGGATTTCCCTTGCTATCCGAACGAGATTGCAAACGTTGGGAAAGAATTCTCAAATTCGTCTTTTGCACGTCGCCGTTTGGTCCGTTCTTCTTTAGTCATTCTCTCGAGCCCAACTTACTGTCTGAAACTGCCGTCTCGTCGCCTGAAAGTCTTGATCCGATTCCAGTTCTTTGAGCGTTTGATCAACAATAGATAGTATAGTCCAAAGCAACAAATCGTAACGACGCCATGGTTTCGCGGCTTGATCTCTCGAGCTGGATCTTTCCCTTTGATCAAATCGACTTGCACATGTGCAGTCAGTGCGCAATCATGACCTTTTGACTCTTCGAAATCCAAATACCGACTTGACGCCACCTTGTATCATAGATCCAAAGTCGCAGCCCCGCCTACATTGGTACTATTGACAGCCATGTTGTTGTTGCTGCTGCCTCATCGAGAGAGAAGTCAACAAAAGTTGTGCAATAGCAAAAGGCTCATCGTGTCGAAGGAATCTTTGTGTAGCGCGCGTTGGATCCGCGCGTTTCCATCTCACTACGTCACTAATATGGATTCATATGCTAATAGGTGGTGTAGGAACCTATGAAGCTTTCTACCACCTTCAGTCATTCGACGATCGCACGCACGTCAGACCACTTTGGATCTTCGAAACAATGAAATGATCTCTCTTTGGATCATGAAATGAAATGACCATCAAATGGCGGTTTGGGGAAAGGACTCGTCTTCTATCTCTCCCGCCAATTCCGGCTGCTTCGAGATTAGCATGCAGAATCTCCCAGATCCGTTAGCGTCGCTCGATCTTGTCGTTCATTTATGTTTATTTTATGGAGTGGATGAAATCTTTGCATCTTGGAGTACTTTGACTTTTAAAATGGTGGAACTACTATCATCTCCCCGTGGCTCGGACATTTTTTTTTTCGTGCAGGCAAAAGGCGGCAGCGGCCCTAGCAGCGACAATGCTCTAGTATGCACTAGTGGGCACGAGTGGGTACCTGGAAGGAAAAGACGACGACAGATCCGGCTTGGATTATGGATGCAGACAAGACAGACTGAAAGGCTCCTGTTCGTGTTGATTCCAGAAAAGGGAAACGGTCCTTGAGCAACTATGTCGGAACCATCCAGTATGCCTCGCGCAAGTCCTCGGCGCCGAGCAATTCCAAGATGTCATCCAGTATGTCGAGCAAAACACCGGTACCGACCCGCTCCAAGAATCCCTCTTTTCAACCTTTTGACATTTTTCATTCGAGATGCCGAGCACCTGTAAATGAAAGAGCAAATGCCTTGCCCGCTGCCTTTTTTGCTGACACGGATTGGTAGAATCTGCGGCCCCGTACGGTGCGGACAACGGCTCTCTATGCGGGGCTGCAGTCACACAAGATCTAATCCCGACGAGGATAGGATGGATTTGAAACGTATTGCCAAGCTAGCGACGAGGGAGAGGATTGTCAACTTATATAGGTCCACTCCTGGTCGAGTGGAGTCAGATCCTTATGTCATTGCCATTTCACCCACCGCCGAAGCAGCGGCAAGGAACGTGCCTCACCACCAGTCCCCACTCCAGCGCCTTTCGCTTCGGAACGTGCTCTCCGATCTCCCCGAGCATCTCCAAGGTCGACTTCTAGTAGCAATTGCCGCTAAAAAGGCTACTCTAGCGACTACGGTGGAATGAGGAGACGCCAAGAGCGGCAAGAGTGAAGACCAAAACCATCGACGATGCAAGTCAAATTGTTGGAACCCTTGCCCCCATCGACTCCCTCGCTTGCAAGTATTCCTTCTCGTCATCGATCCAAAAGTGTAACAAAGGAAGACACCCCAGATCCAGCCCTCGTTCCTTCCTCTTTGCCGTTGATTGATTGGGTCATGATGGGGATACATTTTATTGCCAAGAAGTTTGTGGTGGTTTGTCTATGGTGATGGGTGTCCACATGTCCATCATTGCGATTTTGTCCCCAAGGGATCAAGTCGAGACTCGCTTGAAAAAATAACGATCCCTGGTATTGTCCAGGATGGTTTTCATCAAAGGCAAGAACTCCTTAAGCGGCGGTTGTACACAACTGCTACCAATCCAGCGTCGTGCAAGAAAAAATCGTCAACAAAAAGGGCAGGCACAGATCAAGTGGACGCAACAGAAGAAACCGAAGAAGAGACCAAACATCCTGCCAAGATCGAGAGCGTTTATTTTGAATGTAACGAAAAGAGACTTGATTTGCAGAAGTGTGAATCGCGTGACGGATGGATTCATTTTCCTTCCTGCCATCCGGATGGTGATGACTTTGAAGGGGACGAATGAGGACGGCGATTCCAAACGCAAGCCAAAGAAAGTCATTGACCCAAGTCGTAGTCTTTGCCGTATTTGTCGAGTAGCAGAATTGGAAACGGCATCTCATGGTTCTGCCCTGTCCAATCCATCCGTCAAAGCTCGTCGTCAAACCGGAAAGGAAAAGTCTGCCAAACGCAAACGCGATGGAGACGACGAAGAGGACGAAGACGATGCTGCATCCAACGAAGACTCTCCGGGTAAAGACAAAGAAGGTGATGGGGATGACGACGACGAAAATGTCGAGTCGAATGCTAATGGGGACCAGGATGAGCAAGATGAAGATGGCGACGAGGCAAGCAAAATGGATGTAGTCGATGAACTCCGGGGGTGTCTTGTAATACCCGCCACCTCTCGACCGGAGTGTCTTTCCGAACTTCGGAATAGAGTTAAAGATTTTCGATCCAAAATCTTGATTGGTCGTCTACCCTCTTGGATCGAGACCACGACGATGCGATGTTGCCCTGCCAGCATGATTGGGAGCGGGCTTGATTCCAAAGAATACCAACTTTTGGTGCAAGCCCTCTTGCTGATAGAACGACAAGACAACAACGAAATCTCCAAGGCGTTTTGTACGAGCATCCACACAGCACTCATGATGCAAGCTCAAAAGTCCTTTGGTGTGGTGTTGCTGAATCCGACCGACTCAGCTATGAAGCAAGACGATTCCAAGTATGACAAGGTGATGTTGGCTCTAAGCACGAAAACCTACATGGATCTGCCAAAGAGGCGCGTTTGGATACGAAAGTTGGAGACTATGCGTTGATTTTGAGTCATCGAGGAATCTCTTACCGGCGATTTACCACAAGCTCTGTTGGCAGCTGACGAATGTTCGTTTCTTTATTCACATGGCACAATGAGCACGCCACAGATTCCTTGGGGTCCGAGTCCTACGCTGCGGTAATATATAATGGTTATCTACAGCGAGGTTGAGGTGCGGCGAGCCTCGATTTGGAATACTTGCGTCAAGGTCCTGCAAGAGTGTTTGGAAGATTATCTGAAGTTTTCAGACAAGAAAAAGTTATTTCAAACGTCGGACAAAGGGCTGCAAGACGACTCAGCGCGGCACCAAGATTTGATCGGACTGGCGGACGTATTGGAATTGACGGAGCAAATTCTTTCTCTACGAAGCGGGTTTCTGGTGGATGCATCGGAGCAACTCACCAACGATGGGATTATGCTGCGTGAAAAGCTTTTCGACGACATTCAAAAGAAGCACTTGCGTGCATACCGCGAGGACTGGTCTTTTGTTACCCTGCCCAAGAAGGAGCCCTTGTCGGACAAAGAAAATGCCGTGGAGTACATCAGGAAGGTAAGATCACCATTGCTTTCGTCACGATCCAATTCGACATTATTCCTGATCACTGTGTCGGTACCCTGTAGAAAATCGTGACCGAATTGGTCGCCATGGAGAACCGCTCTACGAAGAAGGTAATCCGAAGCTGGTTCAACCGCTTCTTCATTTGCCGTGGCAAAAAGATTGCTCTGGATGAAAACTCGTCGATCAACTTCCCGCAATTGATAGCAGCGTATCAACCCAATTCGAGTCCCACCTCGGCGCGTCTCCAGTGGTATCTCCTGCCATTCCCGCCTGCTTCATTGGCGATATCGTCGGGTGACTTTCGAAACTTATGCCATTACTGAAACTGCTCCCACCCATTGCCCAGGATGTCTATGAGGTGTTCTCCAACATTTCTGATCTTTATATGACTACAACCTTTTGGATTTGCTCTGGAATTTGCAAGCACGAAAAGTTTCTTCTAGGACTACAACCTTCTGCGCCGACTCTTGACCCAGACACTATTGCAACGCCCCGCTCGAAGTAGCTCCTCTCAACTGCTTGGTTTTGGAAGGTGGTCACCGTCTCCGACGGCAAGTTGCTACGAGTTCGAATTTGCCGCCATTTACAGATGCTGAGCTTTGCTTGCCCCTCCCTTGCGAGCGGACAGAAATCGAGGTAGTTCGCGAGTTCATTCTTCTGATCCCATTAAGCCTTTGTCGAATCCCGCCCAACAAAACGACGATGCTACTTCCTTAAGCTTGGAACCACCTTTTACAAGTCATCTGATTGCCGACCGAGGAGAGCCCATACTATACCGTCGAGGGATAGCGATAAAGAGGACTTGGAGCCTGACCAGCTGCTGGAGTTTATCCAAGCTGATGAAACCAAGGATATGTCAGCAAACGCTGGAGATGGCAATCATCATCAAAGCAGTGAAAATACGGCGGAACATTCTCAGAGCAAGCGGATTAAATTCATGATATCGGCCGCCGCAAGCGAAAGAGTGATTCGTTTCTGGATGCCATTCCCCAAACCAAGCAGTTGCATTTGGAGAGCAGCCACACAAAACGTGGCCGGCTTCGAAAGATTGAGGTGGAAGATTGAGATGGTAGACGACGCGTTGGACGCATCCCTCATTTTTCTCAAGAAGAAACCTGGCAGGCCTCGATAGATTGAAGACGAGTTCGACGTACCCTAGTTTGTCTCAAGAAACAGAAGAAAGACTTACGACACGGTGCCTCGCCGTCTGCGAAGAACCAAAAGGGTGAAATCGATCGTTCATCGCTGTCTGCGCCCAAGTTTCGGCGTGAACGTCCTAGAACCTATTTAGACAAATCCATTGCCTTGCCAGCAGCAAACCGCGGCGATCGTATCACTGCCGTCGACATGGAATCGTCGAATAATCGACTAGGACAGGCAAGAAGGACGAAAAGACGCCGGGACGGTGAAACGTAGGGGCCGAACGAGTTTAGCAGCAGTTGATTCGTCGCCCAATCTCTTGACGACCGCATTGGCTAGCATCACCGAACTGTTGCAGGCGCCCACGACTGATTATCGCCAGGTTTCGCACCTTACTAGCCATGCCAGCGTTGTCAACAATACATCTCTTCCATTCGAAGTTGGCGTCCAAGGACAGCTCATCGGGACCTGCGTCGCCCACAATCTGAAGAGGGAAAACGATACCTCCCTTTCCACTGGGACAATTGCTCATGGTGGGATCGCAACTTCGATTGTCCGAACAAGATGGATTGGCTCCAATCATTCGCAAAGTGACGGGACTCTATGTCATGGCACAATGCTTTCAATCCCTCTGGACCGCATCCTTTCGACCAAAGTACAATCAAGGCTATTTCAAGTACATCTCGGCTCTCAACTTGACAGGAATTGCAATTTCGCTTTCACTTTGCCATGACGCATTTACTTCGGCGTCTGATACCATTTCTAACAAGGACTATTGGATGAATTTCTTGCCCTTGACACTTCATTTTGGATGGACGACAGCCTCGTCCTTGGTCAATTTGAATGGCATGTATGCCTTGGATGATGACGTTTCCGCGAAATCAGTCGCTTGGATGGGTCATGTGTCCGTTGTAGCGGCAACAATCTTGGGCGTCACCACGACCGTCTTGCGCCGTGCACCCATCTATGGAAGTGTCATTGCCTGGGCCTTGTCGGCAGTGGCTTCGGGATTAGGGCAACGCATCGAGGAAACTCGTAAGGAAGATCCAAAGACAGTGGGCGTGTATGGTGCGCAACTCCAACAAACGCTCAGTCTAGCCGGAGCGGCTCTTTGTGCGGCAACGAGCGGCAAGGTGGCGGGGAAAGATGAGTATCGGTTTATTCATCAGTACCGGGGTGGGCTTCAGCGTGCATCGAATAGGAGGCACGGTTGGACTTGATTCTGAGCCACGGAAGGTTACTGAGTTCACAGTTGACTTGCCTTTTATCGGTATACCCGTCAACGTGTTTGATGTAAAGAGGAAGCTTCAACCTGCAACCATTTTCGAATATTCGTTCTCGGACTATCCGAATCGGGCTGAACCTGCTCCGTTCAATGGCGAGGTTGTGAGAATCTTCGGATTGGACGCCTCTCGATGCTCCTCCATGGATGAGGCGTACGAGCTCGTCTGCAGTCGGAACTGGCCGGACGGAAAATCGCACTTTGATTTTTGGTGCACGAAAGTCTGTATGACTTTGAAGCGACTTCTAAATTGGACGCGACCATAGGGCGGTCAGGCTACAGGCCCAATCGGGAAAAAACGAGGCCAAGACCACGACCAAGACCAAAACTATGTTTTGCCATCTGCGCAAGTGACGTCGGCTCAAGGTGGATTATTTTCATCCCTCGCGGTTGAAAAAGAAGAAGGATCGGGCGCTCCAGGCAAAGCAGCAGCCGCCCCTGATGGATTGTTCGCCGCCCTATTGGTTCATAGAGATTCATCGGTAGACAAAAAGTGTACGGTCCAAGACGACAGCGATGAGTTGCCGACAAGTACGCGAACCCAGGCTACTCGTCCTCGCGAGCCCCCTTCGACAAGAGGTCTCTTTGCCTCGCTCTCCGGCACGAACATACTGGAAGACAAACCTGCTGCACCAAGACCAGCGGATATCAGTCCAAAACCAGGGACGGGTTGTTTGCGCCCTTGAAAAAGGCGGATGGTAGCGTCGTTGTACCGCCGTTAGCTCGGTCCGCCTCGGATCAAGGCGACACCCGTTCGAAAAGTCCCATTCCGACCCAGTGAATCCCTCCATCGACTTGACTTCCTTGTTGGACGGAGGATTGAGTTTTGACGATCTTGATGATCATTTTAACAAGACGGCAACTTGTTCCAGGCGGCACCCGTTCGAAAAGTCCCATTCCGACCCCTCCAAAGGAAAAGCTCAGGCCACCTGGAATACAAGCATCGAAAATGAAGCTGGCACCTCCAAAGGGCGATCTCAAAGTTTTGTATGCCGGGGACAATTTGGTGAATCAAAAGGTATTGTCCAGAGTGTTGGGGTGGGCGGGCATTGACGGCATTACGATTGTGGACAATGGCCAGAAGGCAGTCGATATTTGCGCAACGTCGACCTTCGCCTGCATATTCATGGATATGCAGGTCTCGATTATGGTCGGTATGGAAGCAATCAAGACAATCGTAGAGAGAGATCCCACGGCTTTCGTGCTTTTGGTTTCAGCGCATGCTCTGGACGAATACAAGACCCAAGCGGAAGCTGTCGGCGCCAAAGGTTTCTTCTCCAAACCCTTTTCGAACCATTGCCATTGAGGCCGTCTTGGAAGGTTTGAGTATGAGAAATCGTCGAAGCGCTGTGGATGCGGCTCCGGGCAAGGCGGTCGAATCCAATACGGTAGCACGCGACGAGTCAGGTACAGCAGGCGAGGGAAAGAAGAGTTTCCTGGAACCTCAGAACGAATCCAGTACATAGCCAAAGGATGCAAAGTCCACTGTTTCGCAGCACCAGCAGACCAAGGCAGTCGCAGTGGTGCGTAATTTGAAAGTTCTTTATGCGGAAGACAATTTCTGAATCTCGCGAATGTTACGTATATCACCATTGTTGACAATGGCCAACAGGCTGTCGATGTTTGTCTTACGCAAACGTTTGTTGACGTTATTTTCATGGATATGGTGATGCCTGTTTTGTCGCGGATGGAAGCTTCCAACAAAATCGTTGCCCATAATCCTCAAGACTGCACCGTATTTGTCACTACGCATACTCTGGAGGAATTCAAGTCTGCCGATGCTGCAGGAGCGACGAATGATATTACCAAGCCATTCCGTTTGACTGATCTGGAGTCTTTGTTCGATCGTTTCAACTTGGTGAACCCCCGCTTGTCCAAGCCCCGTTCCTCGATTCCTGAAATCAGTGTTCGGCAGCGGGCATCTGTAGCCGCTCTACAACGATGGAATAGTTGGAAGCGGCCAAACTCGGATCATGGGGTGGGGGGTACGGCGTTGGCTACAAGTCATAGGAGTAGCAATGGGGACGATAGTGGGAGTGAGATTTTGGATGTAACTACAGAACCAGAAAATACTCTTCAACGCGACGAGGCGCTGGGCTCTCATCGAACGCCCATTGACCAGACAGACGCTCGCAAATTTATTACTACACATTGTCGGCGACCCTATTCCGGAGATGCAAGATATGCCATTAACCCGGACTCTCTCTTTCCAGGAATTCTCAATTTGAATCTGGAAACACGGATTCTATCCAGTTTGCCCCTATCACCCCAACGTAATCAAATTACGGGTCATTTCCAGCGGCGATCGATTCGATCCTTACTATTTTATCATCTTGGATCGCCTCTATGATACTTTGGAAACAAAACTACAAAAGTGGAGAGATGTTCTCAGTGGAAGAATCGTGCCAAGGCAATCCCTGTTTCAATCATGTTTCAAGCCTTGTTGCAGTAGCGACCGACGAGATCGACAAGAAGCCGAGGCTATTTTGGAAAGTAGTCGGCATGATAATGTCTCGCCACAAGAACTCAAAGATTTGAAACGACGGCATCAACAGACGGTGGATCGACTATGGGCGGCCTTTGATTTGGCGTCGGCAGTAGCGCATTTGCATAGGCATCATATTATGCATCGCGATTTGAAGCCGGATAATATTGGATTCGATATTGTGAGTATTATCGCTTTGGCAGAAACCATTTGGGGGCGAGTCTAACTGTTTCTTGTTGCCTCGTGCGCTCGCACCAGAGGTCGCAACAGACAAACTATATGACGCCAAATGCGATTGTTATTCTTTTGCCCTGCTATTTTGGGAAATACTGAATTCCCAGCGGCGATCGATTCGATCCTTACTATTTTATCATCTTGGATCGCCTCTATGATACTTTGGAAACAAAACTACAAAAGTGGAGAGATGTTCTCAGTGGAAGAATCGTGCCAAGGCGATCCCTGTTTCAATCATGTTTCAAGCCTTGTTGCAGTAGCGACCGACGAGATCGACAAGAAGCCGAGGCTATTTTGGAAAGTAGTCGGCATGATAATGTCTCGCCACAAGAACTCAAAGATTTGAAACGACGGCATCAACAGACGGTGGATCGACTATGGGCGGCCTTTGATTTGGCGTCGGCAGTAGCGCATTTGCATAAGCATCATATTATGCATCGCGATTTGAAGCCGGATAATATTGGATTCGATATTGTGAGTACTATCGCTTTGGCAGAAACCATTTGGGGGCGAGTCTAACTGTTTCTTGTTGCCTCGTGCGCTCGCACCAGAGGTCGCAACAGACAAACTATATGACGATGGACAAGTTACAGCGGCTGGTCTGGAATGATACGTATCAGCGGCGGCCCAAAATTCTAGTCGTTGCTAACAGCACCAGCAATTATGCACTTGTCGACGAACAATTGACTCTGTTTTTGACATCACCCAAGGCTGCTTGGACAAAAGAATGGAAGGCCCTACCGGTAGTGGAATCTTCGTGGCATCATTATGGTTCTCGACGCCCAACCATAGAGCATGTGGAGCAAGAGCTTAAAAAAACGTCTGAAAAAGGGAATTGAAGTCATGGACAGCTTCATGGTGGACTTGATAAATTGCTTGAGAGCAAACGACTTTCACACAATGCCCGGAGATCGACCTTTGTCTATCATCCACCAGCTGCGAACAACAATGTGCGGGAACGAGGCGCCCCGTCGATCTACAAGTGCAGAGGCCCGAGCTACTGTCTTGACTTGGTGGGGTAGCTCCACACGTCTATTCTCTGGCAGACATCAGGATGCTAAAAGACAAAGACGGAGTCAGTTGTTTGCAACGGACGCCTGAGCCGGCTCTGGCAAATGTGAGTGAAGATTCCTAGTGTCGAGTATTGCCAGTAAGATTTCCCGGCGTTCCAAAGGCCGAGCCAACTCGAATCTGCCAACATTCCGTCAAGAATCCCATCCATCCATGAATACCTTTGTCGATCAATCCAGCCCAGGCTCCCGACTTGAAGGTTACCCAGTTTTGCGCTGTAAACTTATCCAATCTCAACTTGTGCAAGTTAAAGAAGGGGACCATGAGATAACAGGGATGTTCAATAGTCCATTGCGGGCTACCGTCGATCCTGTCGGTTATATTGATCATTGCGGCGGGCTACCGTCGATCCTGTCGATTTTTGGGTGCCCGACCGGTATTCGTCTCTCGCATTCCTTTGGAACAAGGAGCGGCCGTGTTGCTGTGGTCCAGCTGGCCTTGGATTAGTCGACTGTACGGTGTCTCGGGCAATGATATCATGGCCCTTCTATTGTATACCACGCTGGATCTTGGTAATGCCTATTCTTTTGCACCAAGAGGAGAATACACTGGGTTAGGAGACGGGGAAGCAAAGTTCGTTCGTTCTTGCCCGTGGCCTTTCGGTATATGATTCAAGTTTCTGAGGAGATGTATCCACCCAATTGATTGCAATCCAAAGTACGACGACGAAGCGAACAAGCCGAACCTGACGACAAAGTAGAGAGTGATGTACATGATGCGCAAAAAGGAAGCGTCGCCGAGAACCGACCCTATCGGTAGCGTCCCCAGTTTTGGTCATTCGGCTACGCTTTCAATACGAATGGGCTAATGGCGTATATACTATTTGCTGGATGCCGGAGTCGTCGTCTTTCCTGCGACCAAGCTGGCCAAACGGAGTTCAAGACCCTGTTGACGAGGATTTGATCCTTCCGGAAGCCACCTTCCAGAATATCCATCGCCCTCCGTGTTTGGCATTTCAGTCGACTCTGTGCGCTCCTTGCTAAAGTGCTTCGATATTCTGAAACGTCTTTGTCTCAGTGGAATGGATCCGGATTATATCGACCGGACATTTTGCTTGGAGAATGCTCAGAATGGGACCATCCGGTTGTCATCACACTCGGGAAGGGTCCTTGCCTACGTTCGAAGATTTACTTTCGTCGGACAGTGCGCGAGAAGTCGACAAACCGGTCAATACTCGTGGTATCCTGACAACCGACGAAGATATAGCATTCCGGGGGATATTGGCGAGCTCCCCCTGCTGGCTCCCATGGGTAGTCGATACGTTTGAGGACGACCCGAGAAAGCAGGTCATGTCGAACTATAAATCAATGATGGCTTTCCCTTCCCTCTGTTTAGAGCTCAATGAAACTCGCCACGTGGAAAAATCAAGCAATCTTCCCGTCCTGCCGACCCAAATGCAGCCTCCGACACAGAAGCTACTATTGCCGACGACTCGGCCAAGAAAGCCGCTGCCCAGCAAATACGATATATCTTGGACGACGCCCGCGTGAGAGTCACTATATAATGTTTCGATTCAAAGATTTCTCGAACGACGATGGGCTGGCTAAAGTCATGTTGCGTCGTCCCGGAAGGCGCGCACCTTGCGTCTGCTGCCAAATCCAAGGGAGTGGCTTTTATTCTTGCCATGTGATGCGTGGCAATCCTGATTTTGATTTTATTGCGAACTGGCCGAATATGGGAGGTATTGATGGCCTGCTAGCACGTACAAAGATTCTCAGCTCGTTGATGTTAACCCGACGTCAGCGCCCGACGAGAATTCAGCTGGGTAATCGTTGGAACAGAGACACGACGATGACAAGAACGAAATGGAGGAGACGCTACCATCGACCCATCTGAGCAACTGGAAACTGCTTGAAAGGCTCTTGAAAAAGCTAACTACCTCCACCAGCAAGCGGACGCTCTGGCATTTCAACCCGTGTGACTTGGAGCAAAGTTCATAAAGATGTGTTTCCGATTGACCCAACGGACGGTCGCTATATTTGGTTCACTATTTGCGGCTGAGCGGGGATGTTTTGTGCTGCGACGGCTGTTCCAACGTTGTGCATACAAAATGTGTCGGCCTGCCCGGGATCCCTGAAGAAGATTGGTATTGCGAAACGTGTGCGCCCATTGGTAAAGAAACACCATCGGTCGCCGGCCCCCGACCTGGCAGAGGGTCCTTCGGTTGCTACCTGTGCCGAGGCTGGGACGTCGGCAGTCAAGGGCGGTTGTGACCATGAGGATACTACTAGACCTCGGATTGAAGAGACGAAGGACGACGATCCAGCTCCATCTGCATACACGAACTCGACTGAAGATAGAGGCGGCGTTTTGAAAATGGTGGGATTGGACGGCCACGCCTGACACAATCAGTTACCGAGGCCGATAGAGAGGACGAGGTGTCCGATTCCAAAGAGCCTGGGGTGGCTTTTGTCACCTCAAATGTTGCGGCGTCGAACGACAATAATGTCGGTCCTATAAAACCTACTCCAGCTGCTCTCCCCCCAAAGCCCTTGATAAGCGACGACGAGTTTGAAGAGCAGGCTGACGATCTCGAACGTGTACGTGACGCCCTTCACAAGCTCATTTTTCTTCTGATCCCAACAAGCCCTCGTCGAACGACGCCACTTCCATCAAGAACTCCGCCAAACATTCGAGGGCGCCACTTCCATCAAACTCGGAACTACCTTTTACAAGAACTTTGCCAAACACGGACTATTCAAGGGCAAAGTCATCCGATTGCCGACCGATGAGACCCCTGTAGTACTGTGGTGTCGAGTATGTGGATGGCGACAACGAGGACTTGCAGCCTGACGAGCTTCTGGAGTTGATCCAAGCTGATGATGCCAAGGATGTGGCAGCAAAAACCGGAGATGGCAATCATCATCAAAGCAGCGGAAAGACGATGGAGCATTCTGGACGACGCAAGAGTGCTCCGCCCCCGCGGTTCGTGGAGCAAGCGGATCGAATCTATGACACTGGACGCCGCAAGCGAGGACCCCCGCGAAAGCTTGATTCGTTTCTGGGTGCCATCCCCCAAAACAAGCGGTTGTATTTGGAGAGCAATGGTTTGATTTCTTCTACAGCCACAGAAAACGTGGCCGGCCTCGAAAGATTGATGCGGTTGACGACGAGTTGGACGCACCTCATTTCTCTCAAGACACAAAGAAACCAGTGCGCAACGGTGCCTCGCCGTCTCCCAAGAGCCAAAAGGTTGAATTGACGGGTGATACCTACCTATCTTCTGTCATCAACGACCAGAATCCCATTGGTTACAATATTCACAAGAGTGCGACTTCACCGACGGGAGTAACCCTTGCCGAACTCGCCGCCTTTGCGACCGTAGAGTTGAGGATCCGAAAGATTGCGGAGTACATCGTAACTTCGTATGCCTCCAATATTTTCCGGGAGCGCCAGGATACCAAGGTCCGATACGAAGTCAACTCGGAGGGTGTGAAGATTTCGAGTATCTTTGCCAGTTTGGAAGCGAACAAGGAACGTCTCCTTTTGGATGACTATGGAGTCAGTCAGACCTCTTCGGAACAAGTCTTCAACATGCATGCTGCCGAAGCGGAGAAACTCAAATTAGGCACAAACGACCATTAATTTGATAATGCCTGCTGAAGACGACGAGAGTGATCATCACCAATTCAAGCACAAGAGTGCGGGACCACTGTTTGCGAAGAATAATATGATACGCAAAACGGAAGCGTCGCCAAGAACCGATTTGAAATAATAGTAGGACTAGAACGTATTTTGTTCGGAGCAATAATATGTTATGTATCGTGCGAGAAACGATGCAACCTAGCTAGCTACTCCTCTACCGGTAGATTTATCATCTATCTATTCATCGAACTTTTGGCTTCGTTTTTGTGTTCTCACACAAAAAGTTACTGAGCCCCACCGCTACGTCAAAGCAGTTCGATTTCGGAGGGGGTGGGCCACAGCTGCTCCGCCCGGTAGAGACAACAATCCACTTCACTCGACGGCGTAGCCGATTCCAATTCTCCACGCACCAGCACAGGTTACACTTAAACTCTCCGCGACGAGACACGTACGCGAGTGGAGGACGTTTTAAAACCGGAACCACAAACCGGTTGCGTTGATCAGGCTGTTTGTGTGCGGGGAGAATCGGAATCCGGGTCGAGATCACGGATCAGGATCGTTGCTCTGGAAAATGTTGGTATTGTAGAACAACGCCAGACGCCTGCAAAAGGAGGAAAGAACAAGGTGAGTAGCACTGCGGGAAAGAAATATGATCAAACGGCACCGTCAAGTCCCAAAAACGCAAGTTTGGAGTGCACGTACCGTTCCGAAGGGCGCCACCACATGAATCATTCCTCCGCCAACACCAACACAACAATCAAACATTTCATCCAACAACTTTCTGCCAGGGTCTGCTTCGGCTCCGTTTGCCTCAGGGAGCTAGCGTCATGGTTCAACCGAATCCGGAGGGCTCTCCAGAGACTGAGTCCACGTACACCCCCAATATTGGCTTCCTTCAGGACGAGTGTTCCAGGGCGGTCCGGCACAAACCGGACCTTCACCGTGGATTTCTCCTCCTTCAGGCTGTTATCTCGCTACAGCTGAGCCGCACCATCAAAATGATAGTGATCGCCGCAGTAGAGGTCTGTTCATAGCAGAGTGAAAAGAAAGTTGATGAAGAAAGCTGATCATCGTTACGATGCGGATTGCTCCCTTCGCAAAAAAGTGAGGTCGATTGAGTGAAAAAGTGATGCATTTGTTGGAAGGAATGCGGAGATCCGAGCCGTTTCTGCTGTGGTTTGCGAGCAGTTTCGTGATTTTTCCCACGATGAAGCAGTTTCGTGATTTTTCCCACGATGAAGCCCCACGGTGGCTGAAAGTAATCCACATTCATCATCCGCCAGTTCGCCAAATCCACAGAATATGGTTTCTGAGGCAAGGGCATAAGCTAGAAAACATTTGACGCTGTTTGTTAAACACGATTGATATGCCTTACGTCAATCGTTCGTCGACTAGACGGACTACATCAGAAAGATAGCAAGCTAGAGAAGTGGGCCGATCGCTGTCCAGCTGGATGCTACAATCACACCCAAGCTGTAAACGGCAAGCTATGGTTGATTTGAAGACGTTTGTAAAGTTTTGTCAAATTACGATAGGTAGTTAGAAACTTAGTAGCCCTTTTTCAATGCCCTCATCGACCCATGGGAAAAACGGTCGGCCACGCGGTCTATCGTGAGTTCGTTTTTTAGATGACGCTAACTCACTCTGTGATCAAAAGAAGACCATGAAAATTTAATCTAGAGTCAATGTCAATATAAAGTACAATATTGTAAAGAGCGAAATTGCCAGAAAGGGTAAGCAAAGTTAGATTGTAATAGAGGGAAGATTGTCGCCCGCCGTGATTTCACTATAAATTTATGTGTAAGCAGTCGAGGTAATCAAAATCAATCAAGATCAATTTCCTTTTAAGTAAATGCATATGCCCTCTTGGAGGCAGCCGAGGGGATGCAATGCAATTTCCCGAGATTTCACTACTCGCAATTTGGTGACGCAAGATTTTACAACAAGCGATTTCGCAACAACCGATTTCGTACTGGGGGCACTTATCGAATCTCAATTCCCTCAGCGGACAAATAGAGCCGATAGTAGTGCAAAGCATTGCAGCAGAGTACGTAGATAGCTGGCTACTACGGTAGCTACGACTGCAGACTACTGCTAGCTCCCTTGTCTTACTTTTGTTCTAGCTTCTGTGGTTACGTAAGCCAGACGACCGCAGCTTTCTCACTTCTACAAACGACGGTATCACGATAATACGAGCATCCACGTGGGCTCTCGTTCTTTCTATCGGAGGGATAGTAAAGAACGTACTGTCAGCAGCAACAATCATGACTACTATTAGCTAGTAACAACTATGTATTGTCTCATTCCCTGATATTTGTTGTGGCGACACCGTCCTACCACTTGTTGATGTTGGCCGCGAATCGTTCCATTAGCTAGTAGTAGCGTAGGTCTGGGAACGGCCGCCCGACCGTTGCAGAGTTCGAGGAGAGAATCGTATCCAATGTTGCTGACTGATGATCCTCGTGGTCCCGCCATCAGGAACAAGTCGCAAGAGTGAGCCATAGGCGGAGGCTTTGCCAGGCCGGTAGCACTGTTACCACTTTGCCGCCGCCTGCTGTCCGACGACGGTAGAACAATGATAGGGGCTTGGGACAAAGAGGAGCTTGGGGGTAAACTACAAACAGGGGGAGGAGGCGCCATCATTGTCAATGCCATCATTGACGCTGTTGAAGAATCGAGACACATGTATTCCGTGACGAGGAGTCGAACCAGATCGGCACCAGCATGACGTTTGCTACAACAGTATGCCCGATAACTGCTTTCCAGAGTTTCGAAGGTATCCTTGTCCGGTTTGGAACGCAGTGAAACTGGCATTCCCAGGAAGTATTGCAGCGCCCGAATTCGCCTCGTTTCTTCGTCATCGTCATGAAAAACGAATGTTGCACTCGTCGACGATAACGCTCGCCTGGTCTCATTCAACTGTCTTTCCAACAGCTCTATGATCTCCGCCTGTGTACTACCTTCATCATCAACGATGTTTGATGACGATGTTTCATCAGCCTTTAGGAGGTCCAGCGGGTTCTCAGATAGTCTCTTTGTCGTGGCGTCTGCTACTTGGGACTCCACAAGAGGCGTCATGGGATTCCATGGGAATGGGATTTGAGCCGTTCCTGAGCCTAGAGGCCCCACGGGGTCCTTTTCTCCTAGCGCCTTGGATATTTTGTCATCGAAAGGTGACGATGATTCTTCGTCTGTTTGTGTTGGCGCATTGATCGACCACCGGTAAAAACAAGCCCCATTCCAAGCTGTTGGTTCCAGCCGCAGTCGTAGATCTGTGCGAAAATCGTCGATAGTGTGAATGATTCCAGCCCATGTTTTCCTTGACTAGCAAACGAGATCCGCCGCTTACAGTATCCAAAACACATGAGATTCTCGACCGTATCTTTGTTGAAATTCCGCACTAGCAGGTTCATGTACTCTTCGAGTTCCCTTCGACGGTCCAGAAAGTCTGCGAATCGCTTGTGAATAGGCTGTTGAATAAGATTCCAAAGTTGTCGGCTAGTCGAATCTTGTAGTGCTCTTGGAGCTTGGATTGGGGTTTCGGCCTAAAGGCATCCAGCGGATTGTATTGTAGACTCGATCCAATCGGAGCGACGGATCCCGATTTTCCTAAATACTCTAGAAGCAGGATCAAAGGTCACTGCTGAGAGTTGAATATATTCGGGCTGGCAAGGAAAGTAGCGACCATCTCCCTTGATGGCGTTATATTCTTGAACCAAGTCGTCGGCCAACAAAGTCAAATCCGCCTGAGTCAAGCAACCTCCATCGTTGCGGCTGACCCATAAAGAAATGGGCACAGTCTCGGAAATTGGCATTTCTGTGGCCGTTCGAGGACAATCGACAACAGGATCAACTGGCAGACCGCAAATCGTGCCTTGGCCAAGGGCGGGCCAGTTGACAGACGATATTTCATTCTGGATATCTGCGCGACTGGGAGCATCTGGATTCTGACTGGCAATCTCATCGCAAATGCATGAGGGGCTTTCTTGAAGGTGGCGAGAATTTCGACCTTTAGGGGAAATGTCCCAGCCTCGTTCTGGACGAGCGCTCAATTTCCGCGAACTGCTAACGCCGAACAATGGAATCGGGCTCCCCAGATCTTGACAACCACGACACAGGCCATCCACTCGGAATGTAGCAATGTAGTTGTAACATCCAATTTGCAGATCGCGTCCGTGTCTTGCGGACCCGTCGTTGGATATCAATTCAAGAGTCCCCGGAACATAGGTCAAGGTGACGAAATTCCGAAAGGACGGATCGCAATGTTTCGGGACCAAATTGTTGTACGCCTGGGCTATCTGATTGCCAACCACTTGAACATCATTCATGTTGTAAATGATCCATTGAAAAGCTGAAAATTCGAATGTGATGGACGTAGTGAAAGTACTTTCGGCCGAGCATTCAATTTGAGTCATAATTTGACTCCCGATGACGGTGAAATCCCCGCCCAGCTGCCGCGCCGTATCTATAATGTCTTGAACGAACGCGGCTCGGTCAAACACAAAAGAAGATGATGCTATTACCACAGACGATAGTGGACAGTAGCAATCCGACTCGGGGCGGCTCTCCCCACTTGTATTGTTGCTGCAGGTTGAAGAATCTTCGGCGGCTGAAGTGCTGTCACCATCTTGCAAGAAACGGTATTCGTAGGCATCCGTGATTTGACCGTCGTTGAGGTCCCCAAGAGTTTCCAAAGCTCGTCGGGCACTTACTTGGTTTCCATTAAGCAAATCGCTCGGGCAACCGTTGCAAACACCTGATGAAGACAACAGAATAAGCGAAGAATCAATCGTAGGCGAAGCTGACGGAGCGTCGGAAACGTTGAAGGTCGAGTTGGCATCGACAATCCCATCGAAGAATTGCAGATCTCTTCTCGTTGCAGAACCCGCAGTCGCGTCGGAGGATCCCTGTCCCATGCTGTTGTACACAAAGTCCAGCGAGAAATCCGCATCTGTCAAATAACCGGCAACCTGGTTGCATTGGTATGGATTATCGCAGTTGAGAGCGCCTGTCAAGACCGTGGTAAAGGCTTCAAGTAGAATTACTCCCGATGCTTCCTGATCAAGTGTCGCACCTAGCTGAATCTCAAAGAGAATGTTCGCACCGAATCCAGAGCCGAACTGGCATTCCGTGGTATTTCCGATGCATGGTAATCCCAAGCCTTGCAACGCTGGACTCATGGCTGCCGTCACCTCGGCCTCGAGTGGAGCCCTTCTTGGAAGGAGAGCACTACAAGTGCACGTTCCCTCTTGTGCCCGGCGGGTTCCCGGTGGTACATATTGAAGCTTTTCGTCAAGAGACAAAAGATCTCGCCGAGACGTTGTTGTCGGTGCGTACGGCGAGCCATCGTCGGAGGGAAACCCGTAGAGGTTAGTCGAGCTGACATCGCACCCGTTGCATAGGACAGTCAAAGAAAGTTGGAGGGGAAGACTAGAAGTGCCGTTCCGAAAATTGCCGACTTCGATCACGCGAGCAGAATCAACTCGGATGTTGAATGGATCACACAAATAGGCTTTCAAAGAGTTGTAGGTCTGTTTGAATGTATCCGCAATCGAAGCCTTCACCTCGTTGGAGAGTTCTGGGGCGTTTGAGGTCCCGCAAGTGTATTGGATCTCAAGACTGACGTTCTTGCCGAACCATGTAACATTTTCAGTACATGGATAGGTGAAAACCAAAGCATCGTAGTCGACCTGAGTTATTCCCGTAATCTCAAGCTGCGGGAGTCGCTCTTGCAATTTAGCCTGAAAATCCGAAATAGTTGGGACCCTGTCAACGACGGTCGCGTTCAACCCACAAAAGCAATTTGAGGTTGCGACAATACTACCGGCTTGTCGATGCCGAGAACCCGTTCTTTGCCCGACCAAGCCTCGAAGATGTTCCAACGATCGGCTATTCGAAACCTGATCGGAAGGAAAGAGCTCATTGCTGCAGCCAGCGCATGCGCCCGAAACAACCAAAAGCCCTACAGTCGAACTGGCAGTGCTGTTCATGGTGCTGTTCGACGGTGTCGAACCAAAAAGGGAGGTCGGACTCGACGATGGCTGTAATGAAGTCAACAATGCGGTATCGTCTTGAAGGCTTCGTGCCACGAATCGGGCACTCGAGACATCCTCGTTAAGTCGTCGTCGCATAGAATCCGTAAATGCAACCTGAACTCCTTCAAAGACTTGAAAGTTCTTGTTACAAATCGACGGATCGTCAGGCGAGAAAACCGAATTGAGAGCATCCAATGCGGCCGGCCCAATGATTTCCGAGTTTTCTTGAGCAGCCATTGGATCCGCAAAGGTAACTTCAAGCACTGAATCAAACAAGCTTCCAAACGCACAGTCACCCACGACGCTGACATCGGGACAATCCAAAGTAGCAGCTATCGCTGCGACCTGCACCTCAAACTCAGCGAGGAACTCGCTTTCCAAAATTCCTCGATCCACAGTTGCATCAGCCGAGCAGCTGCACACGTCTTGTTCTTGGAGGTTGCGTCCTCGTCGCTGCCTGTTTCGTGTTTGGTCAACCAAAAGGGTTCCGGACGGCAAATCAAATAGCCCAATCTCATCCACAGTGCAATCAGGATCGGTACAGCGAAGCATTCCTGTCACCTCCACCTCCACGCCAAGTTTACCTCCTGCGGTGGTGACTCCCTCTCGAACAATTGTCGCGTTTTCGAGAACCCGAAAGTACGGATCACAATAGTTCCGGGAAGCCAACTGATTGTAAGACGTCACGTATGCTATTCCAATGTTTTGCGCGTCGTTCGGGGATAGGCCCGACGAAGCACACGTTTGGTTGAACTCAACGATGCTTCGAAACGTAAACGGGACTTGATGCAAGCCACAAGTGGTTGTGACTGCCGGATGGATCGACACTAAAGCCACAGAACCCGTAGCCCCCGACAGCCTTGTGGAGAACGATTCAAAGAGCTCATCCGTAGATACCAAACGTTGAGTAACGTTTGTTTCACACGTACAGCCGCCTCCCCCAGAATAATTGAACGATGTTGGGACTTGGATCAAAGCATCAGGAGAGGCTTGAAACAACACATCCTGACTTTGGCACGCCTGACAGATTCCGCGAGCTCGGAGTTGAACTCGTTTATAGTTCGAGTCCAGAGCCAGTATTTCGTCCGTAGCGATAGTAATGTTGAGGATTTCGCGAAAATAGGGATCGCAAAAGGCAGGATTTCCTTCGACTGGGGCGGTTACCTCCTTATGGGAAGAGCGAAAGGCGTCCCCGATCGCATCCATTTGCTCCTGGGTCAAATTCATGCCACCTGTATCAACGATCGCCCAAACGATGCTTTCGAATTGAGATTCCGGTACCCGCTGGGCGCAGCCTTCTTGGAGAGACCGCTTCTCGTCCTCTAAACTTGGAGTCCCTCCCTGCTCGATGATCTTCGTTTCTTCTGCTTCCGGAGAGTCTGACAACATGGGGGGCTCTTCAAAATCAGTCACCACAACCACCTTTAGGCTTTCATCGTCGTTTAGTGCCCTTTGAAGCTCTTTTTGCACAAAATCCGATAGCAATCTTGCGCTGCCGGTGCAGTCTCCGCAAGAATATCCAGTGACACGAACGAAAACTTCCTCGTTTCGGACTAGTGGCTCCGAGGCGTGATGAATAACGCGCCTGCAATCCTCGCTCTCGGTTTAGTCCATATACGACGTTGCGTCGGCGTCTTCATCGTTGTATTCTTTCTTCGAGAACATCGGCAAGAACATGGATTCGATTTCTTCTTTCGGCCCGTCCTCCGAGGCCTTCTTGACCTTCGTGACTAGAAAGGTTTTATCAAAAGGACGAGTTTCGTCTTGTGTGCAAGCGATCGTTGAAACCGCCGATGACATTGAAGAAGCCGATAGTACTTCCGCAAGTTTTCCTACGTTTTCTTCGCCGTGGACGACAGTAGGACTCTCAAGCCGATGGCGAAGATGGGGTGGTTGTTGATGCACCGCTCGGGCGGCGCTGTCGTCAGATTCCACACCGGCACCATTTGCTATTTGGACGAGCAGAGCATGCAACAACGTTTTCTCTGAGAAACCTGCCAAGATCTTCTTTGCCGAGTTTCTGCAAAACTGTAAGGTTGCATTGGTCGCTAAGTTGCATCGATCCATAAGTTGCAAATCAAGCCGGATTTCCCTTGCTATCCGAACGAGATTGCAAACGTTGGGAAAGAATTCTCAAATTCGTCTTTTGCACGTCGCCGTTTGGTCCGTTCTTCTTTAGTCATTCTCTCGAGCCCAACTTACTGTCTGAAACTGCCGTCTCGTCGCCTGAAAGTCTTGATCCGATTCCAGTTCTTGGAGCGTTTGATCAACAATAGATAGTATAGTCCAAAGCAACAAATCGTAACGACGCCATGGTTTCGCGGCTTGATCTCTCGAGCTGGATCTTTCCCTTTGATCAAATCGACTTGCACATGTGCAGTCAGTGCGCAATCATGACCTTTTGACTCTTCGAAATCCAAATACCGACTTGACGCCACCTTGTATCATAGATCCAAAGTCGCAGCCCCGCCTACATTGGTACTATTGACAGCCATGTTGTTGTTGCTGCTGCCTCATCGAGAGAGAAGTCAACAAAAGTTGTGCAATAGCAAAAGGCTCATCGTGTCGAAGGAATCTTTGTGTAGCGCGCGTTGGATCCGCGCGTTTCCATCTCACTACGTCACTAATATGGATTCATATGCTAATAGGTGGTGTAGGAACCTATGAAGCTTTCTACCACCTTCAGTCATTCGACGATCGCACGCACGTCAGACCACTTTGGATCTTCGAAACAATGTTAAATGTCAATGATCAATGAGAATGAGAAATGACAGTTTCATTACCGCTCTCTTTGGATCATGAAATGAAATGACCATCAAATGGCGGTTTGGGGAAAGGACTCGTCTTCTATCTCTCCCGCCAATTCCGGCTGCTTCGAGATTAGCATGCAGAATCTCCCAGATCCGTTAGCGTCGCTCGATCTTGTCGTTCATTTATGTTTATTTTATGGAGTGGATGAAATCTTTGCATCTTGGAGTACTTTGACTTTTAAAATGGTGGAACTACTATCATCTCCCCGTGGCTCGGACATTTTTTGTCGTGCAGGCAAAAGGCGGCAGAGGCCATAGCAGCGACAATGCTCTAGTATGCACTAGTGGGCACGAGTGGGTACCTGGAAGGAAAAGACGACGACAGATCCGGCTTGGATTATGGATGCAGACAAGACAGACTGAAAGGCTCCTGTTCGTGTTGATTCCAGAAAAGGGAAACGGTCCTTGAGCAACTATGTCGGAACCATCCAGTATGCCTCGCGCAAGTCCTCGGCGCCGAGCAATTCCAGGATGTCATCCAGTATGTCGAGCAAAACACCGGTACCGACCCGCTCCAAGAATCCCTCTTTTCAACCTTTTGACATTTTTCATTCGAGATGCCGAGCACTGTAAATGAAAGAGCAAATGCCTTGCCCGCTGTCTGCTTTTTTTGCTGACACGGATTGGTAGAATCTGCGGCCCCGTACGGTGCGGACAACGGCTCTCTATGCGGGGCTGCAGTCACACAAGATCTAATCCCGACGAGGATAGGATGGATTTGAACCGTATTGCCAAGCTAGCGACGAGGGAGAGGATTGCCAACATATAGGTCCACTCCTGGTCGAGTGGAGTCAGATCCTTATGTCATTGCCATTTCACCCACCGCCGAAGCAGCGGCAAGGAACGTGCCTCATCACCAGTCCCCACTCCAGCGCCTTTCGCTTCGGAACGTGCTCTCCGATCTCCCCGAGCATCTCCAAGGTCGACTTCTAGTAGCATTGCCGCTAAAAAGGCTACTCTAGCGACTACGGTGGAATGAGGAGACGCCAAGAGCGGCAAGAGTGAAGACCCAAAACAAAACCATCGACGATGCAAGTCACAATTTAATTGGGCGGCAAATTGTTGGAACCCTTGCCCCCATCGACTCCCTCGCTTGCAAGTATTCCTTCTCGTCATCGATCCAAAAGTGTAACAAAGGAAGACACCCCAGATCCAGCCCTCGTTCCTTCCTCTTTGCCGTTGATTGATTGGGTCATGATGGGGATACATTTTATTGCCAAGAAGTTTGTGGTGCTTTGTCTGTTGTGATGGGTGTCCACATGTCCATCATTGCGATTTTGTCCCCAAGGGATCAAGTCGAGACTCGCTTGAAAAAATGACGATCCCTGGTATTGTCCAGGATGGTTTTCATCAAAGGCAAGAACTCCTTAAGCGGCGGTTGTACACAACTGCTACCAATCCGGCGTCGTGCAAGAAAAAATCGTCAACAAAAAGGGCAGGCACAGATCAAGTGGACGCAACAGAAGAAACCGAAGAAGAGACCAAACATCCTGCCAAGATCGAGAGCGTTTATTTTGATTGTAACGAAAAGAGACTTGATTTGCAGAAGTGTGAATCGCGTGACGGATGGATTCATTTTCCTTCCTGCCATCCGGATGGTGATGACTTTGAAGGGGACGAATGAGGACGGCGATTCCAAACGCAAGCCAAAGAAAGTCATTGACCCAAGTCGTAGTCTTTGCCGTATTTGTCGAGTAGAAGAATTGGAAACGGCATCTCATGGTTCTGCCCTGTCCAATCCATCCGTCAAAGCTCGTCGTCAAACCGGAAAGGAAAAGTCTGCCAAACGCAAACGCGATGGAGACGACGAAGAGGACGAAGACGATGCTGCATCCAACGAAGACTCTCCGGGTAAAGACAAAGAAGGTGATGGGGATGACGACGACGAAAATGTCGAGTCGAATGCTAATGGGGACCAGGATGAGCACGATGAAGATGGCGACGAGGCAAGCAAAATGGATGTAGTCGATGAACTCCGGGGGTGTCTTGTAATACCCGCCACCTCTCGACCGGAGTGTCTTTCCGAACTTCGGAATAGAGTTAAAGATTTTCGATCCAAAATCTTGATTGGTCGTCTACCCTCTTGGATCGAGACCACGACGATGCGATGTTGCCCTGCCAGCATGATTGGGAGCGGGCTTGATTCCAAAGAGTACCAACTTTTGGTGCAAGCCCTCTTGCTGGTAGAACGACAAGACAACAACGAAATCTCCAAGGCGTTTTGTACGAGCATCCACACAGCACTCATGATGCAAGCTCAAAAGTCCTTTGGTGTGGTGTTGCTGAATCCGACCGACTCAGCTATGAAGCAAGACGATTCCAAGTATGACAAGGTGATGTTGGCTCTAAGCACGAAAACCTACATGGATCTGCCAAAGAGGCGCGTTTGGATACGAAAGTTGGAGACTATGCGTTGATTTTGAGTCATCGAGGAATCTCTTACCGGCGATTTACCACAAGCTCTGTTGGCAGCTGACGAATGTTCGTTTCTTTATTCACATGGCACAATGAGCAAGCCACAGATTCCTTGGGGTCCGAGTCCTACGCTGCGGTAATATATAATGGTTATCTACAGCGAGGTTGAGGTGCGGCGAGCCTCGATCTGGAATACTTGCGTCAAGGTCCTGCAAGAGTGTTTGGAAGATTATCTGAAGTTTTCAGACAAGAAAAAGTTATTTCAAACGTCGGACAAAGGGCTGCAAGACGACTCAGCGCGGCACCAAGATTTGATCGGACCGGCGGACGGACTAGTGGCTCCGAGGCGTGATGAATAACGCGCCTGCAATCCTCGCTCTCGGTTTAGTCCATATGACGTTGCGTCGGCGTCTTCATCGTTGTATTCTTTCTTCGAGAACATCGGCAAGAACATGGATTCGATTTCTTCTTTCGGCCCGTCCTCCGAGGCCTTCTTGACCTTCGTGACTAGAAAGGTTTTATCAAAAGGACGAGTCTCGTCTTGTGTGCAAGCGATCGTTGAAACCGCCGATGACATTGAAGAAGCCGATAGTACTTCCGCAAGTTTTCCTACGTTTTCTTCGCCGTGGACGACAGTAGGACTCTCAAGCCGATGGCGAAGATGGGGTGGTTGTTGATGCACCGCTCGGGCGGCGCTGTCGTCAGATTCCACACCGGCACCATTTGCTATTTGGACGAGCAGAGCATGCAACAACGTTTTCTCTGAGAAACCTGCCAAGATCTTCTTTGCCGAGTTTCTGCAAAACTGTAAGGTTGCATTGGGCGCTAAGTTGCATCGATCCATAAGTTGCAAATCAAGCCGGATTTCCCTTGCTATCCGAACGAGATTGCAAACGTTGGGAAAGAATTCTCAAATTCGTCTTTTGCACGTCGCCGTTTGGTCCGTTCTTCTTTAGTCATTCTCTCGAGCCCAACTTACTGTCTGAAACTGCCGTCTCGTCGCCTGAAAGTCTTGATCCGATTCCAGTTCTTGGAGCGTTTGATCAACAATAGATAGTATAGTCCAAAGCAACAAATCGTAACGACGCCATGGTTTCGCGGCTTGATCTCTCGAGCTGGATCTTTCCCTTTGATCAAATCGACTTGCACATGTGCAGTCAGTGCGCAATCATGACCTTTTGACTCTTCGAAATCCAAATACCGACTTGACGCCACCTTGTATCATAGATCCAAAGTCGCAGCCCCGCCTACATTGGTACTATTGACAGCCATGTTGTTGTTGCTGCTGCCTCATCGAGAGAGAAGTCAACAAAAGTTGTGCAATAGCAAAAGGCTCATCGTGTCGAAGGAATCTTTGTGTAGCGCGCGTTGGATCCGCGCGTTTCCATCTCACTACGTCACTAATATGGATTCATATGCTAATAGGTGGTGTAGGAACCTATGAAGCTTTCTACCACCTTCAGTCATTCGACGATCGCACGCACGTCAGACCACTTTGGATCTTCGAAACAATGTTAAATGTCAATGATCAATGAGAATGAGAAATGACAGTTTCATTACCGCTCTCTTTGGATCATGAAATGAAATGACCATCAAATGGCGGTTTGGGGAAAGGACTCGTCTTCTATCTCTCCCGCCAATTCCGGCTGCTTCGAGATTAGCATGCAGAATCTCCCAGATCCGTTAGCGTCGCTCGATCTTGTCGTTCATTTATGTTTATTTTATGGAGTGGATGAAATCTTTGCATCTTGGAGTACTTTGACTTTTAAAATGGTGGAACTACTATCATCTCCCCGTGGCTCGGACATTTTTTGTCGTGCAGGCAAAAGGCGGCAGAGGCCATAGCAGCGACAATGCTCTAGTATGCACTAGTGGGCACGAGTGGGTACCTGGAAGGAAAAGACGACGACAGATCCGGCTTGGATTATGGATGCAGACAAGACAGACTGAAAGGCTCCTGTTCGTGTTGATTCCAGAAAAGGGAAACGGTCCTTGAGCAACTATGTCGGAACCATCCAGTATGCCTCGCGCAAGTCCTCGGCGCCGAGCAATTCCAGGATGTCATCCAGTATGTCGAGCAAAACACCGGTACCGACCCGCTCCAAGAATCCCTCTTTTCAACCTTTTGACATTTTTCATTCGAGATGCCGAGCACTGTAAATGAAAGAGCAAATGCCTTGCCCGCTGTCTGCTTTTTTTGCTGACACGGATTGGTAGAATCTGCGGCCCCGTACGGTGCGGACAACGGCTCTCTATGCGGGGCTGCAGTCACACAAGATCTAATCCCGACGAGGATAGGATGGATTTGAACCGTATTGCCAAGCTAGCGACGAGGGAGAGGATTGCCAACATATAGGTCCACTCCTGGTCGAGTGGAGTCAGATCCTTATGTCATTGCCATTTCACCCACCGCCGAAGCAGCGGCAAGGAACGTGCCTCATCACCAGTCCCCACTCCAGCGCCTTTCGCTTCGGAACGTGCTCTCCGATCTCCCCGAGCATCTCCAAGGTCGACTTCTAGTAGCATTGCCGCTAAAAAGGCTACTCTAGCGACTACGGTGGAATGAGGAGACGCCAAGAGCGGCAAGAGTGAAGACCCAAAACAAAACCATCGACGATGCAAGTCACAATTTAATTGGGCGGCAAATTGTTGGAACCCTTGCCCCCATCGACTCCCTCGCTTGCAAGTATTCCTTCTCGTCATCGATCCAAAAGTGTAACAAAGGAAGACACCCCAGATCCAGCCCTCGTTCCTTCCTCTTTGCCGTTGATTGATTGGGTCATGATGGGGATACATTTTATTGCCAAGAAGTTTGTGGTGCTTTGTCTGTTGTGATGGGTGTCCACATGTCCATCATTGCGATTTTGTCCCCAAGGGATCAAGTCGAGACTCGCTTGAAAAAATGACGATCCCTGGTATTGTCCAGGATGGTTTTCATCAAAGGCAAGAACTCCTTAAGCGGCGGTTGTACACAACTGCTACCAATCCGGCGTCGTGCAAGAAAAAATCGTCAACAAAAAGGGCAGGCACAGATCAAGTGGACGCAACAGAAGAAACCGAAGAAGAGACCAAACATCCTGCCAAGATCGAGAGCGTTTATTTTGATTGTAACGAAAAGAGACTTGATTTGCAGAAGTGTGAATCGCGTGACGGATGGATTCATTTTCCTTCCTGCCATCCGGATGGTGATGACTTTGAAGGGGACGAATGAGGACGGCGATTCCAAACGCAAGCCAAAGAAAGTCATTGACCCAAGTCGTAGTCTTTGCCGTATTTGTCGAGTAGAAGAATTGGAAACGGCATCTCATGGTTCTGCCCTGTCCAATCCATCCGTCAAGGCTCGTCGTCAAACCGGAAAGGAAAAGTCTGCCAAACGCAAACGCGATGGAGACGACGAAGAGGACGAAGACGATGCTGCATCCAACGAAGACTCTCCGGGTAAAGACAAAGAAGGTGATGGGGATGACGACGACGAAAATGTCGAGTCGAATGCTAATGGGGACCAGGATGAGCAAGATGAAGATGGCGACGAGGCAAGCAAAATGGATGTAGTCGATGAACTCCGGGGGTGTCTTGTAATACCCGCCACCTCTCGACCGGAGTGTCTTTCCGAACTTCGGAATAGAGTTAAAGATTTTCGATCCAAAATCTTGATTGGTCGTCTACCCTCTTGGATCGAGACCACGACGATGCGATGTTGCCCTGCCAGCATGATTGGGAGCGGGCTTGATTCCAAAGAGTACCAACTTTTGGTGCAAGCCCTCTTGCTGGTAGAACGACAAGACAACAACGAAATCTCCAAGGCGTTTTGTACGAGCATCCACACAGCACTCATGATGCAAGCTCAAAAGTCCTTTGGTGTGGTGTTGCTGAATCCGACCGACTCAGCTATGAAGCAAGACGATTCCAAGTATGACAAGGTGATGTTGGCTCTAAGCACGAAAACCTACATGGATCTGCCAAAGAGGCGCGTTTGGATACGAAAGTTGGAGACTATGCGTTGATTTTGAGTCATCGAGGAATCTCTTACCGGCGATTTACCACAAGCTCTGTTGGCAGCTGACGAATGTTCGTTTCTTTATTCACATGGCACAATGAGCAAGCCACAGATTCCTTGGGGTCCGAGTCCTACGCTGCGGTAATATATAATGGTTATCTACAGCGAGGTTGAGGTGCGGCGAGCCTCGATCTGGAATACTTGCGTCAAGGTCCTGCAAGAGTGTTTGGAAGATTATCTGAAGTTTTCAGACAAGAAAAAGTTATTTCAAACGTCGGACAAAGGGCTGCAAGACGACTCAGCGCGGCACCAAGATTTGATCGGACCGGCGGACGGACTAGTGGCTCCGAGGCGTGATGAATAACGCGCCTGCAATCCTCGCTCTCGGTTTAGTCCATATGACGTTGCGTCGGCGTCTTCATCGTTGTATTCTTTCTTCGAGAACATCGGCAAGAACATGGATTCGATTTCTTCTTTCGGCCCGTCCTCCGAGGCCTTCTTGACCTTCGTGACTAGAAAGGTTTTATCAAAAGGACGAGTCTCGTCTTGTGTGCAAGCGATCGTTGAAACCGCCGATGACATTGAAGAAGCCGATAGTACTTCCGCAAGTTTTCCTACGTTTTCTTCGCCGTGGACGACAGTAGGACTCTCAAGCCGATGGCGAAGATGGGGTGGTTGTTGATGCACCGCTCGGGCGGCGCTGTCGTCAGATTCCACACCGGCACCATTTGCTATTTGGACGAGCAGAGCATGCAACAACGTTTTCTCTGAGAAACCTGCCAAGATCTTCTTTGCCGAGTTTCTGCAAAACTGTAAGGTTGCATTGGGCGCTAAGTTGCATCGATCCATAAGTTGCAAATCAAGCCGGATTTCCCTTGCTATCCGAACGAGATTGCAAACGTTGGGAAAGAATTCTCAAATTCGTCTTTTGCACGTCGCCGTTTGGTCCGTTCTTCTTTAGTCATTCTCTCGAGCCCAACTTACTGTCTGAAACTGCCGTCTCGTCGCCTGAAAGTCTTGATCCGATTCCAGTTCTTGGAGCGTTTGATCAACAATAGATAGTATAGTCCAAAGCAACAAATCGTAACGACGCCATGGTTTCGCGGCTTGATCTCTCGAGCTGGATCTTTCCCTTTGATCAAATCGACTTGCACATGTGCAGTCAGTGCGCAATCATGACCTTTTGACTCTTCGAAATCCAAATACCGACTTGACGCCACCTTGTATCATAGATCCAAAGTCGCAGCCCCGCCTACATTGGTACTATTGACAGCCATGTTGTTGTTGCTGCTGCCTCATCGAGAGAGAAGTCAACAAAAGTTGTGCAATAGCAAAAGGCTCATCGTGTCGAAGGAATCTTTGTGTAGCGCGCGTTGGATCCGCGCGTTTCCATCTCACTACGTCACTAATATGGATTCATATGCTAATAGGTGGTGTAGGAACCTATGAAGCTTTCTACCACCTTCAGTCATTCGACGATCGCACGCACGTCAGACCACTTTGGATCTTCGAAACAATGTTAAATGTCAATGATCAATGAGAATGAGAAATGACAGTTTCATTACCGCTCTCTTTGGATCATGAAATGAAATGACCATCAAATGGCGGTTTGGGGAAAGGACTCGTCTTCTATCTCTCCCGCCAATTCCGGCTGCTTCGAGATTAGCATGCAGAATCGCCCAGATCCGTTAGCGTCGCTCGATCTTGTCGTTCATTTATGTTTATTTTATGGAGTGGATGAAATCTTTGCATCTTGGAGTACTTTGACTTTTAAAATGGTGGAACTACTATCATCTCCCCGTGGCTCGGACATTTTTTGTCGTGCAGGCAAAAGGCGGCAGAGGCCATAGCAGCGACAATGCTCTAGTATGCACTAGTGGGCACGAGTGGGTACCTGGAAGGAAAAGACGACGACAGATCCGGCTTGGATTATGGATGCAGACAAGACAGACTGAAAGGCTCCTGTTCGTGTTGATTCCAGAAAAGGGAAACGGTCCTTGAGCAACTATGTCGGAACCATCCAGTATGCCTCGCGCAAGTCCTCGGCGCCGAGCAATTCCAGGATGTCATCCAGTATGTCGAGCAAAACACCGGTACCGACCCGCTCCAAGAATCCCTCTTTTCAACCTTTTGACATTTTTCATTCGAGATGCCGAGCACTGTAAATGAAAGAGCAAATGCCTTGCCCGCTGTCTGCTTTTTTTGCTGACACGGATTGGTAGAATCTGCGGCCCCGTACGGTGCGGACAACGGCTCTCTATGCGGGGCTGCAGTCACACAAGATCTAATCCCGACGAGGATAGGATGGATTTGAACCGTATTGCCAAGCTAGCGACGAGGGAGAGGATTGCCAACATATAGGTCCACTCCTGGTCGAGTGGAGTCAGATCCTTATGTCATTGCCATTTCACCCACCGCCGAAGCAGCGGCAAGGAACGTGCCTCATCACCAGTCCCCACTCCAGCGCCTTTCGCTTCGGAACGTGCTCTCCGATCTCCCCGAGCATCTCCAAGGTCGACTTCTAGTAGCATTGCCGCTAAAAAGGCTACTCTAGCGACTACGGTGGAATGAGGAGACGCCAAGAGCGGCAAGAGTGAAGACCCAAAACAAAACCATCGACGATGCAAGTCACAATTTAATTGGGCGGCAAATTGTTGGAACCCTTGCCCCCATCGACTCCCTCGCTTGCAAGTATTCCTTCTCGTCATCGATCCAAAAGTGTAACAAAGGAAGACACCCCAGATCCAGCCCTCGTTCCTTCCTCTTTGCCGTTGATTGATTGGGTCATGATGGGGATACATTTTATTGCCAAGAAGTTTGTGGTGCTTTGTCTGTTGTGATGGGTGTCCACATGTCCATCATTGCGATTTTGTCCCCAAGGGATCAAGTCGAGACTCGCTTGAAAAAATGACGATCCCTGGTATTGTCCAGGATGGTTTTCATCAAAGGCAAGAACTCCTTAAGCGGCGGTTGTACACAACTGCTACCAATCCGGCGTCGTGCAAGAAAAAATCGTCAACAAAAAGGGCAGGCACAGATCAAGTGGACGCAACAGAAGAAACCGAAGAAGAGACCAAACATCCTGCCAAGATCGAGAGCGTTTATTTTGATTGTAACGAAAAGAGACTTGATTTGCAGAAGTGTGAATCGCGTGACGGATGGATTCATTTTCCTTCCTGCCATCCGGATGGTGATGACTTTGAAGGGGACGAATGAGGACGGCGATTCCAAACGCAAGCCAAAGAAAGTCATTGACCCAAGTCGTAGTCTTTGCCGTATTTGTCGAGTAGAAGAATTGGAAACGGCATCTCATGGTTCTGCCCTGTCCAATCCATCCGTCAAGGCTCGTCGTCAAACCGGAAAGGAAAAGTCTGCCAAACGCAAACGCGATGGAGACGACGAAGAGGACGAAGACGATGCTGCATCCAACGAAGACTCTCCGGGTAAAGACAAAGAAGGTGATGGGGATGACGACGACGAAAATGTCGAGTCGAATGCTAATGGGGACCAGGATGAGCAAGATGAAGATGGCGACGAGGCAAGCAAAATGGATGTAGTCGATGAACTCCGGGGGTGTCTTGTAATACCCGCCACCTCTCGACCGGAGTGTCTTTCCGAACTTCGGAATAGAGTTAAAGATTTTCGATCCAAAATCTTGATTGGTCGTCTACCCTCTTGGATCGAGACCACGACGATGCGATGTTGCCCTGCCAGCATGATTGGGAGCGGGCTTGATTCCAAAGAGTACCAACTTTTGGTGCAAGCCCTCTTGCTGGTAGAACGACAAGACAACAACGAAATCTCCAAGGCGTTTTGTACGAGCATCCACACAGCACTCATGATGCAAGCTCAAAAGTCCTTTGGTGTGGTGTTGCTGAATCCGACCGACTCAGCTATGAAGCAAGACGATTCCAAGTATGACAAGGTGATGTTGGCTCTAAGCACGAAAACCTACATGGATCTGCCAAAGAGGCGCGTTTGGATACGAAAGTTGGAGACTATGCGTTGATTTTGAGTCATCGAGGAATCTCTTACCGGCGATTTACCACAAGCTCTGTTGGCAGCTGACGAATGTTCGTTTCTTTATTCACATGGCACAATGAGCACGCCACAGATTCCTTGGGGTCCGAGTCCTACGCTGCGGTAATATATAATGGTTATCTACAGCGAGGTTGAGGTGCGGCGAGCCTCGATCTGGAATACTTGCGTCAAGGTCCTGCAAGAGTGTTTGGAAGATTATCTGAAGTTTTCAGACAAGAAAAAGTTATTTCAAACGTCGGACAAAGGGCTGCAAGACGACTCAGCGCGGCACCAAGATTTGATCGGACCGGCGGACGTATTGGGATTGACGGAGCAAATTCTTTCTCTACGAAGCGGGTTTCTGGTGGATGCATCGGAGCAAATCACCAACGATGGGATTATGCTGCGTGAAAAGCTTTTCGACGACATTCAAAAGAAGCACTTGCGTGCATACCGCGAGGACTGGTCTTTTGTTACCCTGCCCAAGAAGGAGCCCTTGTCGGACAAAGAAAATGCCGTGGAGTACATCAGGAAGGTAAGATCACCATTGCTTTCGTCACGATCCAATTCGACATTATTCCTGATCACTGTGTCGGTATCGTGTAGAAAATCGTGACCGAATTGGTCGCCATGGAGAACCGCTCTACGAAGAAGGTAATCCGAAGCTGGTTCAACCGCTTCTTCATTTGCCGTGGCAAAAAGATTGCTCTGGATGAAAACTCGTCGATCAACTTCCCGCAATTGATAGCAGCGTATCAACCCAATTCGAGTCCCACCTCGGCGCGTCTCCAGTGGTATCTCCTGCCATTCCCGCCTGCTTCATTGGCGATATCGTCGGGTGACTTTCGAAACTTATGCCATTACTGAAACTGCTCCCACCCATTGCCCAGGATGTCTATGAGGTGTTCTCCAACATTTCTGATCTTTATATGACTACAACCTTTTGGATTTGCTCTGGAAGCTGCAAGCACGAAAAGTTTCTTCTAGGACTACAACCTTCTGCGCCGACTCTTGACCCAGACACTATTGCAACGCCCCGCTCGAAGTAGCTCCTCTCAACTGCTTGGTTTTGGAAGGTGGTCGCCGTCTCCGACGGCAAGTTGCTACGAGTTCGAATTTGCCGCCATTTACAGATGCTGAGCTTTGCTTGCCCCTCCCTTGCGAGCGGACGGAAATCGAGGTAGTTCGCGAGTTCATTCTTCTGATCCCATTAAGCCTTTGTCGAATCCCGCCCAACAAAACGACGATGCTACTTCCTTAAGCTTGGAACCACCTTTTACAAGTCATCTGATCGCCGACCGAGGAGAGCGCATACTATACCGTCGAGGGATAGCGATAAAGAGGACTTGGAGCCTGACCAGCTGCTGGAGTTTATCCAAGCTGATGAAACCAAGGATATGTCAGCACACGCTGGAGATGGCAATCATCATCAAAGCAGTGAAAATACGGCGGAACATTCTCAGAGCAAGCGGATTAAATTCATGATATTGGCCGCCGCAAGCGAAAGAGTGATTCGTTTCTGGATGCCATTCCCCAAACCAAGCAGTTGCATTTGGAGAGCAGCCACAGAAAACGTGGCCGGCTTCGAAAGATTGAGGTGGAAGATTGAGATGGTAGACGACGCGTTGGACGCATCCCTCATTTTTCTCAAGAAGAAACCTGGCAGGCCTCGATAGATTGAAGACGAGTTCGACGTACCCTAGTTTGTCTCAAGAAACAGAAGAAAGACTTACGACACGGTGCCTCGCCGTCTGCGAAGAACCAAAAGGGTGAAATCGATCGTTCATCGCTGTCTGCGCCCAAGTTTCGGCGTGAACGTCCTAGAACCTATTTAGACAAATCCATTGCCTTGCCAGCAGCAAACCGCGGCGATCGTATCACTGCCGTCGACATGGAATCGTCGAATAATCGACTAGGACAGGCAAGAAGGACGAAAAGACGCCGGGACGGTGAAACGTAGGGGCCGAACGAGTTTAGCAGCAGTTGATTCGTCGCCCAATCTCTTGACGACCGCATTGGCTAGCATCACCGAACTGTTGCAGGCGCCCACGACTGATTATCGCCAGGTTTCGCACCTTACTAGCCATGCCAGCGTTGTCAACAATACATCTCTTCCATTCGAAGTTGGCGTCCAAGGACAGCTCATCGGGACCTGCGTCGCCCACAATCTGAAGAGGGAAAACGATACCTCCCTTTCCACTGGGACAATTGCTCATGGTGGGATCGCAACTTCGATTGTCCGAACAAGATGGATTGGCTCCAATCATTCGCAAAGTGACGGGACCCTATGTCATGGCACAATGCTTTCAATCCCTCTGGACCGCATCCTTTCGACCAAAGTACAATCAAGGCTATTTCAAGTACATCTCGGCTCTCAACTTGACAGGAATTGCAATTTCGCTTTCACTTTGCCATGACGCATTTACTTCGGCGTCTGATACCATTTCTAACAAGGACTATTGGATGAATTTCTTGCCCTTGACACTTCATTTTGGATGGACGACAGCCTCGTCCTTGGTCAATTTGAATGGCATGTATGCCTTGGGCGATGACGTTTCCGCGAAATCAGTCGCTTGGATGGGTCATGTGTCCGTTGTAGCGGCAACAATCTTGGGCGTCACCACGACCGTCTTGCGCCGTGCACCCATCTATGGAAGTGTCATTGCCTGGGCCTTGTCGGCAGTGGCTTCGGGATTAGGGCAACGCATCGAGGAAACTCGTAAGGAAGATCCAAAGACAGTGGGCGTGTATGGTGCGCAACTCCAACAAACGCTCAGTCTAGCCGGAGCGGCTCTTTGTGCGGCAACGAGCGGCAAGGTGGCGGGGAAAGATGAGCATCGGTTTATTCATCAGTACCGGGGTGGGCTTAAGCGTGCATCGAATAGGAGGCACGGTTGGACTTGATTCTGAGCCACGGAAGGTTACTGAGTTCACAGTTGACTTGCCTTTTATCGGTATACCCGTCAACGTGTTTGATGTAAAGAGGAAGCTTCAACCTGCAACCATTTTCGAATATTCGTTCTCGGACTATCCGAATCGGGCTGAACCTGCTCCGTTCAATGGCGAGGTTGTGAGAATCTTCGGATTGGACGCCTCTCGATGCTCCTCTATGGATGAGGCGTACGAGCTCGTCTGCAGCCGGAACTGGCCGGACGGAAAATCGCACTTTGATTTTTGGTGCACGAAAGTCTGTATGACTTTGAAGCGACTTCTAAATTGGACGCGACCATTGGGCGGTCAGGCGACAGGCCCAATCGGGAAAAAACGAGGCCAAGACCACGACCAAGACCAAAACTATGTTTTGCCATCTGCGCAAGTGACGTCGGCTCAAGGTGGATTATTTTCATCCCTCGCGGTTGAAAAAGAAGAAGGATCGGGCGCTCCAGGCAAAGCAGCAGCCGCCCCTGATGGATTGTTCGCCGCCCTATTGGTTCATAGAGATTCATCGGTAGACAAAAAGTGTACGGTCCAAGACGACAGCGATGAGTTGCCGACAAGTACGCGAACCCAGGCTACTCGTCCTCGCGAGCCCCCTTCGACAAGAGGTCTCTTTGCCTCGCTCTCCGGCACGAACATACTGGAAGACAAACCTGCTGCACCAAGACCAGCGGATATCAGTCCAAAACCAGGGACGGGTTGTTTGCGCCCTTGAAAAAGGCGGATGGTAGCGTCGTTGTACCGCCGTTAGCTCGGTCCGCCTCGGATCAAGGCGACACCCGTTCGAAAAGTCCCATTCCGACCCAGTGAATCCCTCCATCGACTTGACTTCCTTGTTGGACGGAGGATTGAGTTTTGACGATCTTGATGATCATTTTAACAAGACGGCAACTTGTTCCAGGCGGCACCCGTTCGAAAAGTCCCATTCCGACCCCTCCAAAGGAAAAGCTCAGGCCACCTGGAATACAAGCATCGAAAATGAAGCTGGCACCTCCAAAGGGCGATCTCAACGTTTTGTATGCCGGGGACAATCTGGTGAATCAAAAGGTATTGTCCAGAGTGTTGGGGTGGGCGGGCATTGACGGCATTACGATTGTGGACAATGGCCAGAAGGCAATCGATATTTGCGCAACGTCGACCTTCGCCTGCATATTCATGGATATGCAGGTCTCGATTATGGTCGGTATGGAAGCAATCAAGACAATCGTAGAGAGAGATCCCACGGCTTTCGTGCTTTTGGTTTCAGCGCATGCTCTGGACGAATACAAGACCCAAGCGGAAGCTGTCGGCGCCAAAGGTTTCTTCTCCAAACCCTTTTCGAACCAGTGCCATTGCGGCCGTCTTGGAAGGTTTGAGTACGAGAAATCGTCGAAGCGCTGTGGATGCGGCTCCGGGCAAGGCGGTCGAATCCAATACGGTAGCACGCGCCGAGTCAGGTACAGCAGGCGAGGGAAAGAAGAGTTTCCTGGAACCTCAGAACGAATCCAGTACATAGCCAAAGGATGCAAAGTCCACTGTTTCGCAGCACCAGCAGCCCAAGGCAGTCGCAGTGGTGCGTAATTTGAAAGTTCTTTATGCGGAAGACAATTTCTGAATCGCGCGAATGTTACGTATATCACCATTGTTGACAATGGCCAACAGGCTGTCGATGTTTGTCTTACGCAAACGTTTGACGTTATTTTCATGGATATGGTGATGCCTGTTTTGTCGCGGATGGAAGCTTCCAACAAAATCGTTGCCCATAATCCTCAAGACTGCACCGTATTTGTCACTACGCATACTCTGGAGGAATTCAAGTCTGCCGATGCTGCAGGAACGACGAATGATATTACCAAGCCATTCCGTTTGACTGATCTGGAGTCTTTGTTCGATCGTTTCCACTTGGTGAACCCCCGCTTGTCCAAGCCCCGTTCCTCGATTCCTGAAATCAGTGTTCGGCAGCGGGCATCTGTAGCCGCTCTACAACGATGGAATAGTTGGAAGCGGCCAAACTCGGATCATGGGGTGGGGGGTACGGCGTTGGCTACAAGTCATAGGAGTAGCAATGGGGACGATAGTGGGAGTGAGATTTTGGATGTAACTACAGAACCAGAAAATACTCTTCAACGCGACGAGGCGCTGGGCTCTCATCGAACGCCCATTGACCAGACAGACGCTCGCAAATTTATTACTACACATTGTCGGCGACCCTATTCCGGAGATGCAAGATATGCCATTAACCCGGACTCTCTCTTTCCAGGAATTCTCAATTTGAATCTGGAAACACGGATTCTATCCAGTTTGCCCCTATCACCCCAACGTAATCAAATTACGGGTCATTTCCAGCGGCGATCGATTCGATCCTTACTATTTTATCATCTTGGATCGCCTCTATGATACTTTGGAAACAAAACTACAAAAGTGGAGAGATGTTCTCAGTGGAAGAATCGTGCCAAGGCGATCCCTGTTTCAATCATGTTTCAAGCCTTGTTGCAGTAGCGACCGACGAGATCGACAAGAAAGCCGAGGCTATTTTGGAAAGTAGTCGGCATGATAATGTCTCGCCACAAGAACTCAAAGATTTGAAACGACGGCATCAACAGACGGTGGATCGACTATGGGCGGCCTTTGATTTGGCGTCGGCAGTAGCGCATTTGCATAAGCATCATATTATGCATCGCGATTTGAAGCCGGATAATATTGGATTCGATATTGTGAGTACTATCGCTTTGGCAGAAACCATTTGGGGGCGAGTCTAACTGTTTCTTGTTGCCTCGTGCGCTCGCTCCTTTCATATAATGTTCTTCTACTACCTAGCGTGATGACATCAGAATCTTTGATCTGGGCTTGGCCAAGGGAATTCCACAAGACGGAACGGAGGGCCCTTGGAAATTGACAGCCATGTGTGGTTCGCCCCGATCTAGTAAGTGCCGAGGAGCCATGCGTGATGCTTGTGTATCAAATCCACGCCGTTCTTGAAATTAACTCTTGCCGTTGCTGTTGATTGAATTCTGCTATTTAGTGGCACCAGAAGTCGCAACAGACAAACTATATGACGCCAAATGCGATTGTTATTCTTTTGCCCTGCTATTTTGGGAAATACTGAATTTGAAAAAGCTTTTGAGGAGGGTGACGATGGACAAGTTACAGCGGCTGGTCTGGAATGATACGTATCAGCGGCGGCCCAAAATTCTAGTCGTTGCTAACAGCACCTGCAATTATGCACTTGTCGACGAACAATTGACTCTGTTTTTGACATCACCCAAGGCTGCTTGGACAAAAGAATGGAAGGCCCTACCGGTAGTGGAATCTTCGTGGCATCATTATGGTTCTCGACGCCCAACCATAGAGCATGTGGAGCAAGAGCTTAAAAAAACGTCTGAAAAAGGGAATTGAAGTCATGGACAGCTTCATGGTGGACTTGATAAATTGCTTGAGAGGAAACGACTTTCACACAATGCCCGGAGATCGACCTTTGTCTATCATCCACCAGCTGCGAACAACAATGTGCGGGAACGAGGCGCCCCGTCGATCTACAAGTGCAGAGGCCCGAGCTACTGTCTTGACTTGGTGGGGTAGCTCCACACGTCTATTCTCTGGCAGACATCAGGATGCTAAAAGACAAAGACGGAGTCAGTTGTTTGCAACGGACGCCTGAGCCGGCTCTGGCAAATGTGAGTGAAGATTCCTAGTGTCGAGTATTGCCAGCAAGATTTCCCGGCGTTCCAAAGGCCGAGCCAACTCGAATCTGCCAACATTACGTCAAGAATCCCATCCATCCATGAATACCTTTGTCGATCAATCCAGCCCAGGCTCCCGACTTGAAGGTTACCCAGTTTTGCGCTGTAAACTTATCCAATCTCAATTTGTGCAAGTTAAAGAAGGGGACCATGAGATAACAGGGATGTTCAATAGTCCATTGCGGGCTACCGTCGATCCTGTCGGTTATATTGATCATTGCGGCGGGCTACCGTCGATCCTGTCGATTTTTGGGTGCCCGACCGGTATTCGTCTCTCGCATTCCTTTGGAACAAGGAGCGGCCATGTTGCTGTGGTCCAGCTGGCCTTGGATTAGTCGACTGTACGGTGTCTCGGGCAATGATATCATGGCCCTTCTATTGTATACCACGCTGGATCTTGGTAATGCCTATTCTTTTGCACCAAGAGGAGAATACACAGGGTTAGGAGACGGGGAAGCAAAGTTCGTTCGTTCTTGCCCGTGGCCTTTCGGTATATGATTCAAGTTTCTGAGGAGATGTATCCACCCAATTGATTGCAATCCAAAGTACGACGACGAAGCGAACAAGCCGAACCTGACGACAAAGTAGAGAGTGATGTACATGATGCGCAAAAAGGAAGCGTCGCCGAGAACCGACCCTATCGGTAGCGTCCCCAGTTTTGGTCATTCGGCTACGCTTTCAATACGAATGGGCTAATGGCGTATATACTATTTGCTGGATGCCGGAGTCTTCGTCTTTCCTGCGACCAAGCTGGCCAAACGGAGTTCAAGACCCTGTCGACGAGGATTTGATCCTTCCGGAAGCCACCTTCCAGAATATCCATCGCCCTCCGTGTTTGGCATTTCAGTCGACTCTGTGCGCTCCTTGCTAAAGTGCTTCGATATTCTGAAACGTCTTTGTCTCAGTGGAATGGATCCGGATTATATCGACCGGACATTTTGCTTGGAGAATGCTCAGAATGGGACCATCCGGTTGTCATCACACTCGGGAACCGGTCCTTGCCTACGTTCGAAGATTTACTTTCGTCGGACAGTGCGCAAGAAGTCGACAAACCGGTCAATACTCGTGGTATCCTGACAACCGACGAAGATATAGCATTCCGGGGGATATTGGCGAGCTCCCACTACTGGCTCCCATGGGTAGTCGATACGTTTGAGGACGACCCGAGAAAGCAGGTCATGTCGATCTATAAATCAATGATGGCTTTCCCTTCCCTCTGTTTAGAGCTCAATGAAACTCGCCACGTGGAAAAATCAAGCAATCTTCCCGTCCTGCCGACCCAAATGAAGCCTCCGACACAGAAGCTACTATTGCCGACGACTCGGCCAAGAAAGCCGCTGCCCAGCAAATACGATATATCTTGGACGACGCCCGCGTGAGAGTCAAGAATCCTGCCTCCGCTGAAGTACTTGACCATATAATGTTTCGATTCAAAGATTTCTCGAACGACGATGGGCTGGCTAAAGTCATGTTGCGTCGTCCCGGAAGGCGCGCACCTTGCGTCTGCTGCCAAATCCAAGGGAGTGGCTTTTATTCTTGCCATGTGATGCGTGGCAATCCTGATTTTGATTTTATTGCGAACTGGCCGAATATGGGAGGTATTGATGGCCTGCTAGCACGTACAAAGATTCTCAGCTCGTTGATGTTAACCCGACGTCAGCGACCGACGAGAATCCAGCTGGGTAATCGTTGGAACAGAGACACGACGATGACAAGAACGAAATGGAGGAGACGCTACCATCGACCCATCTGAGCAACTGGAAACTGCTTGAAAGGCTCTTGAAAAAGCTAACTACCTCCACCAGCAAGCGAACGCTCTGGCATTTCAACCCGTGTGACTTGGAGCAAAGTTCATAAAGATGTGTTTCCGATTGACCCAACGGACGGTCGCTATATTTGGTTCACTATTTGCGGCTGAGCGGAGATGTTTTGTGCTGCGACGGCTGTTCCAACGTTGTGCATACAAAATGTGTCGGCCTGCCCGGGATCCCTGAAGAAGATTGGTATTGCGAAACGTGTGCGCCCATTGGTAAAGAAACACCATTGGTCGCCGGCCCCCGACCTGGCAGAGGGTCCTTCGGTTGCTACCTGTGCCGAGGCTGGGACGTCGGCAGTCAAGGGCGGTTGTGACCATGAGGATACTACTAGACCTCGGATTGAAGAGACGAAGGACGACGATCCAGCTCCATCTGCATACACGAACTCGAATGAAGATAGAGGCGGCGTTTTGAAAATGGTGGGATTGGACGGCCACGCCTGACACCATCAGTTACCGAGGCCGATAGAGAGGACGAGGTGTCCGATTCCAAAGAGCCTGGGGTGGCTTTTGTCACCTCAAATGTTGCGGCGTCGAACGACAATAATGTCGGTCCTATACAACCTACTCCAGCTGCTCTCCCCCCAAAGCCCTTGATAAGCGACGACGACTTTTAAAAGCAGGCTGACGATCTCGAACATGTCCTTGATGCGCTTCACAAGCTCATCGTTTCTTCTGATCCCAACGACGAGGTGTCCGATTTGCCACATCAAATGCTGCCGCGTCGAACGACAACAATGCCGGTCCTATTAAACCTACTCCGGCTGCTCTCACCCGAAAGCCCTTGATAAGCGACGACGAGTTTGAAGAGCAGGCTGACGATCTCGAACGTGTACGTGACGCCCTTCACAAGCTCATTTTTCTTCTGATCCCAACAAGCCCTCGTCGAACGACGCCACTTCCATCAAGAACTCCGCCAAACATTCGAGGACGCCACTTCCATCAAACTCGGAACTACCTTTTACAAGAACTTTGCCAAACACGGACTATTCAAGGGCAAAGTCATCCGATTGCCGACCGATGAGACCCCTGTAGTACTGTGGTGTCGAGTATGTGGATGGCGACAACGAGGACTTGCAGCCTGACGAGCTTCTGGAGTTGATCCAAGCTGATGATGCCAAGGATGTGGCAGCAAAAACCGGAGATGGCAATCATCATCAAAGCAGCGGAAAGACGATGGAGCATTCTGGACGCCGCAAGAGTGCTCCGCCCCCGCGGTTCGTGGAGCAAGCGGATCGAATCTATGACACTGGACGCCGCAAGCGAGGACCCCCGCGAAAGCCTGATTCGTTTCTGGGTGCCATCCCCCAAAACAAGCGGTTGTATTTGGAGAGCAATGGTTTGATTTCTTCTACAGCCACAGAAAACGTGGCCGGCCTCGAAAGATTGATGCGGTTGACGACGAGTTGGACGCACCTCATTTCTCTCAAGACACAAAGAAACCAGTGCGCAACGGTGCCTCGCCGTCTCCCAAGAGCCCAAAGGTTGAATTGACGGGTGATACCTACCTATCTTCTGTCATCAACGACCAGAATCCCATTGGTTACAATATTCACAAGAGTGCGACTTCACCGACGGGAGTAACCCTTGCCGAACTCGCCGCCTTTGCGACCGTAGAGTTGAGGATCCGAAAGATTGCGGAGTACATCGTAACTTCGCATGCCTCCAATATTTTCCGGGAGCGCCAGGATACCAAGGTCCGATACGAAGTCAACTCGGAGGGTGTGAAGATTTCGAGTATCTTTGCCAGTTTGGAAGCGAACAAGGAACGTCTCCTTTTGGATGACTATGGAGTCAGTCAGACCTCTTCGGAACAAGTCTTCAACATGCATGCTGCCGAAGCGGAGAAACTCAAATTAGGCACAAACGACCATTAATTTGATAATGCCTGCTGAAGACGACGAGAGTGATCATCACCAATTCAAGCACAAGAGTGCGGGACCACTGTTTGCGAAGAATAATATGATACGCAAAACGGAAGCGTCGCCAAGAACCGATTTGAAATAATAGTAGGACTAGAACGTATTTTGTTCGGAGCAATAATATGTTATGTATCGTGCGAGAAACGATGCAACCTAGCTAGCTACTCCTCTACCGGTAGATTTATCATCTATCTATTCATCGAACTTTTGGCTTCGTTTTTGTGTTCTCACACAAAAAGTTACTGAGCCCCACCGCTACGTCAAAGCAGTTCGATTTCGGAGGGGGTGGGCCACAGCTGCTCCGCCCGGTAGAGACAACAATCCACTTCACTCGACGGCGTAGCCGATTCCAATTCTCCACGCACCAGCACAGGTTACACTTAAACTCTCCGCGACGAGACACGTACGCGAGTGGAGGACGTTTTAAAACCGGAACCACAAACCGGTTGCGTTGATCAGGCTGTTTGTGTGCGGGGAGAATCGGAATCCGGGTCGAGATCAGGAATCAGGATCGTTGCTCTGGAAAATGTTGATATTGTAGAACAACGCCAGACGCCTGCAAAAGGAGGAAAGAAACAGGGTTATAAGGAGCACAGCGGGAGAAAATATGAAATACGATCAAACGACACCATAAAATGCACACTTACCAACCGAAGACATGCACAATCAGACCCCCACACACACCGCAACCAACCTGCAAAACAAAGAGAGGACTCAACTTTCCAACAACAGATCCGGCCAACAAAGTAGCTTCGTATCAAAGCCCCTCTGTCGACAATCAACCGATCTTTCCCGGCGTGCTACCGCCCCATGCCACGAAACCGTGGGAGAATGATACGATAGCTTTTAGGGTCCCACCCACGGGGACCCCAGGAATGATCAACACGACCTGGACTGCCGCCACCACAACAATCCACAGATCTGTTGAAAAGAAAGAGAGAAACAAAAGACAGAACACGAGCGAGGATCGATCCCGGCGTGCTTCCTTCGGAAGCTTTTAGGGTCCTACCCGTGAGGACCCCAGGATGTCATCTCCACCACTCATGCAATGCCGACTTTCCTGCGAGACAAACAGCAGCCGGTGGCGCTGCTGAAGAACTGTCATCGTCATCATCATCATGAAGTTCACGACGATGATGAAGAAAGGAGCGACGCAGAGTGCTCCTTTCGCAGAAAAGTGACCTCGATTAAGTGAAAAAGTGATTTTTTTCTTGGGCTTTCCTTCCTCCAAGGCAAGGAGTTCCCACGATGAGCCCCCACGGTTGCTGAAAAGTCATCCACATTCATCCATCGTGAAACACTCCGCGGTTTTTATGGTCACCGATTGTATGTGCCTCCATCCAAGTCCACGCTAGCTTTCTTTTTCATCATCATCGTTCTCTCAAACATGTTGATTGCTGTGTCCCTTTTTACTATCCCACCATTGTCATTGTGCAAGCATTGAAGAGGCATTTTTGCATTGGTCATGGGTTTTGGAGGCGTTGCTTGAGTTGCCTCTTCGTCGAGATGAGGTGCTCTCTCGCTTTCATTTTTGATGACGTAGAAACGTTCCTCTTTGCTTTTATGTGTGCGCGCAGGCCCATCTTTTTATATATTTCAATGACCGAGTACGCTCAATCATTGTTCGACCGCCTGCCTCCCGCATCATTGACCCTTTTGACCTCTTTGACCACTTATCGAATCTCAATTCCCTCAGCGACAAATAGAGCCGATAGTAGTGCAAAGCATTGCAGCAGAGTACGTAGATAGCTGGCTACTACGGTAGCTACGACTGCAGACTACTGCTAGCTCCCTTGTCTTACTTTTGTTCTAGCTTCTGTGGTTACGTAAGCCAGACGACCGCAGCTTTCTCACTTCTACAAGCGACGGTATCACGATAATACGAGCATCCACGTGGGCTCTCGTTCTTTCTATCGGAGGGATAGCAAAGAACGTACTGTCAGCAGCAACAATCATGACTACTATTAGCTAGTAACAACTATGTATTGTCTCATTCCCTGATATTTGTTGTGGCGACACCGTCCTACCACTTGTTGATGTTGGCCGCGAATCGTTCCATTAGCTAGTAGTAGCGTAGGTCTGGGAACGGCCGCCCGACCGTTGCAGAGTTCGAGGAGAGAATCGTATCCAATGTTGCTGACTGATGATCCTCGTGGTCCCGCCATCAAGAACAAGTCGCAAGAGTGAGGCATAGGCGGAGGCTTTGCCAGGCCGGTAGCACTGCTACCACTTTGCCGCCGCCTGCTGTCCGACGACGGTAGAACAATGATAGGGGCTTGGGACAAAGAGGAGCTTGGGGGTAAACTAAAAAAAGGGGGAGGAGGCGCCATCATTGTCAATGCCATCATTGACGCTGTTGAAGAATCGAGACACATGTATTCCGTGACGAGGAGTCGAACCAGATCGGCACCAGCATGACGTTTGCTACAACAGTATGCCCGATAACTGCTTTCCAGAGTTTCGAAGGTGTCCTTGTCCGATTTGGAACGCAGTGAAACTGGCATTCCCAGGAAGTATTGCAGCGCCCGAATTCGCCTCGTTTCTTCGTCATCGTCATGAAAAACGAATGTTGCACTCGTCGACGATAACGCTCGCCTGGTCTCATTCAACTGTCTTTCCAACAGCTCTATGATCTCCGCCTGTGTACTACCGGCAATATTCCTTTTGGAAGCAGGTGCAATCGGTAGTCCCTCGTATCCACAGTTTCAATGCAATACCAAAATACGCACGTGAAGACTTGCACTCTTTGTTAAGGGGATGATTGAGCTGCTTGGCTTGCCATCATGCTCAAGCACAGTCCCAAAAGTTCGCGCGACGAATACAGAGAGATCAATTGTTGATTTTGCCTCCAGCAGCACAGCAGCAACCCTTTGTGTTGAAAAATCAACAAAAAAGGGAGACTAAAGAACATGAATCGATCATGGTGGCAAAGGCAATACGAAGGAAAAGGTCGGGAAGTACTATTGCAAAACCAACTGAGTTGCTTCTCCAACAGCAGCATGGAGATTGTCCCACCGCAGTCAGAAATAAAGGGCCCAGCAGACGATGACTTTCATCGTATCGTGCAACCCACCCCTTTCACCCGGCAGTGGGGCGACCCATATCCTTCATTTCGCCATTCCTGCTAGAGCCAACACAAGATGGAGTTGATACTAACTCAGCAGTCGAGTTACTCTTGTCATCGTCACTTTCAGTTTTGACCCGTTTTGTTCCCCGTTTGTTCCTTCTCACCAACAACAGCAGTTTCAATCTTCAGTTTGCGTTCGGGAAACAATGCAAGCATCAGAACAAAATTGCAGACGGAATGTACCGCAGGCCGCCGGCAAGTTTCAAGAAGACGCCGCCGAAGTACTAGCATCACCGATGATGCTACCATTACCTGGCTCAAGATCCCTCGAATACGCGCTCCCAAAGAAGAAGAAGCCGGCTAGCTTCAGAAAGGGGAGAAGGTGTGTCACCACCAGTCAAACCACTCAATTTCAGGAACTTCTTTTACATGGAGATGCAAGCTGGTTGTGGTTGTTGAGTCTAGATAACTCTCGATTGCAAGAGCTTCTTCTTTACGACCGGCAGTCACCATCGGCATCAGCAGATCCAGCCAGTGCAGCATCCCCCTCGCCAACCACTATCATCGACAGCTGCTCCGCATGTCGCATTTGCGCTGCATTCATGGCTGAAGACGACAGCAGCCTGTCTCAAGAAGATCGAAAGGCCAGATTATGGTCGCGGAAGCAGAGTAAACTACCGCGAAAGCACCGAAGAGTCCACAGGAAATTGCCTTTTGACCAAATTAACGCATTGATTGACATGGGTTGGAAATCCTTGTCCGAAAGTGACAAGGGTTTCTATAGAGATGTTGCCACTGTAGATCGAGAAAGGTATGAGATTCAATCAGCGGAATTCGAAGAAATATAAAATAAGACGTCGTCGTCGCCCGCCATACCGGAGACCGTTCCTGTGATATTGGATTTGTACCATGCCCTCTCGGCTGCTGGTGATCCTATCCGGTCCGGCATGATTCTGCAGTTAGCTAGTGCAACGATGAATTGTGCTTGAGAATGGAAATGTCTTGAAGAGATGTTATCCTTGTTGCGCAAGCTTCAATCATCCAATGAAAACGAACCACCATCCTTGTCTTGTGGTTCACTTCGAGAACAAGCATCTCCAAAGGCCCAATAGAATCCTTCTTGTTGTGCACTACTGCTGCTTGTCAATTCATACTTCCATCCCACATAATACTCTTTGCCATCATTATGATGTATCGTTGGTCGTCCCGCATCCTTGAAAATTTTGCGTCTCCAATGTGCCAAGAATAATCGATTCCATCCTGGCGCAGACAAATTGTCTTGCTGCTGCACAAAGTCTTGCATGGCAGCCAGTATATCATCATTATCTGCCAATGCCTTTTTCCGTTTAGTTCTTGGAACATGTACTACTGGTAAACCTTGAAATAGCCGAGGACCTTGTGGATGGCGTAGTTCAATGACAGGAATGACCCCCAAATACAATAGCTCGTAGGTTCGAAAGCAATCCCACCCTAGACCAGGTGGACTTATACCAAACTGGAATTGTGATGCTTGTTGATAAATTTGATGCGGCGAGACACGAGCTGTCTTGTTACACCTCAAGTCGAACCTCGACGAATAATAAGAAAAAGAAGAAGCATTTCGAATGGCGACACAAAGATCCCGATGCGTGACCAATCGGTCACCTCGTTTGGTCCCAAAGTTGACAAAGACATTTCGTGCCAAGTCGATAGTAGTATCCTTGCCGATCCTTTTCCTGTTTGTAGCAGCAGCAGCAGCAGCAGCCGCAGCAAAAGGATTGCCAAAGCGATTCATGACCAAATAGGCTTCCAAATACTTGGATTGCGGATACTTTTTGCTCAAACCCAGCATCATGGGTTCAAACTTGTTAGTTTGCACCTGATCACGCACAAACTTTGGATTCGTCCCGTACCACTTCAACAATAGTGTATCATTGAGGTAGTGTCCAAAGTCTTGACGTTGATATTTCAATGGCGAATCTCTATCGGAATCGCTGGTAATGAGCACAAAGGGCACCTTGAGTTTGGGTCGCACGTGTTTCCAGAAAAAGTCTAGAATGTAAAACTTGTTGTTCAAATGAAAGATCGTGCCGGGTTGCACGCACGGCAACAAATCTGGATGAAAGAGCGCGCCTGCAAACTCCAAGTGCTTGGCGCCAGGAGGAAAGGGCTTGTGCCGAAGCATCACATCGGCCAGATCCAAACCATCCATGGTGTTCAGTAACTGACGTTCTTCGTGTCCCATGCTGTACAAGACCTGTTTGGCGCAACAGGTTGCTTGGCAGATGGTTTGCTGGTGGGCATCATCGTCAACGATTGTGCGGCTGCGACTGTACGACGTGTTGGAGGGAAAGGGATTTAGTGCTGCCATGGCGTCAACGCTTACAGCAATCTCGTCATAGCGCCGAAATTGCAGCGTCGGTACCTTCCAGTCATTCTGCGTCATTGTCATGGCCGAGTGGGACAAGGGCGGCGGCGATGACAATGATGAGGACGACAACAACATGAGGACAGCCGCGACGGCGAGCAAAAAGAACATTCCAACATCCAACGACGACGACGACGACCTCCTTTTCAATATTCGTCGTGCCATCATGCTAGCTAGCTAGCTAGCTAGTAGCAAAGCTGGTGAAACAAGATCATCGTCAAAAGAATATCGTCATTATCATCATAATCATAATCCTTTAGAAATAACACAGTGACAGTTTTTGAGAAAAGGAAATGTATTTAACGCGCTTTCGATCAACCCATTCACGTCTTCACTATAATTGCTCTCAAAAGAATGCTTTTACCGCTGATATTTACTGTTTGGAGCACAATCGATTATGATGCCGACGCACTGAGTTGCGTTATCAATCGTAATGGCTACTCTACTAGACTAGGATGGGTTACTAGCTACATACAACACACATTGATGATCCCAATTCCCAAAAAAACGTTCTAGACTTAACTATTACTATTAATACAAATCGTTTTGGGGCATCATGTTTCCCCCCTTCTTATCAAACGGCGGTTCCACACTCGACCGTTGGAATTGACTTGGTCATTGTCAGGTTCGGCGGCTGCTTTGCTTTGTCGATGCTGTACTGGTACGTAGCTAGTTTGGATCGCAAGAACCAGATGGGTGGATAGGTCTTCCGCAACGCATTGCCACGCCAAAATCCTTTGTACACTCAAACAGGCAAGATTCTGCTGGTTCGCCCAGAGAAGCTTCTTTGCACAGATAACGACTCTTCGAGTAGCGAGGAACTATCTTGCCCTGCATGATTGAAGAAGAACCAATACAGAAGCAAGGGCCTGGTGCAGTTTTCCTTGTTGCAGTATCCATCGTCGAACCTGGCTCTGCAGGATTGTGACATTAACAACATACATTTGATACCAAACGGAGCAGTGGTGCTGCCTTTGGAATGAGGATTGAATGCTAGCTGATGACCGATGCAAAAACAGCGAGGTTCCGTCATCTGACAAGATTGCCCCTGTTCTACGTCGCTTGAACAATAGCAGCAGCAGAATTCTCAAGAAATTCCCTCTGTTCTTGCTCACAACAAAATTAGTATAGCATCCGGCGAGCAAGCATAGACTGAATCTGAACACATGCTTTCATTCTGCAAAGACACAGGCGTTTTGCATGCCACGCCCCCCCCCCCGAGCCAACAATTGTACCACTGTAACATCCAAGCGGGCAAGCTCAAAGAAAATCTTTGCAAAGTGCGTCCTGTACATGGACTGAAGAATCAACGTGGCGTTTGCATGTTTCCAACAAAATTTTCGCCGGACAGTCAAGCTGCGAGAGGCCGCTTGGGTGAATTGCGCGGCCTCGTTTCTTCTTCGCTCCTCCTCCAATTCCTTCCTGATAACAGTGACCCGGTGGCAAGCATTGTGTCTTCGGGCGACGGATTGTAACAAGCGAAGTGCGGACTCCAATTTCTCTGCTCGTCGCTTCGCCAAATATCTACGAGCGGCGCTTTGAGCCAACACGATGTCGCATAATGCAACTAACTGAGCATTTGATGTATCGAGAGAAACCTCGTCGTATTCGTTGCATTGGGGTCGCATGCGAGCCTAGACTGATCATTTCAAGTCTACGTTCGCGTCCTCTTCATAAAACCTGAATCTTCACAGGCCATGCTGCACAACGCCGCGATCATTGTTGCTCCTCTGACACTGTCACTGTGGTAGCGACGTGCTAAGAAGCATCGGGCAGAGGACTGGGCAAGATAAGCAAGATAAAAAATAACATTGAAGTCTCTCCATCTTGGATTCAAGATCAGCCACCCTAGCATGGGCTTCTCCAATTGCTTGGCAAGATCCATATTCTCTTGCATTGACTGGCTAGCTTCAACATCTTCCAGTAGCGAATTGAATTCCGGCTCCCTTTTGCTGGAAAGCTGTGTCGAAAGATGTTCCAGTTGACTAGCCTTCTCTTTCAATTCACCCTCCACAACTTTACAGTCGCATCATTAACATTCAACGAAAAAATGGTTGCAGTTGGGCCAAAAGCGCGGCCTTCTCTTCGGTCAAGGCAGCAAGCAACCTGTTCCTGAAGTAGCTGGTGGTGTTCCGCAGCTTTGGCCATCCATTCTTGAGCAGCTTCGTTCGCGACTCTGAGATCTTCGGTTTCCTCGTCGCGTTCTTCCCTCATATCTTCGATCTTGTAGAGTCCAAGACCACTGCCAAGGCGGTCTTCCTATTCTCGAATGATAGCTTCTTTCTTATAGATGTCGTCCCTGACCTCGATGGCTAACTTCTTCAATCTTGCTGAGAGGAATAGGCTGCTGACTCTCCCACGGCCAAGGTAGTAGTTCGAATAACACGAGAAAACACGGGATATTTTCGATTCTCGTATTCTAGGATAATGAATCCGTGCTTCGCGAGGCTCAAAGATTGCTCCAGCCAAAGAAACTGCCAAAAGACTGATTCCGTGCATCGTGCGATTCACCCAAAAACGCTCCAAAATTGACCGTAGATCTTCGAAGACTTATCGCCGACTAAGACGCCTGCAATTACAACCCCAATACTACCATAAGTCAAAGTTTATGAAACCACCCGGTCATTCTAGCTAGGCGATTTGTGAGTTGAGAAAAGCCAAAAAAGGGTCGATTTTGGGGCTCTTTTTGGGCTCGATCGGTGAGTCCTGAAATCGACAAATCGTAGTTTTCACGAAGCGAGGTCAACTGCTGTACACGGATTTGGACAATGCCACTCACTCAAGTCTGTTCAGGGGGGTTTCGAATAACGCACGTAGCTATGAATCAAGGCCTGAAAGCAATATGGGCTGCCACAGGTTTGCTTTCAAAATGGTGTCATGGTCGTGTTTTGGGAGGACGCTGATTTCGTCGGATTTGTGGGTCATCCTGCGACAAGGGACGATATGTTTGATTGGTTACTGCTTGTCACATTCGGGTTACCAGTATTGCGACGGAGGAACCACAGAAGTTTTTCGAGAAGGACCAAAGCAATTTCTTCCTTGTAGTTTGTGAGCGCAGACTGGAAGAGTACGTGCTTATCATATCCTACACTCTGCAGCCATAGTAAAATGCTGATGTCATCCTCATTTTTGTTACTAGAACTACTAGCTTGAGTTCTAGAAGCCAGAAACAGCCCAAATCAAAAATCTGACTCCATAACCATCTTTAACTATACCTGGGGGAAAAAGTTGCTCCAAACGAGTTTTGCTAATCCTTTTTCCGGCAGAAATATAGCAGCATTTGTTTACTACTTGATGGTCCACTCAATCCACCACTAATTGCTCGATATCTTGCCGACGGCAGGTCTGATCGCAACCATTCTTTCACCAACCTTGCGACGATAGCAACACGCAGCTAAAAGTGTTTTCAGCTATTTTCTAGAGGCAATAGATCTGTAGTTATAGCTTAAGTGACCAACTTCTCTAATACCCATGTTAGCCCAAGCAAATTTTGGCAGTAGCGGCGACTGTTAAAGAAAGTCGGATTTACAAAGAATTGGTTGCATTATAACAAGTTCCTGGCGAGTTATAGACGATCTACCGGTACCTTCTTGATTAAAAATTCCCAGTAGTAAGGCGAATGACTGATGCAAAGAAGAGTCTGGAAGGGTACGTGCTTAGCAAACTTGCAAAGTAAGTAAAGGTTCTCCTTCCTTCATCCTAAAGCCGGTATTAATCAACGTACCGGTAGTCGGGTCGAAGGGAGCGATATCTTCGATTAGTGTGTATTTTTACGAATTTATTCTGGGCCTTCTCACGTATTCCGATTGAGAACCAAAGGCATTCTTCCGTCGTTAAATAGAGCTACCGTGTCAGTAAAGGTTCTCCTTCCTTCAACCCAAAGCCGGCATTAATCAACGTACCTCGGGTCGAACGGAGCGATATCTTTGATTAGTGTGTATTTTTACGAATCTGTTCTGGGCCTTTTAGCGTATTCCGATTGAGAACCAAAGGCGTTCTTCCGTCTTCACATAGAGAACGGGACAGCCCTTCGATGGTCTGGGCGCCGCCAGAAGTCGGACGTCAATGTGATTGACTCATTCGATCTGTCTACGAACACATGTTGGACATTATTGAGGGAACTAACATGACGACGATGACTGATGCCGTCGAGTGTTGCTACTTTACGCAACTTCTTGGCCAAGGGAATTCAGTGTATCAATCGTTAGTGGCTTGATTGTCGCCTTGTATGATCTTGGAACAAGAGACTCGGGTGGGAGGTGATCCCCGTACCAGGTATACCGCCAGATTGGTCGACCATCATCATGAAAACGAAAAGACTGAATGGACCTCCCACATTTCTCTACACAGAGGTCGTGGAAGCTGCCTATCAGTCAGATCAAGCAATAGCCCACGAAGAGGTGCAAGCTCGTCGGGAAGAAGAACTGCGGCAAGCCGAACACGCCGTTCCAATGGACGATGAATGATTGGATGCTGTGGAGTGGAACGTAGGGCTGTGCGGGGCCGACGATGCCAGTCAAGGCGACGGTGGCAAGGCAAATGATTGGGACGCAGCGGATGTTTTGGCTCAAGATGTCTTCGACGACGATGACTTGACGCTTGGGCGAGCTGCTCGTTTGCGGTCGAAAAGTTAGCGGGCCTGGATGACGAGAAAGATAACTTAACTTCGAGGACGACTTTATTACTAGCCGGTGTGGACTTGGAAAATCTTGCAAGTGCGGCAAGACAAGCAGTGGAAGACTGTGGCGGGGAAGACTGCGGTGAAGAGGAAAAGGAGGAAAGTGATGCATTCCAAGGTTTTGAGGGAATGATGGTGTCAGCAGGTACTCGACTGGGTTTGACATGACGTATGCGTGTTGCCAAGGAAGGATTGAGGCCATGAATATGGGGGAGAACACCGAATGTGCTCATAGCCGAGGCAATGGTGGAGAACTCATAGCCGAGAATACAGCGACAAGCTGATCGTATTGACTCAAACCTTCAAAGTGACATCTACCACCAATACCCTGGCAGAAACAACAAACAGTTCATCGGGGATGGCCAAGGCGGTCGTCAAGAGATTGGGCGAAGAACCAGATTCTGCTAAAAATGTTCGGTCCTACCTTTCCTTGGAGGTACATGGTTAAAGGGCATGCTTTCAGATTCAACGCCAAAGAACAAGCATATCTTCGCCCTTGTCTATCCTTGTCGATTATTGGAAGATTCCATGTAGGCGGCAGTGTTGCGATCGCTGCGGCCTGCTACTGGCAAGGCCTTGGAACTGTCCAAAGAAGTTTTAGGGCGTCCGCGCCGATTCTTGGCCGATGGTAGTATCGACGAGCGATCAGTTTCAACCTTTTGGCTCTTGGGAGACGGCGAGGCACCGTTGCGCACTGGTTTCTTTGTGTCTTGAGAGAAATGAGGTGCGTCCAACTCGTCGTCAACCGCATCAATCTTTCGAGGCCGGCCACGTTTTCTGTGGCTGTAGAAGAAATCAAACCATTGCTCTCCAAATACAACCGCTTGTTTTGGGGGATGGCACCCAGAAACGAATCAAGCTTTCGCGGGGGTCCTCGCTTGCGGCGTCCAGTGTCATAGATTCGATCCGCTTGCTCCACGAACCGCGGGGGCGGAGCACTCTTGCGGCGTCCAGAATGCTCCATCGTCTTTCCGCTGCTTTGATGATGATTGCCATCTCCGGTTTTTGCTGCCGCATCCTTGGCATCATCAGCTTGGATCAACTCCAGAAGCTCGTCATGCTGCAAGTCTGCAAGTCCTCGTTGTCGCCATCCACATACTCGACACCACAGTACTACAGGGGTCTCATCGGTCGGCAATCGGATGACTTTGCCCTTGGATAGTCCGTGTTTGGCAAAGTTCTTGTAAAAGGTAGTTCCGAGTTTGATGGAAGTGGCGTCCTCGAATGTTTGGCGGAGTTCTTGATGGAAGTGGCGTCGTTCGACGAGGGCTTGTTGGGATCAGAAGAAAAATGAGCTTGTGAAGGGCGTCACGTACACGTTCGAGATCGTCAGCCTGCTCTTCAAACTCGTCGTCGCTTATCAAGGGCTTTGGGGGGAGAGCAGCTGGAGTAGGTTTAATAGGACCGGCATTGTTGTCGTTCGACGCGGCAGCATTTGATGTGGCAAATCGGACACCTCGTCGTTGGGATCAGAAGAAAAATGAGCTTGTGAAGGGCGTCACGTACACGTTCGAGATCGTCAGCCTGCTCTTCAAACTCGTCGTCGCTTATCAAGGGCTTTCGGGTGAGAGCAGCTGGAGTAGGTTTAATAGGACCGGCATTGTTGTCGTTCGACGCGGCAGCATTTGATGTGGCAAATCGGACACCTCGTCGTTGGGATCAGAAGAAACGTAGAGCTTGTGAAGGGCGTCACGTACACGTTCGAGATCGTCAGCCTGCTCTTCAAACTCGTCGTCGCTTATCAAGGGCTTTGGGGGGAGAGCAGCTGGAGTAGGTTTTATAGGACCGACATTATTGTCGTTCGACGCCGCAACATTTGAGGTGACAAAAGCCACCCGAGGCTCTTTGGAATCGGACACCTCGTCCTCTCTATCGGCCTCGGTAACTGATGGTGTCAGGCGTGGCCGTCCAATCCCACCATTTTCAAAACGCCGCCTCTATCTTCATTCGAGTTCGTGTATGCAGATGGAGCTGGATCGTCTTCCTTCGTCTCTTCAATCCGAGGTCTAGTAGTATCCTCATGGTCACAACCGCCCTTGACTGCCGACGTCCCAGCCTCGGCACAGGTAGCAACCGAAGGACCCTCTGCCAGGTCGGGGGCCGGCGACCAATGGTGTTTCTTTACCAATGGGCGCACACGTTTCGCAATACCAATCTTCTTCAGGGATCCCGGGCAGGCCGACACATTTTGTATGCACAACGTTGGAACAGCCGTCGCAGCACAAAACATCTCCGCTCAGCCGCAAATAGTGAACCAAATATAGCGACCGTCCGTTGGGTCAATCGGAAACACATCTTTATGAACTTTGCTCCAAGTCACACGGGTTGAAATGCCAGAGCGTTCGCTTGCTGGTGGAGGTAGTTAGCTTTTTCAAGAGCCTTTCAAGCAGTTTCCAGTTGCTCAGATGGGTCGATGGTAGCGTCTCCTCCATTTCGTTCTTGTCATCGTCGTGTCTCTGTTCCAACGATTACCCAGCTGGATTCTCGTCGGTCGCTGACGTCGGGTTAACATCAACGAGCTGAGAATCTTTGTACGTGCTAGCAGGCCATCAATACCTCCCATATTCGGCCAGTTCGCAATAAAATCAAAATCAGGATTGCCACGCATCACATGGCAAGAATAAAAGCCACTCCCTTGGATTTGGCAGCAGACGCAAGGTGCGCGCCTTCCGGGACGACGCAACATGACTTTAGCCAGCCCATCGTCGTTCGAGAAATCTTTGAATCGAAACATTATATGGTCAAGTACTTCAGCGGAGGCAGGATTCTTGACTCTCACGCGGGCGTCGTCCAAGATATATCGTATTTGCTGGGCAGCGGCTTTCTTGGCCGAGTCGTCGGCAATAGTAGCTTCTGTGTCGGAGGCTGCATTTGGGTCGGCAGGACGGGAAGATTGCTTGATTTTTCCACGTGGCGAGTTTCATTGAGCTCTAAACAGAGGGAAGGGAAAGCCATCATTGATTTATAGTTCGACATGACCTGCTTTCTCGGGTCGTCCTCAAACGTATCGACTACCCATGGGAGCCAGTAGTGGGAGCTCGCCAATATCCCCCGGAATGCTATATCTTCGTCGGTTGTCAGGATACCACGAGTATTGACCGGTTTGTCGACTTCTTGCGCACTGTCCGACGAAAGTAAATCTTCGAACGTAGGCAAGGACCCTTCCCGAGTGTGATGACAACCGGATGGTCCCATTCTGAGCATTCTCCAAGCAAAATCTCCGGTCGATATAATCCGGTTCCATTCCGCTGAGACAAAGGGCGACGGATATTCTGGTAGAAATGACTCGTGCCAAATGGTGCAATAAGACATCATTGGGATAGGCAAGGACCGGTTCCCGAGTGTGATGACAATCGGATGGTCCCATTCTGAGAATTCTCCAAGCTAAATTTCCGGTCGATATAATCCGGATCCATTCCACTGAGACAAAGACGTTTCAGAATATCGAAGCACTTTAGCAAGGAGCGCACAGAGTCGACTGAAATGCCCAACACGGAGGGCGATGGATATTCTGGAAGGTGGCTTCCGGAAGGATCAAATCCTCGTCGACAGGGCCTTGAACTCCGTTTGGCCAGCTTGGTCGTAGGAAAGACAAAGACTCCGGCATCCAGCAAATAGTATGTACGTCATTAGCCCATTCGTATTGAAAGCGCAGCCGAATGACCAAAACTGGGGACGGTGTATCGGGCACATTTTCCTTGTCTTTGTAGGACTTGCAAGGAAACGTTATCCGAACGGAAACAACGACGGCACGCATCCATTTGCCTTCGATTTCCACAGGCGCGGGCATTGTAATGATGGTGCTCCTCCCGGTGGTCTCTTCGTTTCCTTGGGGTTTGTCTGCGGATGCGCCCTCGCCAGGGGTGACTCCACTTTGAAACACTGGAAGTGCGCTCTGCTCTGCCGATAACAAGGAAGAATTGTACAAAAAATTTGGGGTGGAGCGATCGTGAGTAGAAAACAGAATCGCCGCTCTGAGGAACCCAAATCGGGGCATCGGCTCTGACCACTTCATGCTGATTTTCGCCCCAACTCGAGGCTGGTTTTTGTTTCTCAAGTCACGATCGATCTAGGGGACCGTGGTATGGCGTGTTCATGCGAAACTCGGGTACCACCAAACTCTTTTTATTCATCTTCGACGCTGCGTACGGGCTAGCCGCGCCCTGTTCCAAACCAAGCCTCTTGTTTCTTCGTACTAGATCCGCAATGACTCCCGATGCACTCTGAGATTTCCACATACGACCACAAGCTGAGAGTCCGGGCCGTTGTACAAGACGCACTTATCCATGATTCCTTGAACATCGGTCAAAACAGCGTCGACTGTTGTGTAGTAGCAAGTATCATAATTCTTTTTGGGATCGAGACGCCGCAAGATCCGATCAAAATGCATACCGATCGGGACGGCGCAATAGTAGCTCGGGGGCTCATCGAGACGCCGCAGGATCCGATCAAAATGCATTCCGATCGAGACGGCGCAATAGTAGCTTGGGGCTTCATCCGGAAAGAATTCTCAATCTGATAGACGATCGGGACGGCGCAATAGTAGCTCGGGGGCTCATCGAGACGCCGCAGGATCCGATCAAAATGCATTCCGATCGAGACGGCGCAATAGTAGCTTGGGGCTTCATCCGGAAAGAATTCTCAATCTGATAGACACTCCTTGTCGGAGCCGCTGTCCCACAAGCGAAGAGACTTTTCATAGAAGTAAGACCTTTTGTCGGGCTTGAGCGTCCTACCCGATGTGTAAGAGTCTTTTCGATGGAACGATTCTCCTCGATTGCCTACCCCATTGTAACGGTGCAATGTACTGCGAATGAGATACAACAAGGTACAGCTACCTTCCACCTCTTTTGACGACACTTGTTCGGTTTCGTCCCGTATTCGTTCTGTGGAATACCATGTTAAAAAGTCGACAACTAGCGATGCATCCTCTGCTGGCAAGGAGAATGACGACGACTTGACGGCGGCATGGTTCCCAGCAGGAGTCGAGCTGGCAGCAGTGGAATGCCATGGAATGGTCAACGCCTCTTCCATAGCTGCGGTCTCGCCAGTAGAAAGCCGCTCCAAAAGACCTGAACGTAGGGGAGCTTGTCATCCAGTCGAAAGGGGCCAAAAGATTCTCCAATCGAGGCGAATTCTCCAACCTTGCCCTTGCTTGAGTCCGAACCACAAGCTATCGATTCCACCGCAGACAAGTCATGGTATTTGGATTAGGCTCAAGAAAAGGGTACAAGGAACGGAGTCTTTGGCCGGGAATGTCACAACTGAAAACTTTGGCGGCAGCGAGATGTCGTCTTCTTGTTTGACTCCTGTGGTCGCGTCCCATATGGGCGGCATTGCCGGAGTCAAAGGCCGCAGCATGATGCAAAGCTGCATGACAGGCTTTGCATTTTGTCTGCTCTTGCCAGTTTTAGGCTGGTTACAAGGAATAACCCAAGTTCCATCCTTATGGACCCTTTTGTGTTCCAGGTTGGGGTCGTACGGCAATTCAGCGTGAGTTCTTTCGACGCGACAACGAATAGGATAACGACCAAGATCATTATCGATGCCTTGAATCCATTCTTCGGTCCACCAAGAAGACGTTTCTGGGGCGGTGCTCGAAGCGCATTGGTTCCCGCTGGTGCATTGTCTGCTGGGTTCGTACTGGAAGATTCGTTGTCTGCAGACGGCGATTCGTCCACTGGGAATGAGGCATGAACCTTGTCCTCATCTCTATTGTCTAGAGTATCGTCCATTGCCTCTTCTTGAGTTGGCGCGACTCCATCCTTTTGGCGACGTTCGCCAGTCGATGTACGATCTTCTGCCGCTTCTTTGCCAAGAGATATATTCTTGTTTGTTTGTGGACCTCCACTTTGCCTGCTCTTCCTACCGGTTGCTTGCGTTTCCCCCAAAGTGGGAGCAACGCTTATATCGGATCGTCGTTGACTTGAACTTCGACCGAACGAGTTCGGCTACATCGTTAATCGCTGCCGGAAGCAAGGCCACTTCACTCGAATGCTTGACCCTGAATCATCGCGAGGGACCGCGGCTTCGCCTACCGGCAGAAATGACTCGTGCCAAATGGTGCAATAAGACATCAACGGGATAGGGAAAACCCGTTACAGCCATGTCACAATCTCCAATCGTCTCGACTTTGAAAACCTGCATGGCGGAAAGGATTGGGTTAAGTATATCTGCAAAACGATCGAATCGCAGTGAAACTACGAGGGAAACACGCACTTCCTTTCAAACACGAAAGTGAACTGAGACCATCGTTCGTCCCCACGAGGTACAACCCGCAATATCGACGAACAAGCCTGTGAGGAGAGTACAAAGAAGAGCATTAACTGCAATGGCAAAGGCTCGTTTGTTGGAATGTGAAAATCTAGCCGTCGTTTTGCCCCGGCTTCTTACTATTCTTAAAATAGTCCAGTTCTTCACAACAGGATCTACTAAGTTGTTTATCGTATCGTATGTAGTCTGAGAGACTTCGAATAAAGTGAGTTTGTTACTCTTCGTCTCGTCTCGTCGCCGCTCGATCTTAATCGTGGTCTTTGTCGTAGTTTTGTTTGTCGGCGACGTCATCGGTTTTGATTGTTCGGGTAGGTAATTTCATATGCATAAATATTTGTTTGCCAACACACTCCTGCTGGCCGATGATGTGATGTTTGTTTGATAGATTCATTATCAAGTCTCGGAACTTGGTGAACTTCTTTCCGACCAATGGCTTCGTGTTGTAATCCGCGATCATCTCATCCGTCGGACAGTATACCACTTCGACATCTCCGCTTCCAATTAGGTCTGTCACGTAGAACAATTTGATATCGAAATGCCTAGTCCTTCTTCCGGAGCTTGCTTTGCCATTCTTTGCTAGTTTGATCGTACTCTGGTTGTCCTGATAGATGATATTGAGTTTCACCTTGAAACCTTGCGCTTCGACGAACCTGCGTGTCCAAAGAATCTTCCCAATTTCTTCGTCAATCGTATTCAGTTCCGCTTCAGTGGAACTCCTCGCATTTGTTTTCTGTTTTGTTGATGATCCCGAAATGGCTCCCCAACCGAGAGTAAACATTGACCCGGTGTGACTTTTCATGTCTGGATGGACTGCAAAAGCCGCATCCAGATACCACTTCAGGCTTTGCGAATCATCGGCTTCCAAGGTGAGAATTTCGTCCTTGGTTTTCTTCAGGAAATTCATAATTTTCACCAACTTGTTCCAGTCGTTCTCGTTGGCTTCCTTCACTCTCGCAGCCAAAAAGCTAATTCCTGTACTGATATCGGGTCGTCCTCGTTTGCACAAAAACATTGCTTTCATCACGTAAGTGTGAAATGTAGCTGCGCGTTCATCGTCCAACTTCTTTGCGCTTTTATCGATTTTCATAAGTCGCTCCGTCCATGGAGCATTCGTTTGTCCGCTGAGTTTCTCTGGAAACTCTTCGATCATCGCTTCGATGTAGTACTTCATGTCAACTTTCAATTTCCCTGGCTCTGTATAGTCCAAGATCATTCCCAAGTAGTCGTGCCTTTTTCCTCTAGTGACGGTCACATGACCTGTTTCTTCGCTGCCGTACTTTTGTTCGCACCACTCGTAGAATTTGTCGTTTACTTTCGGATCGACATGGCTTGCTTTCACGTCGTCAACGTGCCATACAAGTGTGTGCTGTTTTCCATTGATCTCTTTGTTGGCCACGCACGCATCGTAAGGATTAACTTTGTACCCAATCGCTTCGATGTCGGACCGAAATTTCTTGTAGTATAGTAGGGACGCCACGAGCATACCGTACAATGCTTTGAGCATCTGCACGTAAAGCACTTTTTCCTTTCGTTCGGCTATCACGTAGGGTTTGTAGATTTCAGGCGAAATCTCGCACAGAATATCAACCAATGCCCCCCGGATCTTCATGATGATCTTTTCTTCTCCTTTCGGAATCGGGGTCTGAACAAATGCGTTTGGGATGTCAAGCGTCATAACGTCGCGATTCTGTTTTGTCTCGATCACTCCTGTGATCAACACTGCTTCTGTTGACGCAGTAGGACTTGCCGCATCTTCTCTTGGAATGTAAGTACGCTGCGTACTGCCGTTGGCGCACGTACGAGCTTTAATTCTTCCGTCGCGCTTTTGCACGAGAAATATCAGGCTTTCCATTGCCCGTTTCCTCTCCCGAGCCGTCATTTCATCGACTCGAATAGGTTTGAATACAACTCTGTCATGTAGCTGCTTCATTTCCTTCACAGCAGCCGCTCTTCCTGCTTCTCCAAACTTCTTCAACCCAGTCTTCAGGCTGTAAGTTTGCAGGAACGATAATTTGTTTGCGTCATCCATGGTACCGAATTTGTCGTTTAGTTGCCACATAATTTTGCCGATAATTGACGCGTTTTCCGTAGTATATTCCTCTACCACGGTACTGTTCACATTCAAATGTTGATATTTTGGGTTCGGTACTCTGACTCGCTCACTCCTGCGAAGTGCATCCTTTGGAGCCTCCTCTTCGTCTGCTTGTAGCGATACGTCATCTTGTCCCGAGTCTTCATACTCTGGATCTGACTCGACAATAATTTCTTCTTCGTCGTTGGCATCGTGATTTTCATCTTGGTATTCTTCGTTGTTGCTAGCTTCATCATTGGCTTCATCTTCTTCATCCTCATTTAGAACGTCTTGATTGTTTGCCTCGCCAAGAATGTCTGCAATTTCATTTTCATCCATTTCGTCATAGTCTTCATCGTCCATGTCATTATCATCGTCGTCATCATTATGATCTTGATTGTCATCATCTTCATCATAGTCTTCATCATCGAACGCATCATCGTAATCCACTCCTGCGGACCAAGCAGTGTCAAATAGAACATGGTTGGCCCGATTGGTTATCTTTAAGCCTCGTGGCATTCCATCCAATTCAGCTAGAACGTGTACTTGAGCGATAATATTTGGCGTGATCGGAACCGGAGTGACTCTTGGACGAGTTATAACTCGGTTCGTCTGTAAGTGTAATAATTCATGGCCGCCCTGAGTGCCAGCTGTTGGACGCAAATAGATGCAATCCACCATTCGCGGAGCGTTCGTGTTAAGTTGGGTGGGCTCGTTCGGTGCGAGCACATAGTCGCCTATTGCGTAGCGACAGTGACGATCGTAGTCGATATTTTCCTTGTGAACGATCATGCGAGGACTGTAATGTCGCGAAATACCATATCTCGCTGGGAAATAATTCATCTTTCTTGCTGCCTCCATTACCATGTACTTCACCAGGATTCGGGGCAGATGCGTGAATGGCATGTGGTGATACGCAGCACGCACACGCTCTTGCAACACGCGATTGTTTCGTTCCGCTCTGGGAACGTGTTCTTGGGGATTGGCATAGTTGACTTGAATAGGCGGCTGCTTCGTAGTAGCCCATTCAGTCATGACTGCACGAAATTCGTTGTCGCAGTGAATCTCACTGACAATAAAACCACCAGTTTGGTATACACCATAAAGTTCATCCAGTACTCTGGTGTAGTTGGTCTTGGTAGCCTCCGGAATATATTGCGCTGTCCGGTAATAAAGATCGTGTGAAATAGTCGTCAAAAACTTCAATGAATTGACCTCCATACCATCTAACGAGATGGTCAGGTCTTTCTGAATATCCACCAATTCGTCTGGTAGATCAATTGTCGCATCCACCACTTGATTTGGTCGTTGCCGAGTATTCTTGCCTTTTCGAGTTCCGACGTCGGGACCATACACTTTCTCGGCCAATACCACGTCCTTCGTAGTAACTGGATTGTCCCTGATTAAATTCATCCGAATCATTGCTTTCAAATCCTCCATCGTTGGCGTACCAAGCGCGTGATGGAGTTGTCGTGCTTTCAATACCGCAGCTTTCTGACGATTGCTGAGAATCTTCAAATTTTCATCTCGTAGTTGTCCCAGCAAATAATTAGAGTCGACTTGGGTGAAAGTTCTGTTTGGGTCGGATGGATGCATGGCATATAGTCGACTGTTCAGTTGATGGAATCGCACTGTTTTATGCGGTAAGTGCACCAGGAATGCTTTTTCTTGGGCAGAATCGTACGTGACGCGGTGGTGCTCAACCATGTGAGCCAGACTTATGATATTTGTAAGGGAGTCTTCATTGAACCATGCTTCTCCGATGAATGGCACATCGCAAATTTTGGTAGAAGTCATGGGTCCTCCATTCGTATGGACAGTCATAGATGTCGGAGCGTCTCGAATGTTCGTCACGTATTTCGGATTGCAAAATACCGTATCGGTAGAGTCACTGTCTAGCAGTATATACTCTTTCAATGCGTTGGTCTGGGCAAAATTAAAATGAAGCCCTGCCCAACCCACGCTTGGCTCGCTCTTTTTACTGCTGCTGTTTTCGCTGCCTGTAGCGGTGCTATTTGCACTGCTGCTTTTGCCCGCACTTTCGCTGGATGCTTGGGCAAATTGTTCATTAGCTTTATTGATAGCCCATTGTTCCTTCGGGATTTTCTCCTTTTGTCGGCAGTCAGGCGATCGATGCCCGGGCTTGCCACAGCAGTAGCATTTGCCCTCCAGCTGTGCAAAGGACAAAGGAACTTCTTCGTCTTCATCCTTGGAATCTTTTTCTTTACTGCCATTACCTTGCTTGTGATCTTTATTCTTCTTGTTGTTCGACTTAGGATGGTTGTCAAACTTGTGAATGCTCAGTACTTCGCACGCTTCAATCACCGTCTTGGGATATTGATTATTTCCCAAAGACTTTTGCGAGTTGAGATTTCGCAATAGGGATCCGTATTTAGACTGATCGGCATTCTCCAGGAAGATAAATGCAAACAGTTGTTCTTCGGCTTGCTTTGTCAGCTGAGCCACAGTTCCTGGATTTAAGGGATCGTAGCCGTCCATTGTTGCCACGTATTTTCCCAATTTTATAGGAGCACCGAGCTGAGAGACTAGAATATCTCTTGCAGCCTTAAATCTTCTCGTATATTCGTTGAGGTTTTCACCCTCGCTCTGCTTGCAGTTGAACATTGCACGAAAAGCATCCGAGATGATGGACATTTCATAACGTGCCTCTTGAAAATTCATAGCGTGCTCTCGAATCGACTTGAGCAGCTCTAGGGGGTTGTTGTAAATTCTTGACTCATAATCGGACCGTGCCGTGAGTTTGGCCTGCATAGCCTTGGCACAGCGATCCCAAATAAAAGCATAGGCCTTCACCTTGTTGTCTTCATAGACTCTCTTTCGCTTCATGTATTCATCCAATTCGGCCTTGTAGACCATTTTGTTTTGTTCGTCCTCTCGAGCTTTTGTTGCTACATCTGGGTCCGCACTAACTGCAAGTGTCGGTTGCCATGCGGTCATATCTGGGTTTTGGCCCGTTCGTAGCGCTTCTGCGATATCAACTCCACGGTCATATTCCTTCTTGATGTGGTTAATAACTTGTTCGGTTGTCAAATTGTAGTCGGATGCTTGCTTTGCGGAGCCCACGTAGTAAAAATAATCTTCAATCGTTTTCTTCCTTTTCGCAGTAGTATTACTACTGGACTTCGAGCTCTTTTGAGAAAACTTGCCGAATCGACCTCCTCTGCCGCCTCGGCCGGCCCTTCCACGGCCACTCATGATTGTCTGCTTTCTTTCGCTTGGACAGGTATCGATCTTCCAGTCGGCCTTTATTCGAAGTCTGTTGGAATGTGAAAATCTAGCCGTCGTTTTGCCCCGGCTTCTTACTATTCTTAAAATAGTCCAGTTCTTCACAACAGGATCTACTAAGTTGTTTATCGTATCGTATGTAGTCTGAGAGACTTCGAATAAAGTGAGTTTGTTACTCTTCGTCTCGTCTCGTCGCCGCTCGATCTTAATCGTGGTCTTTGTCGTAGTTTTGTTTGTCGGCGACGTCATCGGTTTTGATTGTTCGGGTAGGTAATTTCATATGCATAAATATTTGTTTGCCAACATCGTTTGTCGAATCTGAAATTACGTAAGCATGTTGCCCCGTTGGATCCGCGCGCAAATAAGATCGGATACATGCACGTGATAAAATAAGACTGTCTGTCTGTATGCTAATGGACAGACTGGGTACCTATGAAGCTTTCTAACATTCCTTTCCATTCGACACCTTCGACAACGACCATGGCGGTCGGAAAGTGAATGCCTTCGTTTATCATATCATACTGTACACTACCATTGCTAATATTGCCGTACTACTGAAAGTTAGCTGCTACCTAGCTATTCTACATTATGAGTTATGGTTTCGGCTTTGTTGGGACGAAGGATGGAGCGGGGCTCTAAGCATAGACGGAACATTCTTTCATATAAACTTTATTTTGTTAAGATCGTATTTGTGTCTAGATTTGATAGTACTTTGCCGTACAACTAAATTGTCGCTGCCCAAGTCGTAACAGCTGAAATAGTCGTTCCTTGACAAACCTTTGATGACATTCTAGCAGTAGTAGTTAGAATTTACTTGATGCCCCGTAGTTGCTGCCATCGGCGAGCCATTTCAAAATATCTACTGCCATGCCTTCGTAAAATGGAGTATTCTTGGGAATGCACGCCACTGCCAAGATTTTCGATACATTGACAGGAACGCCCTGCAGCAACTTCACCGTCTGGTGTGTCGGTCGATTATCGTCCATGTACAAAAAGACATCCACCATTAATCCCTTTGCTACGGGATCCCACAACATGATGTCAGCTTGCATGACGCGGGCACTTCGAACAAATTGACACCAGCCACTCGCGTAATTCTTGCGGCCTTGTACCCCCGCCGCACAATTCCCAATCAAAACATTCTTGCCCAAGTTTTGTTTGAATTTGAAACCAGCAATCGGTTTGGCGCCCGCAGCAGGGACCCAGCGTCCAATAGCATCTTCAACTGGAGTTAGACTGTAATGTTCGACCAAACGACCAGACGAATCGGTTTCATAGACCAAATAGCAAGCGCCAGTCGGAGGATTTGGAGCGGTCATTGCAGATGTATAGCCGCCATCGGCGTTTTGACTGGCGACAACAGCAGCGACCGGTTCAGGAGTTGCGATGGTTGGCGGGATAATAGTCGCAGGAACAGGAGATGAGAGTATCGGCTCTGAAGCGTTGGCAGTTGCAGTAGTAGCAGTTTGCACGGAAGCAAGCTCGGCCGGTTGTGGAGTATGTACCACTTCTTCCTCTTCTGGAATGGTCGTCGCTACTTCCAGCCTTGATATCGAGTGCATCGGCATGGAACTATTCAGATTCGGTGGCGGCGTCGAAGGTTCCTTTTTTGCGCTACTGGTACTCAACGATCGAAACACGGCAACGGCTCCCAGTTTCTTGGCCGCCTTGCTCCATTTCTTCCCCTGGAGGTTGACATCCAATTCAGCATTTCGTGGGAGACATGCCACTGCATCCACTGGCTCCGTTTCAAAGTCGCCGCTTCGCACTCGAGCTGTTGCTCCATTCGCATACAAGTAAAAGTCGACTGGGACACCCACATCTAATATTGTCACTGTCGCATCCAAACTTTTAGCCGCCTTGACGAATTGGCACCATCCATTATAGTATAATTGTCGATCTTGAACGCCACTCGCGCAATTACCAATGAGTTCGGATGTTCCCAGGCCTTGCGCTTCCTTGAATGCTTGAATATCGGGCGACGTCCACACTCCCACTGCCCCAATGATCGGAACTTCGCTGTAGTAGATATTGAGTTCTCCACGAACGGCGTCATAGACTAGGTAACAGGCGCCGCCTTGTGGATATTTGGGTTTTTCGTGCGATTTTTTGCGTTCGACGCCTCGTTGTGGAGGACCATCGGAGGATGGCGTTTGCGCCGCGGGAGTTGACAAAGGTGATGGTGTCGAAAGAAGATTTGCTGCGGCGGTAGGAATTGGAACGGTTGGAGCAGGAGCTGGATCCGGTGCTTGACTTTGTTCGAGGCCGTCAGGGACGTTGGTCATCCAAGTCGGTGTCGCTGTGGGTGCAGCAATAACTGCCGGACTGCTGCTCGTCAACGTCGTCGTTGTAGTAGCGGTAGGAGTATTCGCTTCCGCCGTCTCTTGCTCCGCCAAGACCTGCATCCAAGCCGGCGCTGAGCTAAGGCTATTATCAACCGAGGGCACCACCACAACTGGTGTAACAACGGATGTAGCTGCTGTTGCAGCTGCCTCTGCCACGGCTGGTTCCGGGACAAGTGGAGCAGGAACTAGATTCGTTTCCTCCGTTGTTGGTGCAGCTAGATCCAGGGAAGGAGGAAGTTTGGGGGGCGATGTTCCTATTCTTCCACTAGTAGTCCGGCTTGATGCATTTTCGAAGGATAGTTTTGCCTTGCTGGCCGATGGGGATGGTGGTGGCGGTTTCTCGTTGGCTGGATCCAATCCCGTCTCTCCCAGTCTTCCCGAAGGCCGTCGAGCAGTAACGGACTTGAGTGTAATGGACTCGGACGAAAATCCGATGCTGCGACGAGAACTAGCGTCTACCCTGCTGCTGCTAGTACTACTTGCTGCAGCAGCGGTTGGGGGTGTCGATGCCTGGGTAGTGCTAGGTGTACTCGATTCGGTAGAGACTTGATTTGCCTGTGGCAGAGGAGGCATAGGAGGAGTACTTGTAGCAGCAGCAGCAGCAGCAGCAGGATTGGCTTGCGCACTCTGCGCCGCTGCTGCTTTTTTGGCGGCTTCTAGCAATGGCTTGGCGGATGGCGGCGGTTTGGGCGGATCAAAAATCTCGTTTAGGCTTTCAATCGAAGTAGCATCCTCGTCGTCCTGGTTGTTGTTGTTTTGTGATGGTAGTGGTTGATTGAGTCCTCGCAAATGGGCCGGAACACTAGGATCGTCCTCATGATTCAAACTCGTCAGGGGAAATTTGGCGTGATGCGTCGTCGATTCCTCGTCACTGGATTCTTCATATTCCTCCATGGGTTTCTTTTGCATGGAAAGTCTAAACTGGGATGTTTGACGAAATAGCTTATCCAGTGGTCGGCCCCCAGGAGTCGTAGGAGTAGTCGGCTGAGGAGCAACTGGTTCTGGCATTGGTAGAGGTTCAGGCTTAGGCTCGGGTTGCGGCTCGGGTTCAGGTTCAGGTTCGGGCTGCGGCGGCGGATTGAGGAGGTCGGCATTAAATTTCCCGTCCATGTGCATTTGATGTACCGTGTCAAAGCCTCCTAAAAAGGTCGTTTCTTGTTCTTGTGTGTCAAGGTTGTCTTCTTGCGTTTGCACAAAGAATTGTGGATATTCCTTGACGTTCGAAATCTGCAAGAGCGCTTTTGCTTGGTCGGGTTTGGATTCTTTCAAAACTATAAACGGTAGAATCGCAGCTTGTTTACACACATGCATCGCCTTGTCTTGATCTTCGCCTTGTTTCCGAGACGACGGCTTGCTCGTACAAAGCACGATCAATTTTCTTGGCTTGGTAATCGTCATGGTCGGTTTGTGGACAATAGCAGTCGTCGTGATGGAAGATGGCGGCGGCGTTTCTTCTGGCACTTCTGCCGTCGAATCCAAGGTCCAATTGGAGTCTACTGAATCGGCCGATCTCGACCGACTTCGAAGAGGAGGATCCTGATGCTGTTGTTGTGAGCTCGTAGAGCCATAGGAACTAGAACTCCGCCCCCGTCGGCGGCTGGAATTGCCCCGCCGCACATAGGACATGGCCTTTTGCACGGCGTCGGCGTTCAACAAAACGAGATACTTGAGAACTTGGCGCAACTCATCCGCTTCGGACTCTTCAATCCAATCCAATAACTCATCGTCGGATACTATGGTGGGAGGCATGATTGTGTAGAACTTGTGTTGTTAGATGAGTTGAGTGTTGTGGTTCCAGAACGCCGCCATTGTCTTCAATCATTCGGAGGACGCCATCTCGTCAGTCACAAGTGCCATGCTCGACAAAAATGTCCAAATTTTTCGACCGAACCATTCGACCGTCGTGGACCAATCATATCACGTAAAAGCTAAAAAATTGAGGTCGACTAATCCGATAGCTCCGTGGTCAATGTGTTGTTATGTAAATGTGTCCCACACGACATACCCAGTGGGGACGGAGAGTTTACCGATTACCGCCGGTACTTGGAAACGTTGTTTGGTGGCTGCTGCGTTTCACCATGAGATGAGCCGCACCGCTTCAATTCAAATCCAACACAATTTGCTTGCTGCTCTCTTGCTTAAATACGCTTGCAATTCATTCGTACAATAAACATCCGACAAACATACTATCAAAATGAAGGAAATGGCTGTCTATTTAATGTTGGTGCTAGGTGGAAATGCTAGCCCCACCAAGGACGATGTGACCAAGGCCTCGAGTTCGGTAGGAATTGAACCCGACTCGGCGAGTCTGGACAAGCTTTTTGCCGAGTTGGAAGGCAAGGACTTGAATGAATTGATTACTTTGGGAACGGCTCGTCTTGCCAAGATCGGAGGAGGAGGTGGCGGCGGCGGCGGCAAAGCTGCTGCTGCTGGAGCGGCCGAAGAGGCCGCCAAGGAAGAAGAAAAGGAAGAGGAAGAAGAAGCCGACCTTGGGGGTGGTATGGACATGTTCGGCGGTGGCGACAAGGCGGGAGGTGACTATTAAAGCAATCAATACTCTTCATTTCCGTACAAGGCGTCGTTCTGTGGGATCTACTACTGGGACGGATTGGAGACTCGCCGACCGATTAATCTCCTACTACTAGAACTGATCATTGGCACTTCCACCAATTCGTCCTACATTACTTCTGGTTTGCTTCTCCTTTTGTTTCGTTCAAGTTTTTCACTGTGCAATCCGAGCGTCAAGGTAGAGGAGCTGCTATTATACCTGGTAGAGCGTCTTGATGGGACGACGGCGTTTCGGCCGCAGCCCCAGGAAGGAAAAAGACTAGTGCATTTCTGACAGCCGGACGGCAATCTACTACAGATCTCGGGTTAATATGTTCGAGCTGGTGACACGAGTGTCTACCACGTCTGGTACTACTACTCTAGTAGAGGACCATTTGAAGGAACAAGACTAGTGCATTTCTGACAGCTGGACGGCACACTACTACAGATCTCGGGTTAATATGCTCGAGCCGGTGACATAGGTATCTACAACGTCCGGCAGTACTAGCTAGAGAGCCATTTGAAGGAACAAGGATATACTACCGTAACTTGCATGGTAACGACTACTAGCTCGTGGAGATTGTTCGACTAGAGTAGTAGCAGTAGCCTTCGTGTGAACGAGTCAGACGTCGTTGCGTGTCGTTCCTATTATGCTTTGGACGATCGAACAGAATTGGAAGAGAAGATCCACGAGGCGTCGCCGCAGGATCTCGTTTGTAAGTAGAGCAGAAACAATCGGAGATCTTTCCCCGAGTATCAAATTCAAAACCATAGGCGTGTCAGCCACGCCCAAAATTTTGGACCAACGCGCTCTATCTTCTTTGGTTATACAATCTTCAAACTGACATGGTGGACCGCTCATCCCATGCCCCTCAATGACTATGAAAAGAGAGACTCCAGCAGTGCTTCGATGTCTCGAACATTGAACGGTTTGGGCAGAAAATCGACACAACCAGCCTCGTAGCATTCCGTCTCAAAGTCCGCAGATGCGTTCGCGGTGACGAAAACCACCTTGGGGGGTGGATGGGAGCCATTCTCTCGCCTCGTAATCTGTCGGCAGGCTTCGACTCCGTCCATTATAGGCATCTGATAGTCCATGAAAATAACGTCGAACTCTTCCTTGGCTTCGAGCTCAACAGCTTTGGCACCATTGTCAACGACTATAACGTCTTCTACGTCGAGTCGTTTCAACAGGCGCAGTAGCACCTTTTGATTGATCAAATTGTCTTCCGCAATCATGACGCGAAGAGGAGAAAGACTCGTCTTGGGAGGCATAAAGTCGCTCTGGAACGATCGGCGCGAGGAGAGCGCCAGGTTACTATCGTCGCTGCTACTGTTCGTCGCGGTCGTTCGAAACGATGAAAAGGACTGGCGCGACATTGAAAAACGTGACGAAACTCTAGGAGTTCTGCGCCCTCCCTCGCCCATGAGTGCCAACTTCTCGCCCAAAACAGACGGAAAGATATGAGTTATATCTCGAAAATGACCCTCGGTATCGGGAACGGACATCGTAGTACCAAACGAAAAAAGGCGACAGGGAACGCGCGCTTTAATCTCTTCAAATGCCTCGCTGTTGTAAAGTCTCTCGTCAACCAGGCAAACATGGGTCTTGAAAATAAGCAATTCGCTCTCGCTTTCGATAGTTGAATCCACGTCGGCGAGACTCGAATGAACCGAAACGTGTGCTTGGTAGGATTCCAAAATAGTACGCACGTGGTCTGCCACCTTGTCGTCTTTAATGACGCAAAAGATGTGAGTACTTCGCAGGCGTACCCGAATCGCCGGGATGTCTACAGGCTTGTCCTCGAATGGAATGTCCACTGTGAATTCTGTCCACTCTCCGAAGACGCTGTCTACCGATATAGATCCTCCAAGAGCATGGGCCAGCTTGCTAGATATCGCAAGGCCAAGCCCTGTTCCACCATAGACGGACTGGGTATCTATGTCTGCCTGACAAAATGGCTTGAAGATTTTGTCAAAATTTTGCTTTTCAATACCGTTTCCGTAATCCTTCACGCAAAATCGAATTCGATCCAAAAGACAGTCTTGGGCTGCTTTATCCCTTTCGGAAAAGGAAGCCCTAGTAGCATCAAAATCAGCGTCCTCCTCCCCGGCGGACGCTACGAGCCGAATAGAAACATCAATGACGCCTCCGTCTTTACTAAATTTCACGGCGTTTCCAATCAAGTTGTACATCTGATGGGCATCGCGAAGCAAAGATGCAGGAGGTGAGCTGCCGTCTTCCGCCCTCGAAGTATTATAAACAATCGTTCTTAAACTCACAATTTGCTGCACGCGCAATCCATCCATTCGAACACATTCGGGAAGAGCTGGTCCAAGTAAACGAAAAGTGAGTTCTTGATTGAACTTATAGAGGCACCATCCATGTTGTGAGAAGCCGACTCCTCTATGACTTACCAAGATCGTACAGCTTTCTTACTGTCACCCCCTTGTCCGCCGATTTGCTCTCGATGGAATGAACAACCGCATTCATGGTATCTTGCAAATTGCACTCCTTGACGTTGATTTCCACATTCCCGCTTTCCAATTTGCTATAGTCTAAAACATCATTGACAACTGTCAATAACAAGTCACCCGAAGTCACAATCATTCGAACTTCCTCTTCCTGATTTGGCGTCAATTTTGTTTCGAGTAGCATACTCGAAAGTCCAATGATACAATTCAAGGGCGTCCGAATCTAGAAATATAGTAGTGATTAAAAAAGTGTGAATCAACGTCCATCGTAAACACGAAGTAGTACATTGTCGTCCCGACATTTGTGCATTTGCTGAACCGTACCTCATGACTCATGGAAGCAAAATGCGTGAGTTGATCGGCCGATGCACGCGTGACTCGTTCATTGGCTTGCTCCAATTCTCGATTGGCGACTTGCAATTTGAGCGTCCGCTCTTCTACCGTCTTTTCCAGTGTATTGATCAAATGCTCATTGCGAGCAATCTGCCAAAAGGCTTGTACCAAATTTGTAATGGTTGCCGAAAAGGGCTCAAGAAATTGAACATCGCCCATGGTATAGCCACCCTTTTTGTTGGCAATCGCAATCATGCCGGTAATTTCCCGACCGCCTTTTGCAAAAAAGGGAATGCCCAAAAAGTTTTCCATTGGGGATGCTGCTGCCGCCGCCGCTGCTGCAGATTTGCCGTGGCTGCTGCCCCCTTCAATGTCGCTCCCAGTCACATCTTCTTCATACGCCGAGGACTTTGCCGAGTCGTTCCTGACACTATTTTGTAGCGTAAAACCCACTGCAATCTCATTTCGAAAGACTGGTCGTTTGATGGTAAGCACTTGATTGATGAGCTTTCGGCTAGCTCTATCATGCCAGAACCCTTCATGATCCGCAAAACTCCCATTTTGATGACACGTCTCTTCCGCAGCCATGTCTCCCCTTCCACTCACATCCAATTCCATAATTGGCGTGGTCCACTTGACTTGTTGTCGATCACCTTTGGTATCACTCAGCTTGTGCACACTGGCATCAATATGCAAATACGGTTTCCCCGTTTTTTCGTCGAGTTTGACTTGCCCCATGACACCATGTGAACTGTCCATGAGCTCCACAATCCCTTCCAACAAGGTTTGATAAACGATTTGAGAATCATCACTGCCAGATCCTAGATATTCTCGTTGCACAAAGGCTACCTTTTCTAACAGCCCCAATCGTCTTCGATAGGCTTCCAATAGTTGAATCCGCTCTTTTTGGCGTTTGGATTGCCACTTGTACAAGCATCGATAGATATAAATGATGATGACTCCAGCTGCCAAAGTGGTTCCGATAATTCCCCACAACGATAGCTTGGGTTCAACGGGTCCTGGTGGATTGGCTATATATCCACATTCTTGACCGCTTCCGCCTTGCGATGCATAAAAGTCTGCCAAATTCCCGTCGGGACAGGGTCCATTAGGATCCAAAGAATTACAAGACATTAAAACATTGATCCAATACGATAGGGTGTGTTCCACCTCTGCGGGTATGTCCCTTCGAATCCCAATCGCATAATGCGACAATCCAAATTTCATGGGTTCTCCAATCAATCCAATGGGCTAATAGTTTTGTTGCGTTTATTTGTGGTCACGATGGTGATGATGATGAAAGAAACATTGATGATATGAGAATTACAGGCTAACTATAGTCCCTTTCACCTAGCGACAACTCACCTTTCCCTGATACAAACACTTTTGAGGATCCGGATCCAAACTTCGTTTCAAGACAAACTGAGTCACTAGCGGAGCATCGGTAATATAAACTTGACACGTTCCATCTTGAAAGGCGGCATCAATGGCAGCATCATCACCTCCGAAAATTTCCACCAGCTCAATGCCGGGAAAGCTTTGCCTCACAAACTCAATGAGCGCGGTTCCTCCTGGGGCACAGGCGGGAGGTTGTAATCCTTGTTGTTGTAATTCCAGCAAGTCTTCAAAGCCGCTAATACCAGTGGCTGTCCCATACATGGCCAAGGTCCCACGATATGGAGGTGAATATGGCAAAGTAAATTGATTGCTCAATTGTCGTGCGGGTGTCACGTAATACAATCCCAAATACATATCGGTCGTAAAGGCCGTGTGGGGCAAATCATTGACATCGGCGCTGCCACAATTGTATTGCGTTCGATAGGTGAGACCGTAGGTTTCATTTGTGCGGTCAGTCGAAAGTAGTTGCGGCGTACAGGCTTGACCATGCCCACTGGGTGGAAGGAGAGTGTACGTGAAATTCGCTCGATGCGGCTGCGCCAGGGCGTTTAACATGTCCATAAGATAACCCCCGACCTTGTAGACGCCATCGTCTTCCTCCACGGTCAGGAACGAACCCTCTTGCAAGACGGTGATTTTAAAGTGTTGCCCGTTTAATTGTGGGGGCGTGGGGGTGTCCAGAGTCATGCGATGATGCTGAGCATGTGACTGATAAGATTGAAACAGATCCGACGTTGCTTCTGCATTGACCAGGGCCGTCCAGCAAAGGGCGACATGCCACCATGAACATGACGACGGCAACGACCGCGGTCGTTTCATGGCTATTGTCCAGGTATGACTAACGGCCGATGATTGCAACTCAAGATAGCAGCAACAAGAACGACTACATCAACAGTCTATCTTTGCACCACATCGTGCTGCCACACGAATTGTCGAGCCCTTGTCGGACGCTCGTACGCGTGGTGTCACGGGAAGTACTATCTTGTAAGCAGAACGCCTTTCCAACCCCAACAACGGCGGTACTGGACAGAACTGCTCGGAACTCCGATCACCACGACAGCCTCCGCCTTTTCTCTTCATAACAGGCGCGAACGACACGTCATTCAACCTCTCATCCCATTCGCCTTTTGTGGTCTTTGGTAGCGCTTGGGACGTCGACTGCAGCGATACTGTAGGACTATCACGATGCTATCGCAATTGAAAAACTTGCCAAAGCTACCGGTAGACCAACTACCGGTCTTGATGTTTGACTACCGGTAGTAGCAGCAAGTGCTAGAAGTAATCTATAGGCATTCCCCATAGTTTTACCATCAAAATAACATGTGCGTAACGCTCGCCGCTGTCGTGTCCTCGGCGCCTGCTGCGCCACCAAGACTGCTCTCTAGTAGCAGCAGTCGTCAGAGTGGAACCGCACCAACTACTACGCTCTCCTATTCCAGCTGGACTAGCTATGGGTTGTGCTATATGATGCTTTACTATTGTTATCCATACGGCAAGGACATGATGGAAATCGCTCTACCAAACTCTTGCCTCGTAATAGCAATACTGGAGTGCTACTAGTAATAGCTCGCATCTACTATGATAGTATCGTCATTTGCTTTTTCTGGATCCTCCATACTTTGAGACACCAGTCGGCCTTTTGGTTGTAGAAGCCGAGCTAGGATTCCATGGACTGGAAGAACGAGATACAATAGACAGTCGCACATTCTGGTGGTTGATTGTCAAATGTCATTGCGCTGTTTGTCGCGGTGGCAGCTGCCTCATCATCATCATCATCATTCTCGCACTGGTTTGACTTCGTCTTATAGTATTCCCGTACCAGGTCGGTTTGCTTTCACCATGAGTGTCGCCCTTTTTTTGTTGGAAACGCCATAAGAACAACAACAACAACAACAACAACAACAAGCCAAAATAGACATTAACACCTTCATGTTGATTTTCAAAAATCAATGCGTCCCTGGGAGCTGCATCAACATTATGGGTCTCTGTATGATTTGATTGCTGCTTGCAGTATGTATGTATTAAACAGTAGCACCATTCTACACCATATCGTGGGTTTGGTCGTCGGCACATCCTAAACTCAAATATACTCGGATTACACCAAAGAAAAATGCACCACATGACCCCTCCGCACTCCTCTGGGAACGAGACTTTCGGGTCAATACATTTTCCATTAGAAGCAGCAAAACTCCAAGAAAGAATACGGCTTGCGGCGGATATGCATCAACATCTGTCAATGATCAGTACTATTAGTAGTATCCCTGACAATGGCAGCAATGGTGGGCTTTTTGTGAAATAAGAATGCTCGCATCGACCCATCGAAAGAAAAGACGAATCCCCTGTTAATTGATCTGCTCTCGGATTGACAAGGCTCCAGTAGCCGGGAATAGTTTTAGGAACAGGATGCGACGAATTGGCTTGCTGCTGCTACCGCTAGTTGGCAACAGACAAAAGAAGGATCGAGAATTCGTGCACTTGCGCCAAAGTTTCCGAAAGTCTCATCGACTTAGTCTGGACAAGTCAATACTTTGACCAAACCCTTGTCGCTGCACTGTTCGTTGGTAGCTGACGGTGCGATTGTCGTGACCACATGATTGAAGGAGAAATCGGCGCCGCCGGGGCGGGCTGCTGGGCCGATCGAAACAAGAAACTGTGTTTGCCATTCGTTTCCTCCACTAGATCTGGACACGCCAATATCTTTTACCATACCCTTATCGATGCAATCTTTCGCAGTCGATGACGGTCCGATTAGTGGCCTAGCTAGTGTGAGATGTGTTTGAAAGTAGAAAGAGGCGCGGGCGATCGAGAAACAAGAAACCTTTTTCCCTTTCCGAGACACGTCAAGCACGCAACGAAAAAATGAGGGCAGTGACGTCATGCGACTGACCACGTCATCTCTCTGTGGTGACGTCGACGCATTTTTTCAACGGTCGTACGAGTCGATGCCAGCGCGCTAGATAGGATGCAACACCGAGCTTCACTCGACCTCTAGTAGTAGAAGCATTTGAAAAGTGTTATCGTAGCATGAGCGGAGCTAGAATAACTCTGAAGTAAAACAGTAGCGAGGACGGCGGTAGTGGCAAAGTGAAGCAGCTCAATAAAATCCCGTTCTTACCGTAGTAAGTCCATCGCTTCTTTGGGCTTTCTATAGGTACTAGCTGACCATGTTGTAGTATTACAGTGCGTTTCGATCTATCTCTATAATTTTAGTATTGTATGCAACAAAATTGAAAGTAAGGGCCTGCAGCAGACACCGGTATTAGCGCAATAGTAACTCCAACAGCAGCTGGCATCGTCGTTACGCTGCCCGGGACGAGAAGGCCACTTGCCGGACCGCTTTGGGGCGCGTGTGCCGAACAACTTTCTCGACAGACGGCATAGCCTTAGTAGCTGAGGATTTTTCGTTATGAATTCGCAGTGCGATTAGATAATCGCCCAGGGCACGGAGATGAGCATCTTGTTGACACTTTTGACTCAATGGCTGGTAGCGTCGGGAGATTTCCTCGTCGCTCCAGGTATCGCCCTCGAGTAGTTGACGATCTTGCTCCATCAAGACGGCCAGTATGGCCTTGAGTTTGTTGATATTTCGGTTGGATTGGCCTTGTTCTTGCTCCGACAAAAAGGCCTCGAGGCCTCGATCGGTCCACCGGTCCATGGACTTTAAGATATCGGTCAATTTATTGGGCGTCGGGTTGGAGCGGATAGAGTTCATGACCTGTACCTCCCTTCGTCGCTGCTCTTGCATCTCGAGAGGACTGTACCAAATATCCTCGTAATGCTCAAGTGAGGGACTGGGGTCAAAAAGTCGCATCGTCACGTTGGGTGAAAAGCCCACGGCCACTTTTCTGGCGTTTCCGTTTGTCATGGCTAACAGTGTCTGGAGAAGCAATATACGAGTCGAGCGCTGAGGTTTGACGAATATCTTGTTTCCGTTTTTATGGACGATTGGACAATTGATGTTTTTGAAAATGTGAGCGATCGCGATCGTGCAACGGACCGAGGGCGAAGGCAACGGTCCCGCCGAGAACTACTTCGTCCAACGTGTTGTAATAGCTTTCCGAATTTCTGACGAGCTTTTTCACTTCATTTTTGTCTACGGTACTTCCTTTCCCGTTCTCTTTTTGCTACTCTAGCTACCCGAAGAACACGACGAAGGCATGTTACGCAACAACAATCACCTCTTTGGAACACCAAGGAAAGGTGCGAAACGACCTTGCATTTGCTGAATGGGTCGGTCATCGATCCTTTCTTAAACAAAACTGCATAAGATGTCCGGTACAGAGTTACTTAAGTGTTAACCGCATTGGTTAAACAACATCAACCAGACGGCAGAACGACAATACCGGTTTAGGCATAACTATCATGCTGTCCAAGCCCTGTGATGGAAGAATTAGATAACAATATACAGCACAATCGCTTCTAGGAGAAACACAACTGCTTTAAATGATTCAGCTAAGCCATCGGCGACCACCTAACGAACCCTATTTGATAAGCCTTCCAATACGTGGTTGCCAGCAAAGAGTCCTTTGCTTGCTTCGTCGACGATCCACAAAATGTGACCTCCCGAGAAAACGAATCTTCCACCCGAGTCAAGTCGGAAACTACGGCAACTAGGAAACGTAAAGAAAGAAATGCAATCATCTAAAGAACGTCGCTAATGCTAGGATATCGCCTACTGGCGGTAGGGAGACACTGGACATGGCCAAGGAGGGATCTTCACGAAAAGAAACAAGTGACGGCGAGAATAGCATTATCGTGAGGACATGTCAGCGCCAGGTGAAGTTCACGAATGATCGACAACTGGGATGAACGAACCTGTTGTAAATACCAAACTAGCACCCAATACCCTATGTGATTCACGTAGAGCCTTCCTATTGAATGTAGCTGAAACTTGGCTAATGAAGAAGAAGTCGGTTCAACGTCTCTTATTAACTGGATTGTTTCAAGGTAATGACCCTTGAAACTACGCTACTGGATCCATACTTTCCTGCCGACGTGTTGCCTTTTGCAATCGACGTCCGCTACTTCCGCCCACGTGGGCTTCCTACGCGGCTTCACTAGCTTCCATCCATCTTCCAGTACGTACTCACTCTTCTTCTTCTCCTCGTTGATATCCGAAATCGTCTCCTTCCTCAATGTCGCATTCATTGTCTTGCCTTTCCCATAGTTTGCCGCCCGGCTCTTTGCTTCGCCGGCGGGTACAATTTGCTTCGGGTTGGCCGAGTCATTCGTAATCGACCTTTCTCCAACAGAACCTGTGATTGGGGGTCGGGCGCAGCTTTGACGGAACCATCTTATGCGCTTTCTTTTGCCCCTTGGAAGAAATAATGCCGGCGGTGTGTCGGACAGAAACTGAGAGACGAATCAATCTCATCGGGGTGCTAGAATTGGAGGCTTTGTCTACGCAGACAAAAAGCTAGAAGCAAAAATTCCCAGATAGTGTTACTTCGTCCCATGTTGCCAAGGTATCCAATTACTAAGGTCCCCACATCATGGAGGACTGGGGGAGGCCAAGAAAGTCCAATCTGGCACGGTGCTACCGAGGGTAGGGTTCCTAACCGCCGTATCATCTTCCTCACTGGTGATGTAGCAACCTATCTTGCTTTTACCGGGGTCAACAGATTCGTGGTCCCCTCTACTGGTCACCGAAAAGTCATGCCTTAGCTCATACTCGGCCGAGAATGGGTCGTGCGCAACAACGAAAGGCCGCCGAGACGAAACAACCAGAGTTTCACAAATATCTTCATTGAAAGGATGGAAGACTCACGGAAGCGGGCCCCACATGGCCGGTGATTAGTGTCACCGTATGTTCTGGGCGCCCTTCTCTCTTGTATCATCGCTGCCGTCGCCACGAAGAATCTCCTTGATCCCCCTTGTCCCACAAGGGTGGAACTCCATTCAGTGACGACGGCACGTAACTCTTTTTGTTTTTTAGAAGACGAAGTCTTCGAGAGACGCAGCAAGGAATCTTCGTTTTGTGCCCCCGACGAATTCAAGTTGGCGTTGTTGTTGGCATCGGCGCCCTTCGGATCGGTGTACTACTATAGCAGGGAAATGTTTACGCTGCCGGGCGGCTTTGAAAGTTCAGATAGAAACCTTGAAGAGCCTCTTTCGAAAGAGTAGTGGATAGAGTTCCGACCTAGCGATAGTAGCCGAATGGTAGTGGTGAATTGTCGTGTCTTTGCCTCGCAGACAATATGTTTCCTTCATTGCCCAGACAGCAGATCAGCTAGCTTTCACGTATCGAAGTTTGTTTTGCACGGTCGTAGAACGTCAAGGCGAGTACTGCGAATGAAACATCTATTACTCTGACCCATTGCGATTGACCGACCGTGCATTATATCGTCACGAACAAATGATCTAGAGGCCAAAAGATGAACGACATTCGCCAACAAGTATCAGGTGTTGAGAATGACTTCTTCTGAACGGTACTCTGTCGTCCAATGATAAGTTGTCAAAAACGGCCACCAAGGTCAATATCGCAACAAAGTCTGTAAATTTCAGTCGCAGCGGCAAGAAAGCGATCAAGGCCAAGACGTCAATAGGATCCAGCAGCACCCCCCGTCGTTGTTGACTTTCCTCTCGAATCACACCAAAGGGCGGCTTGAGCGCTAGAGCTTGTTACGAGGTGCTGCTACGGGGACAGGGACGGCTGCTGGGGTCAGAGGTAGGTTGCTTGTTGTACTGGGAAAATTCTATGGAACGTGACATCGTTCATCTGTCAGTGTGCTTGTGCCGTTTGACTATTTCCTGATCATAGCGTTTAGTATCCGAAGCCAGATTTTAGCCGACGAACAACAACGTCAAGGTAGTTGGTCCTGATGGGCGGAGACTTGCCATCAGCACTTGCGCACGATAGAAACCGAGCTCCATCGGATCGATGTACCGTCATTGATTTGAATAGATTCATGACAAGGTCCATTTATCATCCCATCATCGACAGCCCGCATTTTGCGCATCAGTCTCCCCAGAAAAGATTTCGTCCAGTTTCAATCAATCTGATGGAGCTCTCTCGAAATCCTATGTTCCTAGAGCAGTTCATTTGAGCATGTCTTTAGATAACATGGTAGATCCGCCCGCTACTCCTGACAGCGACAATCCCATGTCACTACCGGTAGCGTTTGTGGGCATGGCAGGGGTCGACCGGCGAGGTGCGACGCAACGGATAGATCAGTCTCTAAGTACTCGAAAATGATTACATTCGACATGAGGAAATGGAAACTGCTAAGTACCCAAAATCTTCGAGGTAGATAGGAGCTTCGCTGAAAACGTCTGTCTCTTGTCCAAACCATTGCATTTCTCCATTCAATGATAAGGTTTATCGTACAAGATACAGACGTATAATTGCATCCACCCCATCGAATAAAGCGAGAGCCGGGCGGCAGTTGAAAAGTTCCAAATACCATAATGCAGACGTTCAACGGATGTAATAAGGGAAGGACGTCCTAACAACCAAGTTTTCGCAGAAGGTTCCGATAGATGTAGAGGTTGCAGTCCTATTCAGAAATCACTTGGTTGAGCAAACACATATTGATAACGTTGGTATCTGTCTCATCAGGTTAGAACCATGGGGATTCCTGATGTTCAAAGCGTATCGAGTTCGGTGGCGTCCATGAAAAAGTGGGGAATTCCCCAACAGCAGACGCCTGAGATCGCTCTGTTAGAACGACTGGTGTGGGTCAAATATAACTCGAAATGGTGGCCAGCGTTATTGTATCACTCGTACTCGGAGCTTCAACAGCATCTCTATGATCAGTTGGATATGGTGCTCAAGGCACAATTCGCCATGGCAATCATGAAGCAACTGCAAGAGAGACGCGAGGTCAAGGTTGCTCGGTTGCTGGGTCGGGCCATTTTGGAGGTGGTCGAGGTAGAAGAAGGTACATATTGCGAGTTTTATTGGCAGCTACCAAATATTCTTCCTCGAGCTTGCCGAAAGAGTCATTACGGTGGAGATATGGAGATGTATTTCGACTTTCATCGAGCACTAGATCAAGTGGAAGATATCATTCGTGAAGTATCTCAAGAAAATTTTGCATTGCTACCCGACTCGGATAACACTACGTGGTTAGAACGAGCGCAGCTTGCTGTTAAGGACAATATTGACGATGCCTCGTCTTTTCATGGAAGCAACGCTAGTCGACGCCGGCAACAGAACCACATAAAGGCAGCGCATTCGGTGCTGTCCAAAGCCACCAGCAGTATTGCTAGCGAGGTATGCCACAGCTTGTTTTGGGCGAAATCAACAATTATGTTTGCCATTTCCTCATTTTTACCCGTTCTTGTCTACAGCACTCGAGGACTGGTGATTTTGGTACAATTGAACCCCCAACGTCTCCTGGTAGCAACAGCGTCAATAACAACTCGAGCCGACGAGGAATGAGAACTATCGTTGAGCCTTCTCCATCAAATTTGTCCAAAAGCAAATCGCGAGATCTTTGCGCCGACTCGGTGGATGCCAAGTCCCGACGATCTTCCAGAACAAAGGCTTCTGCAGTGACAGAAGTCATGGATAATCGAACCGGCAGTGCATTTGCTAGCCAAATCCGGTCTGCGGCGGAAGAGGAGAGTCGCGATCCTCCTAGTCCTCACAACAACAGTAGCAGCAGCTACCATCAGACTGGCTATGCAGATCTTCATGATGAATTGCAGGATACTGATCGGTCCACCAGTTCGACCCCCTTCCAAATCTTGCCCGGCCTTGAGGCAGACGACATTGTTCCTGGAATCACAGCCAAGATGAATGGCGCCCGATCGTCATGGCGTAACGTCTTGGGATACATGTCCGGATCTCGAGATGAGAGAAATGCGACTACCGAACAGCCACCCTCTCATGGTCGTTATACGGGTGGTCGAATCGGAATTTCACGAGAGACCATGCCTCGAGTTCAAAACAAAGAAATGAGGAGCCTTGTGGTGGAGACTTCATCAAAACATCATAAAGACACCACTGTTTCACCTTCTGATGAACAGCAACAAGAACCCGTCGAGCTTTCCTTTTGGCAACGCCTGACTTGCTACTCGCACGACTTTTGAAGCAGCGACTGATGCCATCGACCGGCGACCGCGCGGGAGTAGACACATCTTCTTCTTCGTAGTAAAACTATCCTGTACGTAATACTATTAGCTGTACCAAGCTACCAGTACAGCGCTTTGGATTGTTAGAAATTCTCGTTCGCCTAACAAGAATTAGCTATGACGATGAGCGACGGTGGTGGTTCAGCAGTTGGCGAGCGACGACGATTTTTGTTCGTAACAGCAACCAGCTGCACATCAGGCTTCATCACGCCCTTAATTGCATCTTTTGGAATTGACAAAACTAACCAGCTACTCTTGTCACTGTTGTGGAGTCGTCGTCCAATTGTCGCGCTGCATCGGATTAGTGCGGCTATTACCACACTAGTTACGACTACTACTCCTAGATGCCGTATATCGTCGCTCCGGCGATGACCAAAGAGGTCGAACCTCGTCGATAGTCGTCATGGCTATTGCAAATTGGGTAGTGCGTAGTCTGCTATGACGGTTTAACAATATCCTATTCTTGGCGGCCCCGCTTGAAATCCTTTCTACTAGATTGTATGCAAAATGAAATCGATCGATCCTTTTCCTACCGGTCCCCGATCCTTCCCTATCTAGTACTATTCTGGCATTCCAATAGCACATTATCCACATCTCGCTAGTATTAGTATAAATAGTACTCGTTGATGCTAGCATGCATCAAGCCTACTGATGCAGCAGCAAAAATGAAATGCCCTACTTCACATTTCCAACCCCTAGTCTAGCTAGCGGTAGGAGCCATTGCCAGCACAGTCGTTCTAGTAGTAGACCTAGTACTCGTTGATACTAGAAGTGGATCCAACATCCAACATCCAACAAGCCCACTCCTGACTCATTTATTCCTTTTGTTCATTGCCTCGTAGCACTTTTTGAATGTACGGATTCTTATCGGGCCGTTGCATGGTAATGTAATCTAGTTTGGATCTCGCCCGGAGGTGTGTATGCCTCAAAATTTGATCGTTCATCCCCAGCAACTGCTGGACCGTTTGTTGCGTGGAGGGATTTGCGTCGTAGTATACAGACACATAGCGTCCTTGTTCGTAGTAGCGTTGGCCGGTCTTGTAGTCGGGATACTTGGCCTGGACGCGATGAGGAAACTGACGAATGCCATGATTTTGAATGCTTCGGACGATGCCGCCATTCTCGACCACTTTGAGGGACATTTGCTTCGTCAAGGCCGTCAAGGCTTTGAAATCTGGTTGAATGAATCATCGAATCGAGCGAGGATGAGCTAAAGGCATGAACGCGCCTGATTCCTTGGCGTCTCGGCACATCGACTGCAAACTTACTCGTATGATGCTTTATCAGCATTAAACACTCATAAAAGACCATTGTAATGAGATTGATGTACAGAGGACGTGATGGAGAAAGGAGGAGGGGTGATGGAGATGATGGCAACAGACACTAACTCCTATTATGATCTCAACGAAAGGCTCTCTCGTGGATGCTGTGCGTTGTGCGGCAACCATTCGGTGCGTGCTGGTACATACGTAGGTAGAGGTGGAGGCTTGGATGGTAGGATGGGAGCTTGTGAAATATTAGGGGTCTACTAAACGGTTTTGAATTCAGATCATTCCAGTTGTTTTTACGTGATTGACGGGTCCCGCTCTGTCCCGTTTGGTGGGGGGAGAACCGCTCCCTAAAAATACACTCGGAAAACGCAAGTTAACGTGACCCGATCTATTGCTATTCGATACAGGTAGTTCAGAATCAATCATTTCTTTCTTCAAAGCAAGCAACGATAGCAGTAGCTAGCATTACTGTAACTGGTAGCTGCTCAAATGGCTTTGGGAAGGATGCCCCGCGACCAGTCTACTACTACCACAAAGAGGGCAACGTCTGGAAGACAGAGCACGACAGCCGACAGCGGTAACTATTTGTACGGTTCCCCCTATGTATCTATCGACAGGGTATATCATCTACCTATTGATAATACAGACTACAAAATCAATCATGTTATTTATATTTCTATCCGCGTATTCGTAGTAGCTTGTGGTCCCAGAAACAGCTCCTGTTGTTGCTGCAGATCCAAATGCCGTAATCGAAAGATATCCTTACACAAATGGCGGGATCCAAACAAAAAGTACGGGTGGGAAATGATACCCCGATCTTCACCCTTGGAGATACGCTTGAAATGATACAAGTTCAATTGGCGCCGGAAGCTTTCGTACTTGGATTGATCAAAAAAGTTCGGCATGACTTGCTCAACAAAGGCCTTGTTATCATGGACCTTAAAGGCCGTGCCATTGTTCACCCAGGAAACAATATGTTCATAATTGTCTCGCTTGGCATTCTCCAACATTAGATGGAGCTTAAAGGGAAAGCTCAGTTCGGATGCATCGAGATCCTTGTCATCGACGGACGAGACGACCTCGTTGTGAGTTGTTTCACCGTCGTTTTCGTAAGCATGATCCTCCGCGTGTCCATAGGACTCATCATCACCCCCAGCATGTTCCGCATTCAGCATGGAAATGAATCCATCCAACTCGGCATCGTCGCCGTGTTTCGCAGCCATTGGCTTGGAAGCATCAGCAGAGACCAGGATATCATGCTGCTGGTGCAAAAGCAGATCCTCGGCCGGCAATTCGACACTGAATAAACCCTCTTCGATCGCAAGTGCACCGTCAAGCAAATCCGTAGCATCTGGCTTGGGATAGAAAAAGTCATAGAACAAAATTACTTCTCGCTCTGATAGATTACACATATGATCTTGGGGCTTGATGCCACTTGTGGTGACTAAGACAGCACCTTCCTTCATGGGCCGGGGAGAGAGCGCAGAAGGGGGAAACTGCAAGAATGAAGGCGTTTCATGCTGGGGCGGCTGAAAGTGCCGAGAGTTGTTAGCAGCATCCTTTCGTCTGACAATCAGATCGCAGAGCCCGGGGTGTCCCCTCAGGAACGAAGGGTGCGTGTAACCGCCCTTGTTAGGCCCCAGCTGAACTTTCTTCCAGCCGTAAATGTTCAGCTGGCGCTGAAAAGACTTGAACTTAGTTTGAGCAAAGTAAGCTGGCATGATCGATTTGGAGAAGGCAGCCATTTGGTGAACCTTGAAGGACTTGCCCCCTGGTTGCCACGAGATGACACTTTCGAAGCCTCGACTATCAGCGTCTTCCAACATGGCATAAAGCTTGGAAGGAAAGGCCATGGTGTTAAAGGCGATATCGTCTCGTCGGTCTGCTAGGGTCATCATTTTGTTTGTCATCATGTGGTTATTAACAACCCAAAGTTGTGCATAATAGGAGAGTAGGAAGATCAAGTAGTGAAGTCTTGGTAGGAGATGTGATGAGATGCGAGATTCTCCAGCGTTTTCAACCGTTTTTGGGAATCGTCCAGCCAAAAGAGCGACCGGACGATTTATGCTTCAGATTTTGAGCATGTACAACAACTACAGATGTCGCTGTAGTTTGGATGATTCCGCAAGCAGAACCCTCTGTATCACTGAACTTTGCGTGAGCTCTAAAGAGCGTACAACTGTGGCAGAAACTGTCTTGCGTTAACTTTAGAAAGGTCCAATAATCGTCGCCGATTAGGTGTGTTCGTAAAGTTGCCTTTTGTCATACTTTGGAGAATTGTGATAGATATGCCCTTCTGGTCTCTTCTGCCCATGTGGTAATGCCGCTGCGCGAGACCAGATGGTCTCGCGGCTTTTCTTGCTCGAAACGAGCCCTCGACGTTGGTCGACGTCATTATCGGCGTAGTAGAAGGTGATGCAAAGAAAATGTGTTCTTATGGGACGTCCCCATTCGGGAATTAGCACCTTAACTTTGATACGACCTTTCAAACACACGTAATTATCGTTCGGCAAGAATGGGGGCACCAAGACGAAGGAGCCAACAAGCATCCAATGAATAACAATTGAAAGTCTGCAGCAAGAATGGGGAGAAATTTCGAAGTAAATGGCGGAAGAAGCATTCCACGGAGAATGGGCATTCCGCCGGAGAAGGGAGAGGTTTGTAGCTATGCCAAGGCGAATCAACTCATTTTTTCCTTTCTGTTCTTGCTGCCGGTGGAAAACGAACGGCGATGAGAAAAGCTACCGTAGCTGGTTTTCCCGCTACTAATATCAGTCTTATTGGCTACGAGGGATAGCAGATTATGGTATAGTATTGAGTCCACGGCGCCGCTTGCTTCTACTTCTCTCTAGTACTACTAGCAGCAGCACCCATCGATCGCTAGAGCATTACACTTTGAGGAGTGCCTGCCTGTACTAGAACGAACAACAACAACAAGAAGAAGAGGAACGCCTACTACTGATGCTGGCAAAGAACTTTAGTAGGCGAGAAGAGCGCGAGAGTACTCAAAAACGAGCTTTACCTCCTAGTATCAGCGCATCTAGAAGCTATTGCGTGCAATGGAAGGAGGGCGGCTAAGCCAGTCTCATCCTTTGATGGCCCACTCTTTGGCTAAGGATAGCCGGTAGCCGTCGTAAAGTTTGGATCTCTTATTCTCGAGATATATTTGCACAAGTGTCGGGAGCCCTGAACGAAGCTGGGGTGCGAAATGACTCCTCGGTCGTCGCCGCGAGATACTCTCTTGAATTGATACAAATTCAATTGGCGGCGAAAGCTTTCATATTTGGACTGGTCAAAAAAATTCGGCATCACCGATTCCACAAAGGCTGCCTGGTCATGCACCTTGAAGGCAGTGCCATTCTGGACCCACGAGACCGCGTGAGAGTATCCATCGCGTTCTGCATTTTCAAGCATCAAGTGCAACTTAAAAGGAAAGCTGAGATCCGAGTGCACCCCAGTCACATCCAATACAGCTTCTTCAGAAATCGACCCATTCTCGTGAACAGCAGCTGAAACGACGGCATCAAAGTTAATCATCAGCTCATCAAAATCATCTGGCTGTTCCATTGCGACTGTTGACTTCGTCGTATTCTTGCAGTAGGAAAAGCCGTCCTCTTGCTCAGCCAACAGGGTAACGAAGTCATCGAGATCGGCGTCGTTCATGCCAAGGCCAGGGACTTGCGGAAGAGCGCTGGCGATGGGGCCCACTTCGTCGTGCTCATCGAGTGAAAACAGTGATGACATAGCCGACCGGGAATCTTGTTGCCAGAATGGTGGCGATGCGTCCTTTTTAGGATAGAAGGAGTCAAAGAAGGAGGTGACGTCTGATTCATTCAATTTATGCGCCGCCTGATGCATTGGGGGCATTGTGATCTGGTGGTTCGAAGGGAAACAGTGGACTTGGGCCTTTGTCGTCGTGGAGGAAATTTCAGGTTTGCTGTCTTTGCGACGGATGATTTTGTCGCACAGCTGGGGTTGTCCCCTTACAAAGGAAGCATGCAGGTATCCTCCCTTGTTCGGACCCACCTGGATCATTTTCCAACCATATGTGTTCAGCTGACGTTGAAAGGACTTGAACTTTGACTGGGCAAAGTAAGTATTCATAACCAGCTTGGCGAATATGTCCGGTTTGTAAACCTTGAACGACTTGCCCCCTGTTTGCCACGAGATAACATTTTGAAACCCTTGGCTTTCGGCATCTTCCAGCATGACATAAAGCTTGGAAGGAAAGGACATGGTGTGATAGGAGATGTCGTGCCTTCGTTCTAGCATTTTCCAGCGCTGCAGGGGTCTGAAGCGGATGGCAACAAAGCGTTTTTTTTTGTGAGCAAAATGAGGCTAGCGGAGCTAGCCCACACATATCTTTTCCAACCCACAGATAGATGAGAATCGATCTCTTTTATTTCTCGTACTAAAATAAATAGCAACAATTAACAATCGCTTTGGGCACAACAATTCGCATGGCAAGAAAAGCCGCTCCTGCTGATTGATATTTTCTTGCGGAACGGAAGAATATCAGTTGTTAATTGAAACATTATGACAGGCGAAGGCGGCTCCTTACCGAAGGATACCATAGTGAACACAGGCGGGTCGATCTACCCTTCGTCAGACTTTTTTGTTAGCGCAAAAAGGGGGCAGTATGAGGAAACTGAATCGAATGAGTCCACCTGTCGATCTTGAATCAGATACAACTCCCAAATCAAAGGGTACTCATACTAACTACCGGCAGTTGTTATCCAGTCTGCACTACATTGACGATCGAAGAGGATCGACCTCGTTGGGGACTAGCTAGCTTTTATCCTCATCTGCAAGTAGGCGGAGGATCGTCGACTACTAGTAGACTTCTTGCGACGACGAAGAACTACTAGTGCTAAGTACTACTATTAAAGCAGCGTAGTAGTTGCGGACAAGCAACAACGACAACAGCCACTGCTGCGGTTGCCGCTAATAGAAAGCAATCTTCAATCTTGGACTCATCCCTTGTATTTCCTAGTTTAAATACTTGCAGTGGTAGGGACTACGAGTGGTACTACTACCGTCTATGATTGCTCGTGTTTTGTGGGCCGCCGTACTTGGAAGAAGTAGAGCAGTGTAGAAAGTAACTCTATAGTTCAAAAATTTGCTGTAAAAGGTTGTAAATGAAACCACAAAGTATCCAAGCTCCCCTAACAGATGGAAGCGGCTGCTTTGCATTTGCCTTCTCGCGAAATGTCCTTGCACAACTGGGGAAAACCTTGGACCAAACATGGGTGGGAAACGATTCCGCGGTTGTCCCCGCAAGCCACCCGGGAAAATTGATAGAGATTGAGTTGACGCCGAAAGCTGTCAGATTTGGATTGATTGAAGTAGGAGGGCATGACGCGTTCGACAAATGCCTTTTGGTCGTGCTGCACCTTGAAGGCATTGCCATTTTGAACCCATGATACAATATTGGAATATCCTTGTTGTTCCGCATTTTCCAACATTAAGTGAAGTTTGTCAGGAACGTTGAGATCTTCGTCGCCATCGTCGATGCAGACCTTTTTCGTGCCGTTGCTAGCGGCGACGGCTAATAGTCCATCGGTGACAAGTAAACCCTCTGTTTGGCGGAGAACGCTGGAAAGAATAGCAACGTTTTCATCCTCGTCTTGGATATTATCGACAAAAATGTTGAGAACCTCATCGTTCTCTACGTTCATCGATTGCAAAATGTCGTCCTGAAAAACGGCAGACGTGAGAGGCTCCAGAAGCTCGCCGTCTAAAAAACATTCTTGCTGTAGCTGCAACTGTGCTGGGAGACAGAGTTCCAACTCTTCTCATGTGTGAATAAGCGGGGCCGTCAGCAAGTCAATGAGAGCAAGACATGATCGACGGCGGAATGCTTTTGGCCGCGCCGTCGTCAATGACCTTCTGGTGCTCTTTACGTCGCAGGATACAATCGCACAACTCAGGGCGCCCGCGAACAAAGGATTTGTGTTGATATCCTCCCTTTTCGGGTCCAACCTGCACCTGGCGAAATCCATAGATATTGAGTTGTCGTTGAAAGGACTTGAAATTGGTAGTTTGAGAAAAGTAGGACTTCACGATGGGCACACAGGCGTCCGATTTGTGAACCTTGAAAGACTTGCCCCCTGGTTGCCATGAAATGACATGTTGAAATCCTTGTGCGTCGGCGTCTTCCAGCAAAGCGTAGAGCTTAGCCGGGAAAGAAAGGACATTGAAGGAAGCGTCGTTGTAACGATACATTGGTTGACGAGATAAGATCGTGGTGAGGATTATGATGTCGAGTGAAAATTGTGAAATCTTCCATCACAATTGTTTGCGTTTGCGATGACAAGATCGCCGCGCGAGTCCGTCCGAGCCTGCGCTTAGCGCTCCGGACGAGCGCTACCAAACAAAGAATTGCAGAATTCTCCGTTCATAATGCCGTCGAGTTAAACACCGAGATGAACGAGATTTCGTGGATGACAAGGAATGGCAAAGAAGCCTTCCATTAATAGCCGAATATATGAGGCTTATATATCACCTAATGAATGGTCGCTGGAGGAGAATAGGACAGCGAATCGAAAGCCGAAAGGCCGAGTAATACCGCACAGCCCAGTGACAGACAGTCCCCCACGTGCCTTTTGCTTATCTACCGGATATGATAGAAAGTGCGCTTTCGTTGCGGTCTTTCATTTTCGTTCGCCGCACGACCGGCAGAGAAGGACCTCATTCTTTTGAGCTATTCGGTTGTTCCGTGGAATGCAGCACCAGCTGGCAACAACGCTTCGACGAGACTTTCGAACTTTCGCTTCATTTCAGATATTCGGAAGCAACTGTGGACTTTCGATCGAAACTACGTCTGTTCCTACTAGAGAGCTAGGCTTTGCTTCGAGGACCTATGCTACCATCAACTACAGAGCGATGGCACTCCATGCAATGGTAGCTACCGGTACTAGTAGAGTGGCAGCAGTTTCGGCGTACACTGGTTTAGTTTCGGCTGGCAGTCAAGCTCAGCGACTTTAGCTTTTCTACGATCATATCTTCGTTGTTGAGAAAATGGTGTGTATGGGGCTCTTCTTTGTCTAAGTTTGGATTTTCTAGTGACAGTAATAATATGCAAAGTACAGCACCTGTCGTAAAGTTGTTGTGGTCATCCTTGTTGATATGATCGAGATCATCACGCCCATGGTGACTAAGACGAATCAAGAAAGCCATAGAACATACCTTCATTGCGGTGGCTTGAGAAATAAAAAGGATCCTGCTGCGTATGCTGTTTCATCCTGACTAAAAATGACGCATAGACGCCCTACTTGGCCCTGGTGGCGACAGCTCCGGCGGTCGTATTGATGTTGGTGGTGCCACGTCGTCGGATTTCGTGACATCGATGTCGGGCTCCTTTCATGAAACAAGGATGCGAAATGACGCCCCGATCTTCCCCTTTCGAGACTCGAGTAAACTGATAAAGATTCAACTGGCGACGAAAGCTTTCGTATCTGGATTGATCAAAGTACATTGACATGACTCGTTCAACGAATCCAGTATAGTCATGTACTTTGAAGGCTTTACCCCCCTTGACCCATGAGACCAGGTGGGCATACCCCTCCTGTTCCGCGTTGTCAAGTAACATATGAAGCTTAAAGGGAAAGTTGGTGCTGGAGGTGTTATCTTGGGCTTTTCCCTCGGCATGGTTTTCACAACTCTCGTCGGGTGCATCGCTTTCTATCGGGGCCACAAGGTTTCCCGTTTCTTGTTCCCACCACGAGTCGCACTGATGATCATCTGAGTACAGAGCCGCAAAGTTATTGAGATCCTTGTCATCACCTAGCAACTTCAGAGATTTGAGATCCTCTTCCGCTTGTCCCTGCTCTTGTGTTTCTTCCCGATGGAAGTAGGCAAAGTCCTTGGTTTTCCAAGAGCTTGGCTGTTGATGGTGGGAGGTTTCACACCATTCTTGAGATGATTCTTGTGCCGCCTCTGCTCTACCGACCGGAGGGGGGCCGCGGAGTCTCCTTGGACTTGAACAATGATTTTGGTGATAGTAGTAACCACGCTGGACAAATTGAGCACGGGGTGGCGACGATGGAGGAGGCGGAGGAAGTGGACGTGGGTGATCAAAGCTGGGTCGCCGGTGTCGTTCTTGACGGTTTTCCTCCATGGAAACGATACGATGATGCTGCGAAAACATGGAAACGATACGAGGATGCTGCGAAGAGGCCCTGAAGCCTGTTCGCCCATGCCCTCCTCGGCCATGATCTGTTCGCAACGCCGTACTACCGCTGCCACTAACAGCACGCCGATGCGTAGTGGAGGCTAGTTGCACTGGTGGGGGAGGAAGGACTCGAGTCTGTGGTGAATAGGTAGGATCATGCGTCCTCCACTCATATGTTCCTCGTTCATCTCGGCGATCAAGAGGAGACCCCCCGGCGGTAGAACCCCTGCTGTCATTACAAGGTACTGGGTCTGGTATGGAAGCCTGTTCAGACTTCGTAGTAGTATCGGTTCCCAGTGTTGACTCTCCTTCTACCTGTTGTGTAGACCCTGGATAAAAATAGTCAAAGAATGATTTGAGCTCTGATCCTTCTTCTGGTTCACCAGCATTAGACTGAGCTTCTTGGGCTGGTGGAGGAGGGGGTTCTCGGGGACGATAGTACGTGGTTTCCGTAGTGCAATCCGCGAGCGGTCCTTGTGGATGGTGCCGATATGTGTCCGTAGTAGTGCCGCCAGGAGCGTCATGGTGACGCTCTCTCTGAGAAAGTACAAACTGTTCGTCTAGCAACGGATCAATCGGAGCCGTAAGCAATGCCGATCTATCCGCGTCAGGGATATAATAACAGCTGTTTGCAACGATGAAGTCGTCGTCGGATGATGCCGATATCGTCGTTCTACCAGCATCTTGACCATGACTATCGCCTGCTGCAGATGGAGGCAACAGCAATGTTGCAGTTGCTTTTTCTACCACATCAGGGGCGGTTGACGGCAGCAGCATTAAGGGTGGTGGCTGCTGATGCACCCCTTCTTGAGCTTGGTCAAAGTATTCAGTCTGAATGTGCGCCCCTCCACAAAACGAGGGGGACGAGCGATGTGAAGTCCTATCATCAGCAGCCGCAAGACTTGATTCTTGTACCTTCGAATGATCGCCAGCATTTTCATCGTACTCCTCGCTCGTGCTGCTAATAGTAGTACTCTCTGTTGACATCGCTTCCTCCTTGATTGTCTTCATATAGCTAGATGATCTTGAATCGTTCTGCCGATGAATCTTGTCAAATAGTTCAGGTCGTCCACGAATGAAATGTGGGTGTTTGTATCCGCCCTTGTCAGGCCCGAACTGGATCTTCTTCCACCCGTAAATGTTAAGTTGCCGTTGAAACGACTTGTACTTTGTCTGATTAAAGTATTTTTGCATGATTGTGTTTGTGAAAGTGTCGATTTTGTGCACCTTGAAGGACTCGCCGTCTGGCTGCCAGGATATGGTAGACTCAAAGCCTTCTTTCGAGGCATCGTCGAGCATTGTGTACAATTTGGTGGGAAACGAAGCGGTCGGGGCGGTGGCAGAAGCCATGGATGAAGAGTTTGTTGATGAAGAAGACGAGGGCATCGTAGCCATGGTTTACAATTCAGATGCGTCTCTTGCTTTGTTGCTTTGCATCAACAAGATACCTGAGATTGAATCAATTGTGGAAAAGTAAGTGGTGTTGCTCTGACACTCACAGCCAGCATCTAATTGCGAGCCTCTGATCGTGCGGCTTTCCCACGCGATTGAGGATGGAGTTTCGCTATCACCTCGCTATCGCCCGCTTGCAAGTGCTTGCGTAACCGCCTGCTGTTGCTTTACCCGCACGACTGTGGCTACTTACGTAAACCATGACTTCGTGGGTTAACGCTGCCAACGCAGCAGTTGAGCGTCCAGCTGTTTAAGGAAGAATCAGTCCTCTTGGTGCATCTCTTTCTCTAAATCAAGCAATGTGTGATTTCGCCACAGATATGCCCCTTGAAGCTTACTGGTAATGTTTTTCGTTGCATTTTCGCCTCATTCGGGTGACGTACGTTGATTTCTGTACTCATGGTTTACGCGAGCACATGCGGGAGAAGGTGAAGATTGAAGTCCATCTGGACGCACTATCTAAATAGATTATGAGAATCTTTATTTAGCGGTTCGCTAGAGCACACAAATTCTCAAAGTCGCAATTTCCTGATTGTGCAAAGAGCAACAAATAGCGCCGCCACGGAGGATGTTAATGCTTTTCTATTCAAAAATGCGGCACCTGCCGAATAGCAACGCAAGATGTGAAAGCTTTTGTTATTTGCCAAGAAATGCAAGACTTGGTAAATCGCTTCCAACTCGTCCCAGCCAGCTTTTATCGGCACTTCATCATCATCCGGGACAATCTCTGCCGTTTTCCATTTATGGAATGGCGAGGAGTACAACGCTTCGAAAACGAGCCCTTGAAGAAGTATCGTAGAACGTTCTCTAGGGCAGACAGTGCGTGCCTCAGGAAATTTCTGCTAGCATCCAGATTTTGCAGTTTTTCTTCTTCGGATGATTGGTCGTCGTCAAGCTTTGTTTTGGTACAATCGGCGGTGGAAGCTGTCTTTCCTGATATGCCGCGGCACGCAGACGTCGAACGAAATGTACTATCGGCAGCTGGTACGGCCGCACATTTGAACGACCACATCTCTCTTCTTCATCATCGACGACCATGTCCGACGCTACCTTTATACCTGATCACGAATTGCCAATGCTGTAGCAAAAGAAAGAGGAGTATGCGATTCGTTAGTTGACGGAAACGTCAGACTCCAAGTGTTGTTCATGGGCTGAGTCTTGCCAGATGACTCCGACTTCTTTATTAATACTACCGGTACTTCACTCATCATCGAGACCGCTGCTAGTTCGAATGCCATCGGGCGGACACTCTCTACTGTTACTAGTCATTTTGCGACCGTACCTTCCATCGTCGTTGGTGTTCAGGAGCGGACGGGAAGCATGCCAGTCACGATTCCCTTACGCAGGCCAGACGATAAAATCAGGTATCTTTCCGCATGAAACACGGGAACATTTTGATTACAAGCACATCTTTTGTGTAGGGTTGTTCCTTTTTGTCAGGTCGGTTCCTATAATTGCTACTAGTAATAAGCAACAGAAAAGAGGAGCTGAGGAGCAGCACCAGGAGAAGCAGCAGACGCCGCACATCATGCCATCGCTGCTGCCTCTGGTCGTCATCCTTCTTGTTGTTGCTGCTACTGTGGTCGTGATCATCGAAGTCAACAAGCAAAAAGATGATGACGATGATGCTGGTGGCAGCTGCTGGTGAGGACTAATAAGAACAAGAATCAAAACGATAGTGCTATTATAAGGAACAGCAGCAGCACGGGAGCCCTGCGGCTTATGCCGACTCATCTTGCTGCTGATTGATAGTAATTAAGCATAATTATCCTACTCCCTCAGGAATAGTACCAAAGTCCATGGTGCCCCGACATGATCTTGTTGCCATCGACGCCCTACTACTATTTGGCCCTGCTGGTGGCGCCGCCGACAGCTTCATCAGCGTTCGTGGTATTGTTGTTGCCTCGGCGGCAGACTTCGTGACAACGATGTCGTGTTCCTTTCATGAAACAAGGATGCGAGATGACGCCCCAATCTCCCCCTTTCGAAACGCGAGTAAACTGATAAAGATTCAATTGGCGACGAAAGCTTTCATATTTGGATTGATCAAAGTACATTGGCATGACTCGTTTTACGAATCCAGCATAGTCATGTACTTTGAAGGCTGTACCCCCCTTGACCCATGAGACCAGGTGGACATACCCCTCCTGTTCCGCGTTGTCAAGTAACCTGTGAAGCTTGAAGGGAAAGTTGGAGCTGGAAGTATTATCGGCATCGTTTTTAAAATCCTCGGCGGGGGGTACGTCACATTCTATCTGGGCCACAAGATTGTCCGTTTCTTGTTCCCACCACGAGGCATAGCGCTGGTCCTCCGAATAGTATAGGACCTCAAATTTGTTGAGACTCTTGCCCTCATTACTTAGGAATTTCTGAGATTTGAGAGGATCTTCTGCTTGCTCTTGCCCTGGCTCTTGTTGTTCTTCCGGGTGAAAGCAGGCAAAGTCCATAGTTTTCCAGGAGTTAGGTTCTTGATGCTGGTGGAGGGATATCCCACACGATTCTTGGGTAGGTTCTGTCGTCACTGCTGCTTTGTCGATGGGAGGTGGGGGAACCTTGTTGTTTTCATAGTAGTAACTAAGCTGGGCAGAGCCAACCCGGGCTGGCGACCACCGAGGAGGAGGCGGAGGAAGTGGTTGTTCCAAAGTTGGCCGCCGATGTTCTTGTTGTTCTTGACGACGACGGTCCTTCTCCGTGGAAACAGTGTGATCATGGCGCAGCACAGAGATGGCACTGAAGCGATGGCGTGCCGCAGCAGGAGGAGTGGACGTTAGTACTACTAGTTTCGCCGGGGGCGGAGGAGGAAAATCTCGAGTCTTTGCTGGAAAGGTAGTGTGCATCGTCCTCCACTCATATGCTCGTTCACCACCCCGGACGTTAGGAGGATATTCAGTGGTGAAACAACCCCCGCTGGTATCATCACACCGTGCCGGCTCTGAGGTGGAGCTGATATCGGCTCGAAATGTCGACTCTTCTTCTACCTGTAAGGTAGAACCTGGATAAACAATGAAGTCCAAGAATGATTTGAGCTCCGATCCGGCATCGTCGCGACTCTCCTCTCTCTGAGAAAGTACAAACTGTTCGTCTAGCAACGGATCGATCGGTGCCGTAAGCAATGCCGATCTATCCGGGTCGGGAATATAATACCAGCTGGTGTTTGCAACGATGAAGTCGTCGTCGGGTGATGCCGATATCGTCGTTCTACCAGCATCTTGACCATGACTATCGCCTGCTGCAGATGGAGGCAACAGCAATGTTGCAGTTGCTTCTTCTACCAAATGAGGGGCGGTTGACGGCAGCAGCATTAAGGGTGGTGGCAGCTGATGCACCCCTTCTTGAGCTTGGTCAAAGTATTCAGTCTGAATGTGTGCCCCTCCACAAAACGAGGGGGACGAGCGACGTGAAGCCCTAACATCAGTACCAACAGCACTTCTTGATTCTTGTAACGCATTTGCATACTCGTCTTCGCTCGTGGGGCTAGTAGTAGTACTCGCTGTTGGTGACATCGCCTCCTCCTCCTCCTTGATTGTCTTCACACAGCGAGAGGATCTTGAATCGATCCGCCGATGGATCTTATCAAATAGTTCAGGATGCCCTCGGATGAAATATGGGTGTTTGTATCCGCCCTTGTCGGGCCCATACGGGATCTTCTTCCACCCGTAGATGTTAAGTTGCCGTTGAAATGATTTGTACTTTGTCTGATTAAAGTACTTTTGCATGATTGCTTTTGTGAAAGTGTCGATTTTGTGCACCTTGAAGGACTCGCCGTCTGGCTGCCAAGATATCGTCGACTCAAAGCCTTCTTTCGAGGCATCTTCAAGCATTGCATACAATTTGGCGGGAAACGAAACGGTGGGGGCGTCGGCAGAAGCCATGGACGAAGAGTTTATTGTTGATGAAGAAGACGAGGGCATCGTAGCTATGGTTGACAATTCAGATGAGTCTCTTGCTTTGTTGCTTCCCATCAACCAGATACCTGAGATTGAATCTATTGTGGAAAAGTAAGTGGTGTTGCTCTGACACTCCCCTTTCATCACTTCATATCCACCCGGTATGTTTGATTTCCATGTCTCGGGTTTGCAAATGCTTGCGTAACCGCATCCTGTTGCGTTAGGCCGGACTTTCGAGACTTCGTTGGACATTCACGTTACACCAGAAGTTCAGAGTCCAGCTGATATTAAGTAACCAGCTTTTCTTTTTTTGATTTTCGAGGGGCATTCTGCGCCCGTAAGCCAAGATATTATTGCCCCCCAACAGTTTCCGAGCGAGGCGAACTACTACCTATGTCTCCACCGGTAGTAAGACCGTTTTCAACAATACCATTTGTCGTAGCAGTTGAGACACCAGCTGATGTAATACACCACTGGCGAAAACGGCACTTGGTGCACTTTGGGTCGATGGGTTTCTACCGGTATGCAACGAAAGACATTGTTCGGGTTGACTACCGGTATCTTGGCGCGAGACCATTTTTCAACCATCCTTTGGAAGGTCAGAAGAAGAAGATGTTATGTAAATTTGTAGTTATCACTTGGCGCACTTTGGGTTCAAGTGGTTTCTATGAAAGTCTGCCGGTAACGGTTGTTCGGGTTGATACCCATCTGGGAGCGTACCAGGTACCGGTAGTAGAGTAGCTATGGCACGATACGTCTAGTAGACTGTTGCCCTCATCTACTACCTCTATTAGAGAGAAGAGAAAAGGCACCGGGTTAAAGAACTTTTGGAAATGGTGGATTGGTGCTGGTTCGATCAAATTACAAGAAACCCGCCGTTGTGCTGCCCCGACGAACCATGACGCGAGGGGGAAAGGATTTGTTCTTTCCCAGCGCTCATTGAGATGATGAGATTAGTAGCAAACCTAAAGATGATACTATCAGGCTTTGGCTAGTCTGAATTTTGTCTAATATAAAGATCTTCCTATACTTCGCCTCGCTAGCCTACCGGTAGTACAGATAATCATCAACTGGCAATACAATATTATTACATGATCGTCCTCGCCGACGAAGGAAGTCAGTAGCCTTTCAAACCACCCTACTTGTCCTCGTCCTCTCTATCCAAAAGTATTCTAATAGCAACATAGCACCCCCAGGGTATCGGTTTTCTAGCCCATAATGGCTTCATAAAACTGTGCGGACGAATACACTTCTTGACACACCAATGGAATTCCGTCGTGTAGATCTTTCCAACAAGCATAGTCCATGGCATGCAACGCGCACAAGGCCTTGGCAATCGAGCCCTTGTCGTCCCACACATCCTTGGCGGCTTGATAAAAGCCTTCCCGATCTTCCGATGAAACATGTTTTCCAGCATGCGCTGGAATTGTTGGCAGCTCCTGCGAAAGCTGGCATGTCTCCTTGACAAAGGCAGGGAATTTCGAATTCAAATCCGACAAAGTCGGCAAGTATGCTGTCAAGTAACCACCAACTCGATTAAGTTCAGCCAAGATGCGTGTCATACTAAACACATGTGAAACAATGGGACCTCTAAGTGCTATGGAATCTTCGAGCACCAGCTCCAACACAAATTTTGTAAAACGGTCGATACGTTGCGCTGAAGTCTCGTAGGGAAGATCCATATAAGCGGGCATCACCCCCCTGGTCTCTTGCCACGTTTTCCGTCGAAATTCAATTTCATTATATCCTGAAAGAAAATGTTCGATCGGATCTCGAACAGCTGTCACGACACACGCTGGTAAAGGTTCTTGAAACAATTCTTCTGTAGACACCTCGAAAAAGATGGTCTCGTTGTTGTTTGCTAGCTTGGTTCGCATCCAGCGACGAATAGCAATATTGCCTCCTTTCCAAATGGGTATATAGGCAACGTTTCCCACTTGTTCATCCGCTACGTAGACCGCTTTTTGAAACTGGCCATGGAAAAAGCGATGCGTCAATTCAGCGTCCGGCCGCGGTTGTGCAAATGATTTCTGCATTTTCTTGGCTTGCTCAAAGTCTTGAGGCGTAATGTCGAGTTGTTCACGGGCCAGTTGAAATAAAATAGGACCGTAGCGGTCTGGATCGGGACGACCTGCTGGGCAGAGCGCCTTTTGAATATCAGGCCATGTCTCGTCGTTTATTGTCTCCACGACATCAATATAGCTCACTTCCGGCGGCGATGCCACTTCTGATGCTACCGACGGCGAGGAGGCTCGCAAAGCGGCGCTAGGTTGCCCTGATAAATTGCCCGATATTCCCAAGGCCGTCAATATGATTGCTAAAAGCACAAGAGTCGTTACACTTCCAATGGTATAATACGAGCGTTCGGACGGTCTGTACGGAATATCGAATGAGATTTCGGCAGTTTGATCATCATCGTCGCCATCATCGAAAGAGTTTGTAGAAAGCTTGCTTCGACCCGCCATGACGAACGAACGAAATAAGAGAGTCAGACACTCTACGATAGTAGAAGAGAGTCGCCACCACTCAGGAATAACAATAGAACAGGCCTCGTCGACTTGTCTTCTAGCTGCGTTGCTGGCGCCAAGTTTATTATTGCCACCGAGCGGCAGCACTGCATCTCCCGAGTCTTGTCTAATGCCGTTCCGTGTTGCTTTCGCCCACACACGATCGGCATCCGTTGGCACGAACAGCGTCCTTTCAGACCGATACACCATGCTCGTTACTCGGGGATCGGAAATTTTCAGAATATGCCCTTCCATGTATTATCTATTCATTCCTGAAAGGTTTGAATAATTTCCCGCCGACAAAGAATCCGATCCCCAATACATTATCAACGTCTAAAGTAAAGTTATAAGTATTGGCTCTCTCCGACGATCCCCAACCAATATTTTTGGCGCCAAAAATTGATGGGCATATTTATTTTTATAACACGACCATACTATTTTCTTCATGCGACATGCCAAATTTTTGCTGGCCTAATTTTAAAATGGGATAAAGTTTCCGTTCATCAAATTTTCCCCCGACCACGCCACACTTTACAGTACGTGCCCGCCAAAAAATTGGGTGGGCGTCACATTTTCGGCCGAAAAGGACGAACGACCGCCAAAACTCCGAGAGTTTTCTCGTTCTTGCCTTCCACCATTGCAACCGATCCGTTTCATTGAAACTACCTTTTTTTGTGTAGCACCATGGCGATTCCGGTTCAGGAAATACCGCCGCCTGCTGCTTCCAAGAAGTTAGTGGTTGCTTGGAAGTTTTTGGCAACAGTAGCTTTTGTAGCCTTGGCTGGGGTGGGCGCAAGTTTAGGATGGAATGCTAGGACGAAACAAGAGGCGTTTTGGGGAGAACTGGAGGGCCCTGGCTCTGGGAGTGAGCGAGTTCTGGAGCTGGACAGTAGCCCTACACGCCGATTGCAAAATAGGACTCGAGAACTTCAAGCTAATAGGACTCGAGAACTTCAAGCTAATGCGACTGCAGCACCTGCAGCCCAGACTGCAGTCCCTACCGACCCCGACCAGCGTAAGCTCGAAGTTGAGATCAAGATTAAAGCGCCTCCGTCGGAGAATCCTTGCAGGCGTGTCTTCTCTGCAGTGCCGGATGAGCCAGAATGGACCAAGCGGTGCCAGGAGTATCTCGACATGCCGTTGATTAAGAAAGATTGCTCTGTTTCGCCTGAGATTGTTCCACGTATCTATCACTCCGTATCCAAGGGGGACGAACAGAATTTTCATCAGCTTTCCATATCTTCTCAAAATCCTTCCTTTGCTCGTCACCACTTGAGCGATGCTCAGGCGGCGGAGTTTATTCTGGACATGTGCGGTGCCGAGGCCCATGCCGCTTATCAATGTTTTGCTCCCCCCGCCTATCGTGCGGATGTCTTTCGCTTTTGCGCCCTGTATAGCATGGGGGGTGTCTACCTGGATGAAGACATCTTCCCCTTTGTGCCCTTGGAAGAGTTGTACAGCCCTTGTTCCACGGCCACGGTCGGCCACGACTTCCCTTGGAATGACAACCTCGGAAAGCAAATGAAGATCCTTGCTGGTGCCCCGGGTGCCCCCATCTTCCACTGTGCTTTGGAGCGCATCATTGAAAACGTTCGTGTCCGCGCTTATCCCGAACACGAGTTGGAGTTGACTGGGCCGCAATTGTTGCAGAAATGCTACGCTGAAAACTCAGAGGATGTGGCCATTACCTATCACGATACACGAAATGCGGAATGGCCCTTTACCGGCATGCGAGCTGGGCACAACATTTTGGCGTATGAGATCCCAATGTCTGCCAAGCACTTTTGGTTAGAGGGTGGCACGGACGCCCAAGACTACGCTGACTTGTTCCGAGCGCACCAGGTCTATCGCGAGACATGTGAATTGAACTAAACGTAACACACTAACTACTACTAATATGGAATGGAATAGAATCTTATTCTCTAGCTTCAGCTTGCTTTATATCTGCCTATATGCGGGTTCTCACTTGTGGCGTGGATCGGATTCTCACCGCAGTGGGACTTTGGCTCGACTGATTCAGCCGAGGCCCTCCCTCCATGCCTGGCTACCGGTCGACAGCAGCACAATGGTTTGCCAAGAACGATCCAAGCAGTGCAAGGTTGTCTATCTGTTCCACTAGAGGACGGACATTAATTGACAATAGAACAGAAGAAACTCATTGACGGAACTAGTATATCTGTGCCCAGGAGCCTGACCTCTGCGGCAGACGATTCTAGCGCAAGGGATTTATAATGAAGTATAGATACTAGCCGCTAGATGTTACTCGTGCATATCGTCCATCACTGCACTTTACAAGGAGTGGTACATTGTAGTGACAGTAAAAGACGCAAGTAGCTAGCTAGTAGAGGTACGAGTCTTGGCGGCATTTCTTGGGAGGCGTGCAATCATTCCTCCGACGGCATCGCCGTTTGGCCCTGGTTCCGAACAATGGTAGCGTCGCTCCCGGCCAACTCTATGGTAATGTATATAGCACTCTACCGGTAGGAGTCTTCGACAGTAGAGGATTATTCGGTAGTCGACTAGTGGAATACCACAGAGCAAAGAAGAGTATTGACAGTGGCTTTCCCAGCAGTCTCACTTGGTATTCCGCTTTTTCCAGAAACCTCTACGAGGTCTCGCCTCATCATTGGTACCGGTCTCCTTTCCATCCGTAGCCGTCCTTTGCGTACTTTTCTTGCGCCGTCGCTTGCTTTCTCCTGCTTCTTTAGGAATATGATCAACCAGTAGTGGAGATTTTAGCTTCTTGCCCTTGCGTTCGTAGTAATCTCGGTATATCACGGCTATTCTGAGGTAACGAAGTGACACCACAAACAAAAGTATTGAGGCAATCAATCCAATCCAGGCCCAAATGACCCGGTTGATCGTTTGGGCTCTAGTCAAGCTGCTAACGACAATCACATGGTAGCCACTCTGTCCATTTTTTCTCGCTTCTCGCTGGTTGAGTGCCACGCCGGTCAAAGTCCCCTGCATGGCCGCGTTCTCGACGTCTTTCCAAGAAGCCACAATCATTCTCGTATGTGTAGCAAACTTCATACATTGGTTGACATTTGTATAATTAGCTTCATCGTGGCTAGAGTAGAGGCAAAGGTAAAGGAAGTGAGAAACGCACGGCTCCTTCCAAAGAAACACGTTCCATCCGATAGTACTAGAAGCAAGAACTTACCAACGAAATTCGCTGTCATAGTTATTCGCGTTGCCCCCATTTTGATTCAATTGTCGTCGTCTTCGACGTCCACTGCCCGCACCTTTGTTGTAGCGACTACCATCCGCATTGGCTTTATATCCCAGGCCGGCCACGATATCCGCCAAGGCAACTGCCTTGCAAGGTAGGCATTGCTTAAACACATCAAAGGCATCATTCCATTGATCGAGTTCGGATTCCAAAGTCCATGCGGAATTCTTGACTCGAAGATCGTTGGGGTTGTAGTCGACACGATCATCGTCAGTTGTGCTGTTGAGCCAGGCTCGATAATTTGCCACCTTGGTGCTATCAAAGTCAGACGCCAGCGTATCACAGGCATCATCGCCACAAACATCACAGCGATACTTGAGTTTGTTGTAGGCCTTGATGTATTTGACCCATTGATTTGCGTCTCCGTCGTCGCGATCGTCGCCGTTCCAATCGTCTTCTTCGTCGTCATTATTGCTCAAATAGCCTCCACAAAACATGCTCTTGAGAATGGTAGAAGCGTCATAGGCTTTGTCCGTGTAATCATGAATGCACTTGTCGTCGATGTAGAGACCGATATCCATGCGTCCGAAAGAAGCCGGTTTGACGTCAAAGTAAATGGTATTGTTGTTGTGGTCTTGGAATATGGTTTCGGTACATCCCGTCGGCCACGCCTCGCGATCCTGTTGCATGAATTGATATTCCGTGTCTGTCCAGACACAATCGCCTTCGTGTTTGAAGAGTTGTTCCATCCACTCGTCGTAGTTGGGTTCTTTGAAGAATCCCAAAAGAGTAAAATGAGTATCTGGCAGGCTGATAAAGAGAAACGACACATAGACGAACACAAATGAATGTAGAAGAAGACTAGTGTGAGAAGCGTTGATTTCGTGTTGATGCATTCAACCCATCCATACTGTAATACTCAACTGGCAATCTTGCTTGACGCATCGAGTCGAATGGCCAGCTTTACAAGCCGCATCGGACCACTTTTGGCTTTTGCGGTCATAATACTTGTACTCGTGAACGCCATTACCCGAGTAGTTTTCGTCAATGTACTGAAAGAAGCAAAATGTTAGACAGTACCGGTATTGCCACGAAAAGGAGAAAAGCATACAGACTTACAGCCGCCCACAGCATGAAACGTTGGCATCCCAAGCGATCATTGTCCACGTTATCTTCGTTTTCAGGCAGCTGTCGGTGCTGCTGATTGTCTCCTTCTTCCTTTTCATCGTCATCGCCTCCTTCATAGTATTGATCGTAGATCTGGGAGTTACAGTCAATGTAAAAGCCCAAGGCGCGCCATGCTTGTGAATACTCATCATAATACGTTTCCGATCCGTCCATGTAAATCTTGGAAAAGCCAACGTCAAATTCAGCAGTAGTCTCGTCCGCGTTGTTAGCGTACTTGCTATTGAAGAGCTCCGTATCACTAAATCGGTACTTGTCATCGTCCGTATTGTCTCCATTGCCGTACTGGTATGCCATGTAGTGGGTAGGAGAACCTGTGGGTCCGTTCGTGCCGTCGTCACGATCCTCCTCGTCGTCAGGGCCGTCGTCCCTGTCGTCCTCTTGTACACGTCGAATGTTGGTGTTGCTGTACTCTTGACTATGTAGCAGTCGACGCAAATGATTCTGCGCCAGTGGGCTCAGATTCGCACCCGGCTGGAATTCAACTCCGTTCGGTAGAGACTGCCATTGCTCTCCACTGTCCGGAAGCTTATCGAGCTTCCATTCCCCGGGGATACCACGACGAAGGGCAGCCTCGACGCTGAATACAAGTCGTAGTAGCAAGGCCTGGCGTAGTAAAAGTCGCAGTATCATGGTGTTGAAATTACTAATAGCGTGCAATAAATGGCAACAAATGAAAAACGAGAAACTACGAATGAGTTTCCGATTTGACGGCTTTTCTGAATTCAAAGGATCGTGTTTTCATCTTCGAGTGTGGCGGGAAGATGAGTTTAAAGCAATCCTGCGCGCCGGTCCCTTCCAAAGAAGCTCACCCGGCTCGGCATCAATGACGTCAGGCCAGGCGCAGTAGGTTTGCAAATCATGGCTGGAATCGTAGAAAAGTGTGACCGCATGAATTCCGCAGTAAACTTCTCCAAATTCAAAGTGTACACGCTAGGTAGTTAATAACTAAGCGGCGGGGGTATGTGTGGCTGCGCATAAGAAAGATTCCAACGGAAGGTTCCTCAACGCACTTGATATTAGCACAAAACATGTGAGAGATGAGATTACACATAGCCCCCTGTTGGTTAGCACCTTTTGATACACTTTGAACGCAAGTGACACGCCAGTTGGACCGTTGAGCATCGAGTTGCGCCAAGTTCTGCATCTATCGGCATCAATGCTGTGCCACCTCTGTCATCGCGACGGCCGGCGGACCTTAACGGATAGTGTCTCTATGTAACCAAAGATGCCTTATTCAATGATGTATAGATATAGATTCGACGAAACGAGCACGAAGGGGAAGCAAAAGATCGTTCCAAGAGAGAAAATGGCAAACGATAAGAAAGGAACTATCCGAACCACCTTCTGATTTGACTCCTCAACCTTTGATCGAATAAAGTAAATCGTTTGGTTTGGTGCTAGTTGGTCATCGAACCATGAGTCGCTTTCCCGGAAAGGAACGAACTTATGGCCCGTCGCCAAGGGTCACCCCCACTCCTAGCATGATACGAATCGCAGCCAGTGACGTCCCCAGTGTAACGTCGGGATCAAGATCCATAGGAAGCGCCTTTAAGCGGATTGATCGAAGTCGTTGGAACCATCACACTGCTCAAACTGTGCCCTCAAGAGATGATGTTTCGATTCAGAGTCAATCCTCATCGGTCAAACGACGATGGTTATCCCGGGGAACCAAAAGAAATGACAGAGAAACAAGTAACGTTGCCCGAGTAGCACCGATGGAAAGCTTGGGATCTTCTTGTAGTTTCAGGTGTGGTGAAGAATCAAGAGATGATGGTTCTCCAGCTACTTTTCAGCGGGCGGACGACGTCTCGGCTGCTTCCAGCAGACACCGAGATTATGAGAAGAATCCTTTTTCTGAAGAAGCAACCTCGCAGCAAGCACCGCAAAAGGACCAGATGACTCATGATGAGCAAGAGGTACCAGTAGAGGAGACAAATGTCGAATCTCTGCAGCCCAACGTTAGCGTTGAGAAGGACAAATCACCCCCCGATGACGCAAGTATATCGAACAGCAGCGTGTCCGTGCTCTCCGCATTTTCTCTTGTTACGCCTCCGTCCCAATGGATTCACAAGGACTCATTCTTGGCTCGCCGTAAGAAATTAGAGCAATGGGGCGTTCCCATTTCAAAAGAAATGAAGAAAATCACGCTCCAAAGTATCCATGAGGATCCCCGAAAGTCCGAGAAACTGATGCAAACGGAAAAACGAATGCTAGAGTCTACACTTAATGAACGATTGGTGTGGATCAAGTACAAAAACAAGTACTGGTGGCCCGCTGTCTTGTATGACAACTACCGTCAATTGATTCAGGACGAATTACTCCAAGAACATGTTTGGTATCGCTTGCCTTTGTTAACGTCACGCATTCCATTGGCTTCTCTCTTGGTTTTCAACAAGCAAGATCGAAGGAATTATGCTCAAGTTGCTCGACTCTTGGGTCGAGGTAGTGCCAACGAGAATGGTATGGGTGGTACAATCGAACTTGCCGAAGTGGAAGATTGGTGGCCCTTCAAAGACGAAAGTCAAATAGCGAGTATCATTGAACAAATGGCGTTCAATGGAGACTACTTTCGAGATCATCCAACGTTGTACTTGGATTGGCATCGAGCGATGGATCAGGTCGAGTTATTGTTGTGTGAATGTTTGGGACTTGACAGGGAAACCTTGGAAGAAAATCTGTTGGAGTCCGACGACAAAGAGCTAGCAGATCACGGCAGCTGTTATCGTTTTGGCAGCGAAAAGGCGAATTGCCGTCGGCGTAGCAACAACAAGAGGCAAGTCAAAGCTGTTGCCGCGGCTCTAGCCGCAGCGCCAACATGCATGGTATACTTGGACGACGGCGATGACGATTCAGATCTTGGTAGCAATAATCCCCTGGATGAAAACTCCATGGTTTCTTCGACAGCTGGTGGTAAAAGTCAAGTGTATGCGCCACAAAAGGCAGGAGCAGCGTCCATGCCTAACATCCAAAAGAGACGTACCGCGACGTGGCTTCAGCGTGCCAAGGAAGCCGAGCAAAAGAAGGTGGTTCGAAAATGCCATGACTGTTCCACCCAAGTCTTGGACATTATTGAAGACTTTTGCTTGTGGAAGGATAATTTGGTGGCTTCGGCTGTAGACCAACCTACTTGGAAAGAACGCAAACGTCTCGCAAAGTCCATGGCTCTGACGATGAACGAGGAACCAGTATTGGCCCCAAAGCCGACGACGGCGACGCCGCCTCCTTCTTTGCCCAAGAAGAATCTTTCGCTGCGTCTAACTGACTTTTGTAGCGGCCCCGATCCTTCTCTTTATCAGGCAGCGCGGAAGCGAAATATTCAACTTGTACAGCAACATGATGACGGATATGATGGTAACGACGCGGACAGCTAATCGACGAACTAGCCTACTAGGGTGAAAATCAAGAAGACGGCTCCGCGCGCTGAAGTTCGTTTGTTGTGGTTGAATCGTTATGTTTCGATGCCTTTCCTTATTCATAAGTGATGTGTGGATCTGCCAATGCTTCTGTCGTTTGCAGATCACAAATTTAGTGGTAACTTTTACTAGTTCGGGACCAGCCTGTTGCAAAAATTTAGATTGCCGCAACAAGCGAAGAGACGACTCATTGGACCGTCCTGGCGTTTTATTCCATCGAGTCCAACAAAAGGAAACCGTGCTCCTTCCACGATCTTCCTCGAAACGACGGGACCATGGCGACGAGAGACGACACGAGCAGAAAGACACAAGCTCGACAAGACTACAACCGCAAGCACACTCTAGCATACTGCAGTTATCACAATGTCCTCTCCTCTCCACCCCGAAATCGAATCAGCCATTCAACACATCCTCCAAACTAACTTTGATGCCACGTCGAGCGTTTGTTTAACGACTCTGCTCAAAGTCTTGGATAATGTCCTGAAACAACCCCACAGCGCCAAAGTCAGGACTCTGCGATTGTCAAACCCCACTATTCAACAAAAGATTGTTCAGCCTCAAGGACTGGCTGTCTTGGAAGCGTGTGGGTTTGTCGTAGAAGGCGATAACGTGACACTGGCAATTTCTCCTGACCCCACATCTCGACTCGTCGAAGCTCGACGTCGCTTGCAAGCCATTTTGCAGGACGATTTACACGTCCAGGACGTACCACCCATGCCTGCTGTCAACACCAACGTATTTACGACAGACACGGCCTCCTTCAATGTCTATCAGGGACAACGTTACGATGGACAATCGGCGGCGGTCGGCACGTCCTTGGGGGCACCTCCTGGATGGAAATCGCAAACGCAACAGCAGTTAGAACGCTTACAGTCAAAGGCAGAGCAATTAGAACAAAAGATTGCAAAAGTACAAGACCGACAATGGAAGGCTTATCGGGATGGTAATGCTGCCCCAGCAACCGCTACTGTAGCTGTGGTGGAAGATTCCAAAGCCGATGCGGCGTTAGTGGCGGCTCACATTGTTCAACAACACGCCAAATCTTCGGTCCCACAGGGATTTACCACCAAGGCGATGCGCGATTTGGAACACTTGAAGAAACACGGCAAAGTCTATCCCTATGCGTATCTGGTACTCAAATTTGCGGATGGAAGTGCCGTCAGTGGACAATTTGCCTGCAAGGAACGTATCGGAGATGTCTTACAAGCATTGAAAGAAGAAGTCTTGACTGCCGGCATGGACACCGCCAAGCTGGAACTATTTACGACTCCTCCTCGCACGGCATTGGATCCCCAAAAAACTCTACAAGAATTGCAATTGGTACCCGCTGCCAAGGTATTTGTGGGCGGAATTTCGGTGGCTGGCCAGGACAATAGCAAAGGATGGTTTGTACAACCCCACTTGTTTGTGGGTGCGGGTCAAGTCACTTTGGCATTGCCCAAGGGAGTCAAGGTAGTGGATGCTAACGACGACAAGATGGATACAGCAACCAGTGAGGAAGGGAAGAATGACAAGGCGGCTCCATCTACTACCAAACGAAAATTGACAAAAGAAGAAAAAGAAGCGGCATTGCTCAAAAAAATGATGGGAGGAAAATAATATAACACAGTGTTCCTTTGAGGTTTGAGACTAGTAGTTAGGTCATCAATGGGGTTGTTTCATCTAGTAGCGGAGTACTGCTACACCTACAGGAGTCTTACGGGCAGTTGAAACGGCGCGATGCCAAGAAATTCCGCCCCCATGTAAAACTTCGTCTAATTCTAGAGTCCGTGGCTAGCGACGCCACTTACAAGGCTTCAATACCCTTATTCATAATAAGCCGTCGTTCTTCATTAGGGCGGCGGCCGCAAGTTACGGAAACGATGGGCTATCCGATCTCGTGCGGCGAGCTCGTCCACTTCTACCCAAAGTTCCGGCGGTGATCGATCGTATACTTTCCTGCCGTTTCGCATCACTACAATATCCTCAGAAACGGCAGCAGGAGCTAAAAAGCGGCAGCCAGCCTCACGCATGGTCTTGTAGATTTGCTGTGAAATCAAAGTTTTGTCCGACCGTGTCCCGATGAAGTGTGCCACCATATTTTCTTCCAAAAGCCTCTTGAGCAACAAGTTCCCTGGTGACTTGTTTCCCCGTTGCCCACGCCCAAGAACCACGTCCGTTGGTCCTGGAGGTTCTACATAAATTTCAGACGCTTCCGCTTCCACTACTGTATTCTTTGTTGTCGGATGTCCATCTTTTTGATCCGCCCTTTCCTGCCTCTCTACTTCGGCCAGCCACCTTTTGTGATCATCAAGGTTCAATGTACCATCTGCATTGATGGGGATAATCTCGAGTGGAATGCCGTAGGTCATGAGACTGTAGCGGCATTCCACACGACTGCCCAGATGAGTGCGAAATCGAAGGACGTATTTGGCCGCCGCCGCCGCCGATACTTTGTCGAAATATTCAATGATTCCACGATCATCACAACAGCCATGAATGGAGCTGACTTTAATCGGCATTTCTAGAAAAGCGTGAAACATACGTTCTCCCCTCCCATGATGTTCAGGTGACTGTTTCCATCCCATACCGAACCAAATCACACAAATCCCCTTTCGTTGGACTTCATCGCCGAGTCTCGCCAACCAAGCGCCCTGCCAAAACAATAGCCGCAGCTAGAAAATACAGAATAAAGTTAGTTCAGAATCGAAATTTGAATCATCGATTGTCTGTGATGTAGTTACCCCAAAACTTACCTGCGACTTGAAACTGCAAGGTCGATACTCCGTTGCGTTTGGATCTGCTGTCGCCCTCGGGTTCATGAAAAGGATGGGCCTACCCACCTGATCCCTATTCGGTAACACGGTGCTTAGCCCCTTCGTGAGTGCATAAAGGTCGTCTTCGTCAAAGTCGCTCAGACGAATGTCTCGACCTAAAACAGCTGTTGTTCCAAACAGCGCCAATCGCGCCTTGAAATGGTCCATTAAACGCAGTGCCGCCTTGGATGCATCAAAATTGTCAGCTCGTAGAGTTGTAATCCTAATGCTTTCAACATAGGCCGGATTTATTTTCATGGCCTCGTCAAACGCGGCACGCCGCTCTGCATCTTGCACCGAGCGGAGTTCAAAATCAATCTCTGACAATTTGGCTTGGACGACTTCTGGCGTCTCTTCGACAATCTCGACCGCTCCGTGAACGTCCTGAAGGGCTGTAGTGCGTTCTTCTGGTGAAACTTCGTAAAGTTTTGAGGGTGGGACGTTGTGAAGGTTTGTCTTGGCAAACAGCGAGGTCACTTTCTCCACCTCAGGGCTGCTGCTAGCTTTGACTTCTTCGTTGTTCAGATCGTCCTCTGATATCACAGAAAACTCTTTCAAAGAGTCCATGCCTGTCCACCCTTCTTTGGGTGTGTCGAGCCTCTACTGCTAATATCAAAAGAAACTTTTGCAATGTCAGGGTGTAGTTTATCGCCTCCCATAAAGGAGTGAGCCACAGAAGCAAGAGACAAAACGTGTCCCGATCATCATCGTGTAGCACAGGTTGAAGTCACGTCGCATTTCGCCTTCCTTCTTCTTTCGGTACACGATTTGAGAATTTGGGCCTCGGTCGGTCATTTGCTACAACCACCTCAATTAAGTCTGCTTCAGTTGCCATGGTTAGAGTCAACCCCATGGGGGGGTATCCTTTGGTGATGCCAGAAATACCGCGCATATGTAAACGCCAAATGGCACACCCAACGGTGGCGACATTCCACAATGCATCCAAGTGCGGGCTTTTTCAGAGAGAAGATATTCCACAGCAGTACCGGTGGCAAGAAGGCCGCTCCATCCATCCTCGTTGTTGTACCTCAGGTTCGACTAAATTGACTGGATAATTGACTGCTTCGACTCGCGTTCATGCGTTACGCGCGGTTAAGAAGGACCCTCCCTACTGGTAGAACTACCCCGAGTAAAGGGAGGAGCGGTTGCGACGGATAGTAGAGGCAGGGTGGCCATCATAGCCGACCTCGAGTACGTACTCAACCTTCCGGTACGATCGTAGGTCACAGGTACCAGGTAGAGGAGTAGCCGACCTGCTGGTACATACTTGGAGTCGACGAAACAAAATGCGCCAGTAGAACAACGGCAACACGCCGGGGCGCCCTAAGCGCGAGTTAGGCGGTGCTCAATTTCGAGGATATTGAATGTTATGCCATCGCGTCGCACGCACCAATGACCCCACCCTCCAAGGGACTATGGTATTATTACGGAAAGGTACGCCTCCTGGATTCATTAGCCGATCCCTGTCGACCCAAAAGAAGCAACTGATGCCACCATCACTAGCAGCACCAACATTCTACTGATATCAAATGGGAGGATCATCGCTCGGGGCGTTCCTTGGTTCGTGTTGGGTGTGGGGGCGACGAAAGGAAAGCGCTGTTGTTTTCTATTTTTCTGGAATCCTCGGTTCGGGCGTCTTTTTGCTAGGACTCGGCAGTTTTCTGGTTTTGAGACCCACGTCCCCCTTCAACACCGGCACTACAGAAATTATAAGCAGAAACCGTACCAACAGCAGCAGCACTGCATCTCACGTTGATCTTGCCCTTCCAACGGGAAAGGAACGACCCAAGTGCTGCTTCTACCCTGAGAACAATCTGCATGAAAAGTTCTCTCTGGATTTTTTCGAATACGAGCGTCGTAACTATCCGCTCTACAAAGTACCATTTACGGCAGAATCATTTTATCAGCGGTGGGCCGGAGTCGAAGAACGGCACTTTCCCTGGCTTAGACGAGATGCTGATGACGACCCTGCGAGAATGTCCGATTGCCGTTCCCAGTGGGCCTTGCATGTTCTCGATGCTAATACGGGGTTCTTTCTCTGGAGATACATGGAGCAGCTGGAGCGGAATGGTACCTTTGGGACAGGTTTGTTCCCCTTTGCTCAAGATAACGAAGCATTTCACACCAACAGCAACAGCAGCAGCGATGACACTTCGTTACGACGACGACGACCCAGGCTCTTATATCTGGGAGATTCCATCTCCATTCAGACTGTCAATGAAGCTACGCGGGCAATGTTTAGAAAATTTGCTGATATCCACGGGCCACCGTGTAACTGTGAAGGAATGAGTCGATATGACAAGGACCTGGAGCGTTGGCTTGGCGATTGCCAATGGGATTTGGTGCAATTTAATGTCGGGCAACATTTCCGTCCCGAAAACTTGAACCTGACAGAGTCGGAATGGCCTAGCATATACAAACAGGGCCTGGAACGCATCATCTCGACGATTCGAAAGCATTCCCCCAATGCCAAAATCGTCCTTGCCTTGACAACCCCTTCCCCGTTGGACAACAAAAATACCATTCCAGACACAGCAAACTGCCCGCATTATGGCAAATTTCATCGTGCTGGTTTTGTGCCCACTTTGAATCGATTGGCGCAACAAGTCTCCACCAACGACGGCAACGTCACCATCAACGATCGGTATTCGGCGGTCCATCCAAACCTCAAACAACTTCAAAAAGATTGCGACGTTCACTATTCTCTTGCTGGGAGCATAGTATTAGCACGGCAGGATTGGAATGTTGCGTCAACGCTATTGGGATTATCTCTGGACGATGATATGTCTGGCTAGCTACTGTGTCGCGACAAAGCCGATGCGGCTTTAGAGGCCAGATCGACTGCCTCACAAAAAGGATTTACCACGAAAGCGACGATGCGTGCTTCGGAATGCATAAAGAAACACGGCAAAGTTTATCCCTACTATGCTTATTTAGTGCTCAAGTTTGCCGATGGAAATGCTGTGAGCGGACCATTTGATTGCAAGGACGGTAGTAGTATCGGAGATATCCTGCAAGCTTTGAAGCAGGAAGCGTTGGTACGATGCAGGCATGAAGATTATCACGGGGTAGTTCCAACTACAGGAGTCTTACCGGCAATCGAAACGGCGCGATGCTAAGAAATGTCGCCTCCTACAAACCTACCTAATTCTAGTAGACGAGACTGCGGCCATCGATATAACTTACAAGTCTTTAGTTGTCGTTGTTTATTTGAGCGGCCGCGGCAAGTTACGAAAACGATGTGCTGTCCGATCTCGCGCGGCGTGTTCGTCCACTTCTACCCACAATTCCGGAGGTGATCGACCGTATACTTTCCTGCCGTTTCGCGTCATTGCAATATCTTCGGAAATGGCGGGAGCTAAAAGGCAACAACCAGCCTCACGCATGGTCTTGTAGATGTGCTTCGAAATCAAAGTCTTGTCCAACCGTGTCGCACTGAAATGTACCTCCAAGTTTTCCTCCAGAAGCCTCTTGAGCAACATGTTCCCTGGTGACTTGTTTCCCCGTTGCCCACGCCCAATAACCACTTTATTGGACCTGGATGCTCAACATTCCGCTTCCATTACTGTAGACTGGACGGGTCCTTCATTCTTTGTTTGATGCCCATCTTGATCCTCCCTTTCCTGCCTCCTGATCACTTTTGACATCGAGAAACAAACACTTATGACTTGGATGCTTGCCGAAGATTGCGGAATCCGTGTCCAATACGGTCTCGCGCTGCCTCATTATCCACTTCTACCCATCCGATTGGAGAGGGTCGACCGCGGGTGACCTTCGTTTCATCAAATAGCGGTTTCAAAAAGCGACATCCAGCCTGTTGCATCTGGGTGTAAATCAGCTGCGTAATTGATGCCTTGTCGACTTTAGAACCGTCATTATACGCATCATAGTGCTCTTCCAGAAGGCCTTTGAGCATAACGTTGCCGGGCAGCTTGACGCCTCGACGACCCCGACCTAGAATGACGTCCATCGGGCCTGGCGACTTGACGACGACACACCTTCGGGCAGAGTCATTACTTGCTTCCTCATTGGCAGCAGCAGCAGCTTGTTCCAATACGTTCTTGTGGTCGTTCGTTTGCAAAAGCTTTAGGAATCTCCGGTGATCAATCAAGTGAACTTTGCCGTCTCTTGTGACCGGGAGAATGTCCAAAGGGAGACCAAAGGTCATCAGATTATATCGACATTCCAAATGATTCCCCAAATGTGATTGGAAGCGAACCAGATATCGGGATTCAGACCAAGAAGTAACTTCGTTAGCGATGTCAGTGCATTCTGGATCATCGTAGCACATATGAATCGATGACACTTTGATGTTCATGGTCAAAAAGAGGTCGAAGAACACCGGCCCTCGTCCGCGGCGCATCGAGACTAGTTTCGCCCCGATACCATACCAGATAAGGACAATCCCCTTTTGTTGGGCGTCGTCGCCGATATTGGCAGCCAGTGTACTCATCCAGAAAAGAACGCGGAGCTAGAAACAGCATGTGAGAAAACGGGGGATACAAGGCAAACTTTCTGATCTTAAGTCGACCGACTTACCAAAGAAGGAAAGTGAAAAGGCTGCTCACCGGCCCCTGTGGGGTTCATAAAGATTACTGGTCTTTGTGCTCGATCTCGCAGCGGCAAAAGTTGGAAGATTCCCATCTCCAAAGCGACTCTGTCGGCGTCATCAGCAAAGTCAGAGTACTGGATATCCCTGGCTAGAATTTCCGGGTTCGCGAATAAAGATAATCTGGTAGCAAAATGTTTTGCAGTTCTGATAGCCGCCTTTATAGCATCGAATTTTTCGGCCCGAAGAAAGGACAGGTGCAGACTCCGTACATAGTCTGCATTCCGTCCCAACGCCTGATCATAAGCTGCCCTGGTGTCAGGATCCATGGCAGACAGGGCATTCTCAAGCTCAAGCAACTTTTCCTGAACGAATTCTGGGGTTTCCTTTGCCACATCTAATGCCCCATGCAAATCCTGAAGCGCTTCGATTCGTTCTTCAGAGTGTATTTCGTGGAGTCTCGAGGACGGAATGTCATGAAGATTCTGCTGAGCAAATAAACGGGTCACATTCTCGACCTGCTTCTCCATTTTATGCTCATCATCCGACACAATAGGTGCTTCGTCAGAGGCTGCCATTGTCGCTTCGAAAGAGTGGTCTGAGCCACTCAACAAAACAGCATCAGCAGGTTGCATCGTTGCGGTTGAAAATGGAGAGAGCAGCTAGCTTGAGAACACGGGATTATTGTTTTCTCTACTTCCAATATCACCGCTCGTACGTGCAACTCGCGGTCGGTCAATTTTGAATAACGGGAGGAGGACGGTTTCGCGCGTATTAATACCGGTAGTTAGCGGTCAGTACACAGGTAGCAGTTTTTTAAAGGGCTGCCTACTTCGTGTGTCTTTTGCAGATATTCTGGGCCTCATTGATATCCCGGCTTCTCTCGGACTCCTAATTAGGAAATGTCCCTCGGGATTCCATGGAGAAACCATAAACAAACTCCACTAACACGCAAGCGAAAGAAGCAACAGAGCGAACGCTGACGAATTGAAGAACATAGCAGTTCGTACAGATGAGGAGAGTCCGAGACCGGAAAAGCTACTGCTGTGAGTATGATACTGACCTACCTAGGTAAGTACCGTATTCCGGGAGACGAAAAGAACTGCCACGTGGCACACGAAGAAAGAAGTATTAAAAGTACTTCAGTCTGGATTTGCCTGTTGCCCTCGACTACTACAAAAAGCTACAAAAAGAAAAGTTTCCAAACACTCAACACGGGAACTTGTAGTTGGCCAAAGCATGCTCGTCTAGTTCTGATGCTGACATCCAGGCCATTTGCCGCTCTACAGTCAGGACGCTACTTTTTGGATCGTCGCAAATTTCGAAAGCCGTGTCCGATTCGATGCCGTGCCGCTTCTTCATCAATTCGAATCCACGCCTCTGGTGCTCCTCGGTCTTTGTTGTTGCGTTTGCCATTCTCTTCGTCGCACGGGACGAGAAAGCGATATCCCGCCTGGTGCAGTTGAAAAAAGATGAGGTGCGTGATACATGTCTTTTCAATACGCGACCCACTATTATAGGCGTCATAGTTGTCTTCCAATAGACGTCGGAGAATCTGGTTTCCAGGAGACTTGTCACCGCGGCGACCTCTCCCTAAAATGATATCTTTCGGGCCAGGGTCCAAAATATGTGTGGCATCGTCATCGATCGATGTTACAGTAACCGGAGTGATGGAAGGACTGGACTCGGTCAATAGTGGGATGGCTTCTTCGTGCTGAGATTTCTGGTCCTGCTCTTGCAAATGGGCAATAAAACGCCGGTAGCCCGCCATCTGAAAGGAGCCATCGGACGGGTCAATGGGAATAAAATCTTGGGGTATACCAAAGGTGGACAAGTTCATTTGACATTCGCGGTGGCCCCCGAAATGAGTTTGAAACCGCAATACATCCCTAGACTCGGCCAACAAGCCAATGTTATTGAACGTGTCCGTGAAAGTTTCGTCGTTGTAGCAAAAATGAATGGCGTTGATTCGAATGGGCGACGAACTCAATAAATCAAAAAGTTGGGGACCACGGACTTTGTGACTCGTGTCTCTAACAGCGTCAAGACCGTACCAGAGTAGTACCAGTCCCTTTTTCTGAGCGTCGTCCCCAATGGCAGATCCAAGGCAGCTCATGAAAACTAATAGTCGTGACTGAGTAATCATAGAGGGAAGAGTTGTCGTCAGAGGGCTGCTGCAGTGTTGGTATTTGAACTCGAGTGGATGGTGGAACTTACTAAAGAGGAGAGGTGATAGGGACGGTCCGGTACAACCACCGTGAGAGAAGCGGGATAGAAGAATAAAATCGGCCTGCCCACTCGATCGCGATGGGGCAACAGGTGCATCACCCCGGATTGAATCGCCAGTTTGTCTTCCTCTGAATCTAGATCCGACAAGCGAATATCTCGTCCTAGAACTCTGGGCGTCTCATATATCAAAAGCCTCGTTGCAAAGTGCCTTGCCATTCGAATGGCAGCTTTTGGGACATCAAATCGTTCGGATCGAAGAAACCGCAATCTTAGCCCCTGAACGTACGATGGATTCTGCTTAATCGCCTCGTCCAGAGCCTCCCTGCTCTGACTTGGCGGCAACACGTTCAAAGCTTCATCCAGCTCTTGCAATTTCTGCAGGATGATTTTCGGCTCCTCTTCCTTAATGTCGAGAGCGCCATGAAGGTCTTCCAACGCCGCCATTCGTTCCTCAGGGGTCATTTCCTCGAATCGGTGTGGTGGGACTTGGTGCAGATTTTGCTCGGCAAATAACCGCGTTACTTTATCGATGGCGTCGGTTTCGTCGGCCATATCTTCCGTCCTTCTTAGTTATCTTTATATCAATCTAAAATTGGGACGATGTTGTACCGACGCGATCTTTCCAAGGAACTGGGAAGGGGGTAGCAACAGGCTTCCTTGGCTACAGTGTTTTCGGAACGCTCGAGTATCTCACTCTGTGGATTTACCAGATAGTATGCGATACGTTCCGGGCACGTCTTAAGTGTATTGTTCGATCGCTGTCATATGTTGGTGTTGTACGTATGTGGTAGGCAATGATTAGGCACTATGTCGTCGGTCATCGATCCTTCTTGCCGTTACTGCCTACTAGTAGAGTTTAAACTCTGGCTTGAAAAAAGTGATAATAAACCAACGGCAAGCTCATCCCAGGTTTGTCATTATTTCTCACTAGCAATGGAAACGTCGCGACTAAAAAGAATGGTGCCTGTAGCGGGCAAAATCATGCCCTAATAGCTTATGACATCCAGGCCATTTGCCGCTCTACTGTCAGGATTCTACTTTTTGGATCGTCGTAAATTTCGAAACCCATGTCCGATTCGATGCCGTGCTGCTTCTTCATCAATTCGAATCCACGCCTCTGGTGCTCCTCGGTCTTTGTTGTTGCGTTTGCCATTCTCTTCGTCGCACGGAACAAGAAAGCGATATCCGGCCTGGTGAAGTTGGAAAAAAATGAGGTGCGTGATACACGTCTTTTCAATACGCGCCCCACTATTATAGGCGTCATAGTTGTCTTCCAATAGACGTCGGAGAATCTGGTTTCCAGGAGACTTGTCACCGCGGCGACCTCTCCCTAAAATGATATCTTTCGGGCAAGGGTCCAACACAACTGTGACATCGTCATCAGTCGATGTTACAGTAACCGGAGTGATGGAAGGACTGGACTCGGTCACTAGTGGGATGGCTACCTCCTGCTGAGATTTCTGGTCCTGCTCTTGCAAATGGGCAATAAACCGCCGGTAGCCCGCCATCTGAAAGGAGCCATCGGACGGGTCAATGGGAATAAAATCTTGGGGTATACCAAAGGTGGACAAGTTCATTTGACACTCTCGATGGCCCCCGAAATGAGTTTGAAACCGCAATACATCCCTAGACTCGGCCAACAAGCCAATGTTATTGAAAGTGTCTTTGAAAGTTTCATCGTTGTAGCAAGAATGAATGGCGATAATTCGAATCGGCAACGAACTGAATAAATCAAAAAGTTGGGGACCGCGGACTTTGTGACTCTCGTCTCGAACAGCCCCAAGGCCATACCAGAGTATTACTAGACCCTTTTTCTGAGCATCGTCCCCAATGGCAGATCCAAGGCAGCTCATGAAAAATAATAGTCGTAACTTAGCAAAGAAAGAAGAGTTGTCGTCAGAGGGGTGCTGTAGTGTTGATAGTATTTGAACTCGGGTGGATGATGGAACTTACTAAAGAAGAGAAGTGATACGGACGGTCCGATACAACCGCCGTGAGGGAAGCGGGATAGAAGAATAAAATGGGTCTGCCCACGCGATCGCGATGGGGCAACAAGTGCATCACCCCGGATTGAATCGCCAGTTTGTCTTCCTCTGAATTTAAATCCGATAAACGAATATCTCGTCCCAGGACTTTGGGCGTCTCAAATATCAAAAGCCTCGTTGCAAAGTGCCTTGCCATTCGAACGGCTGCTTTTATGACATCAAATCGTTCGGCTCGCAAAAAGCGCAATCTTAGCCCCTGAACGTACAATGGGTCCTGACGGATAGCTTCGTCCAGAGCCTCCCTCTGACTTGGCGGCAACACGTTCAAAGCTTCATCTAGCTCTTGCAATTTCTGCAGGATGATTTGCGGCTCTTCTTCCTTAATGTCTAGAGCGCCATGAAGGTCTGCTAACGCCGCCATTCGTTCCTCGGGGGTCATTTCCTCGAATCGGTATGGTGGAACTTGATGCAGATTTTGCTCGGCAAATAACCTCGTTACTTTATCGACGGGGTCCTCGGTGGCGTGGATCATTTCGTTCGCTGATCTTTCTAAAATGTGTGCTGATGTTGTATCGAAGAGGTAATCCATAATAATTCTTACACGATAGGTTTGGGGAGGGGTATGGCAACGAAACGCCTTTTTATCTTTGTGGCTCTCTCGAGCTGTGTGTAATGCCAAAGAACGAGTGAATGGTCAGTGGTATTAGTGGCGAAGTTGTGTGTCTGCGGATGCAGCTTCGATCCTGCATGCATAGAATGGCCGATGGTAGAAAAAGACCCTATGTAAACGATAATATTCTGCTGTCGTGGGGAGGAAGAAGGGCATGACAACGAAACGCCTTTTCATCTTTGTGGCTCTCTCGAGCTGTGTGTAATGCCAAAGAACGAGTGAATGGTCAGTGGTATTAGTGGCGAAGTTGTGTGTCTGCGGATGCAGCTTCGATCCTGCATGCATAGAATGGCCGATGGTAGAAAACGACACTATGTAAACGATATTATTGCGGTGTCGTAGGGGGTTACATGTAAAGATTGGGGAGCTTTATCGCTGCAAGGGGTTAAGATTGTCATGTCGTAGGACGAAACCAGATCGAACTATTGACTTAACGTACCCTGGTACTTTCTGGTCCCTTGCCTCAAGGCATATCAAAGCCAAAGGCATCTCAGTGACTTCAAGATTGGAATGAGTCTGCTAAGATTCCGAGCGAATGAATCGAGCCTTTTAACGGAAGGTGCGCCCTGATGATGCCAAAGAAAAAAGTCAATCCGACCATGTCATTCAGGATGCCTTCGCCTTGATGACAATCAGATTCGAGGATTGAGTTTCATATCCATCTTCGCTCTTTTCTGACTTGCTGTCCTGTGTTGGTCGTGCTTGTTGTGGATTTGAATGCGGGTTAACGAGGAATGCGGGATCTGCTGCTGCTGGTGCTGATCTGTTCTGGCTTCGTCGTCATCGTCATCGCTCCACCAAGACCAACGACAAGCAGTGTCTGGTTCTTCAAATGAACCTTCTTGGCAGCCTCTTGAGTCACTTTTACTTTGTCAACATTATCATGACAGCCCCAACAATAACGTCGAACAACCCCCATAACGACATGAATAATGACCCCACCATGATGGAACAAGAATACAATCGTCTAGTACAAAAACTCCAACCCAAGCTTGACAAAGAGAACAGTCAGTTTTGGATTGGTGTGGCTGGTGGACCTGGCAGTGGCAAAACGACCGTTGCCCAGGAAGTGGCTCGTCGTGTCAATGCTCTCTACGACAATAACGACAACGACGTTGCCATTGTGATTGGCATGGATGGATGGCACATTCCCCAAACGAAATTACTCGAACAATTTGGAGAAGATTTGGGCATGAAACGACGTGGAGCACCTTGGACGTTTGACGTTGCATCCATGATTCGTGACTTGTCTCAAGCCAAACGCCAGGGAGAAGCCGCATCGTTGCCAGCCTATTCTCGAGAGATTTCGGATCCTGTCCCAGGTGCCATTCAACTCTCTCAACACCACAAAATTGTCTTGGTCGAAGGTATCTATCTGTTAATGAAAGACGATCCCCAATGGGGTCAACTCTACTCATTGTGGGATGATACATGGTTTATTCAAAGCCCCAGTCGCGACGAACAAATAACCCGCCTAGTCCAACGTTCTTTGAAGACATGGACGCCGTCCAAGGCAGAATTGTGGGGCCCTGGACCAGAGGGTGCTCGAAAACGTGCGGAATATAACGACGTTCCTAATATGGACTTGGTGGCACCCTGCTCCAAATTTGCGAATGAAATTATCATTACCAAGAAATGAGCTCTACTGCCACCTCCTCATGTCGGTAGTTTCGAAAGAGTGACCATCACCATCTCGAAGACCACCAAGGCTATTTGCTGATACTAAAGTAGTACAACAAAAACAACTAGCAGTCGCTCTGAAAAGATTTGGATTGAAACTATAGTAGCTATTTTCTGTATTGGCCTTTTGCTGGTGACTAGTACTAGACGCCGGCACTCTTCTTGAACAATGTTAGCTGGCTGCGTCGTCAAGAACATTATCCGGCTAGCTAGCTAGTTCAATCGCTACTAGTCGCATTTGCACAAGTAGAGACCCCACTGCTAGCTCGCTACTACCGGTAGCCAGTAGTGTAGTAAAGAATACCTTGTGTTGCTAGTACGACGGATGCCGTCCTCGCCGCCTCTTTTCAATTTGCATCATGATTTACTAGTAGTAGTATAACTTGCTGCTGCTGCGGAAACTAGTAGTAGTAGCGATTCCAAACATGCAAACTCTTCAAAAAGGCTAGTAGTAAAAATCACGGCGGCCCATAACAACAAGGCTTTGACGTCGCCGCACAATGACTAGAGCTAGTAGTGTAGTACTAGCCGCTGCCGCTGCATGGAATGCTTCTTGCTAGACTAGTTGTTGTTGCTGTTGTTGTTGTTGTTGTTGTCACCTTCGCCCAACGTGAGTGCACACAATGCCCTTTTGAATCGTCGCATTCAAATCATCGAAAACTCTATTACAAGCTAGCTATCAGTGAAGTGGATCATTCTCGCTAGCTAGTAAAAGCTACTCGCCCATGGTCGTACAATGATTGTAGTAGTACTACTATTCATAACAACTCTGGCTATAATCCATGATATACTTGTCTAGGACAATCCCAATAAAATCAACAACACGAGCAATACCGAAAGTCCCGCCACAATGAGTTGGAGTCGCCAGACACTTTGATCTTCCTTGAGTTGTGCGGCTCGTCGAGTTTCTGCCTCCAAACCGTGCTGTGCAATATCCAAATTTTGTTCCATATCTCCCAGGAGGTTGACGTGCATCCTCGCTTCTTCTCCAATGAGTTGCGTTTGATCCCGTAGACGCCCCACACCCACCGCTAATTCGTCAATCATGGAATCTTGTTGTCTCATGGCCATGGCCATGACCGACTGTTGTTGTTGTTGTTGTTGTTGTCCTGGGGATGCTACTATACTAGGACTTGTTTGCATGTGCTGCAAGAGACGACGACGACGTTGAACTTCTGCAGGTGAAATGGCGGGTAATTTCTCGAGATGTTCTTGGAGACGTTGCACATGCACGGCCAGTTGTTGTTGCTCTGCCACACTTCCACCCGTCGTCGAGCGCAATTGACTGGCAATTCGAGCTAGGCGAGCATATTCATTGTCCCATTCATTCACAGCAGCAGCAGCAGCAGATGATGATGACATTGTGATACTGTTAGTATTGCAAAAGGAAAGAGTACTGACTGTTATCGTCGTATCGTAGTGTGGCGTGCTATCATGGTGCATCAACGCGTTGCCGTCTTCGTTGCCGTTCCTTTTGGCGCTGTTGCGAGCAAAAGCCCGGCCGGCAGGCGACAAAATACCTTTCACTACCACAACAACTAGCGAGCATGCCTGGCTAGCATGGATGGATGACTCCCTTGCTGCCTGATGACTGGCATGCGTTGAGTGTATCGGCTTGCGCGCGTTGTCTTCGTGCCTCTTTTCGTTCGCCATGGTGACGGCGTTGTCTTGTCTTGTGCATGTGTCTATGTGTTGAAGAAGCATGAAAGAGAGAGAGTATTGAATATTGGACTATTGATCACATTGGTAACTCTTTCTTTTATTACTTTACTACTTTAATACGAAATGCCAGAAGGAACCAAGACCGAATCATCGACGGATGCAGCCGACAAGGCAGCTGCCGATAAAGTCGTCGCGGCTGCCATGGCCGCCATTGGAGATGTCATGGATGCCGAAGACAAGGAAGATCAAGATCACGAAGACGAAGACGACAACGACGACGACAACAACAAGGGAAAACCCGATACCAATAAAGCAAACAAACGCAAAGAACGTTTGGAGCAAAATCGCATTTCGGCACGGGAATCTCGTAAACGCAAAAAAACCATGATTGAAGAACTTCAACGTACCGTCATTACTTTGAGTAGAGAAAACAAGGACTTGAATGAACGCAATGAACAATTGCGATCGCAACTTGTGGATATTGGAACCAAAGTAAGTACACTTGTGTGTCTGTGTGTGTGTGTGCGTATTGCATTGTCATTATACTCACACTCGTATTACATTACATTCTATACTTTGATAGTACCCGAATGTCGTTCCCATTCAAGCCATTATGGGAGGTGGGGGAGCCGTAGGAGCTCCGGCACCTCCCGATGCGGCAGCAGCGGCAGCAGCCGCTCAACAACAACAGCAACAAATGGCAATGGCTTTTTGGCAGCAACAACAACATCAACAACAAATGGCAGCAGCGGCGGCTGCAAACATTCCGAATCCTGTCACGAATACGGCTCCACCACCGGCTTCGGGATGAATTTAGGATAGGATAGTCTAGTGGGCGTTGGAAGGATGATAGTGTCAAGACAAGAACGAATCAAGGAATGAATGAATATTGACAAGGATTTGATGGAGTACAACGTATTCGAAATAGTAGGTGGAGGACAAAGGAAGGACTGAACGGAACGGATGAATGAATGAATTAGGAGGGAGTGTTATTGGATAAGTAGACGGGGAATTTCAGTGTTTGTCAAGAATGTTAAAGAAGAAAAAAGAGCCGCGGCAAGAATACGGCAGCGGCGGGGGGTGCCGCAACATGCAACTAAGGAATCTACAAAAACAAGAACGATAGTAGAAAACAAAATGAAAGAAACATCAACTGTAGACACTATACAAACTACTAACGACGGCGCGCTCTACGATGCTTTAATAGTAGTACTAGTAGACAAGACGACGAATCTAGTGATGCGCTCTTTCTTCCTACTAGAAACGAGCGCTGCTTCCGTTTAATAAAGATTACGGCGGCAAAAGAAGTAGATGATTTGCTGAGAGACAGGTAGCAGTACTTATAATAGCTAGCTCTCTACCTACTATAATCTGCTTTTACTATGGACAAGCTAGCAACGAGAGGAGATTCCATTCAACGAACAAGAAGTCAAAAGTCTTGATCGGACTGCATCATCATCATGGGATATAGCTAGAAAGTCGTAGTACTAGTGGTGGTCTGGCACCACGAGGACTCCTAATGGAGTCGACTAGTAGTAGTGTCTATCTTACCCCCCAGCTAGTATCTACAATCCTCAAAAGCTGTCTGGGAAGGAAAGAGCTCGCTTGGTGGTGCATCGGCGACGTCATCAGTCATCGGCGAACGGGTGGGCCTGCAGGCGCGCTGAAGTAAAGTCTCGTAGAATTGTGTACCAAGCGAAAGGAGGGCATCCTCGCATGGCGAAGAAGCGTCTGCTTCCAGTCAGGCACCCAGATGAAGGATCCTTCGCGATCCATGCACAGTAGCTACCGGTAGCGCGCCTCCAGCAAGCCACCCTGTAGTTGCTCGATGACCGATGCAAGCAAAACGAGCAATCGATGACAATAGCGGATTGAGTAATGCAACAATCAGCCTGTAGATGCAACAATCGAAGCTAACGTGGAATTTCAGGCAATTTGGCGAACTGGGTGATGATGAATGTGGATTACTTTCAGCGAACGTAACGTGGAAGCTCATCGTGGGAATCATCACGAAACTGCTCGCAAACCAGCGCAGAAACCGCTCGGATCTCGGCATTTCCTCCAACAAATGCATCGCTCCTTTCTTCATCATCGTCATGAAATTCATGACGGCAGCGCCACCGGCTGCTGTTTGTCTCGCAGAAAAGTCGGCATCGCATGAGTGGTGGAGATGATGTCCTGGAAGTTGTTGCCGTCAATCCATTGCTCATCTTTGGTCTTTGCATCTTTCCTCTTCCTGCACTTCTCACGATGATCAGCTTTCTTCATCGACTTTCTTTTCATTCTGCTATGAACAGACCTCTACTGCGGCGATCACTATCATTTTGATGGTGCGGCTCAGCTGTAGCGAGATAACAGCCTGAAGGAGGAGAAATCCACGGTGAAGGTCCGGTTTGTGCCCGACCGCCCTGGAACACTCGTCCTGCAGGAAGCCAATATTGGGAGTGTACGTGGACTCAGTCTCTGGAGAGCCCTCCTGATTCGGTTGAACCATGACGCTAGCTCCCTGAGGCAAACGGAGCCGAAGCAGACCCTGGAAGAAAGTAGTTTGATGAAATGTTTGATTGTTGTGTTGGTGTTGGCGGAGGAATGATTCATGTGGTGGTGCCCTTTGGAACGTTACGTGCACTCCAAACTTGCGTTTTTGATTGTCCATTCCTTGTTGCGACTTGACTTACATTTGCGTTTGCGTTCGTTTGATCCTATTTTCATATTACTCTCCCACAGTGCTACTTATACCCTGCTCTTTCCCCCTTTTGCAGGTAGGTTGTGGTGTGGGTGGATGTGTTTGTGCATGCCTTTGGTGTCTTCGTGGTAAGTCTGGCTCAGTATAGTGGGCATTGTCTGGCGACAGTGCCGTTTGATCATATTTCTTTCCCGCAGTGCTACTCACTACCTGTTCTTTCCTCCTTTTGCAGGGGTCTGGCGTTGTTCTACAACGAAACCAACTTTTTCCAGAGCAACGATCCTGATCCCTTATCTCGACCCCGATTCCAATTCTCCCCGCACACAAACAGCCTGATCAACGCAACACGTTTGATTGTCGACAGAGGGCTTTGATTTGATTCGAGGTGAGTTCTTTGCTGTCGTGCTGGTGTTCTTTCCTTCTCACAAGATTGTCCTCTTTCTATTTTAGCTTTTGCAAGTACTACTGACCACGACTCCAAAAGCGTTCTCGTTCATCTCCCTTGTGTGAAAGGTACATCCCCGCCTGGCTACAAAAATATATGTTAACTCGTGAGGTAGTAGTAGAATTGATTCAAAGCGGTGCGAAAACGGTACAGATAGAACTCAATATATTGATTCATGTATGGAAGTTACGCTCCCGTTCCCCACCAAAATCGAACGCTTTGACGTAGTAGTGCGGCTCAGGAGCTTGTTTTGTGAAAACCCAACAGGTGCACCTAGATGCTCGATGAGTAGAGAGATCTAGCTGCGTTGCTACTCTCAATCTAAAGCCGTAGTAGTTTATAACATTATATGCAAATCATGATAGCGGCAGCCTGCCTGTCTGCAAATCTCCAAAAGCGACATTCGTTCCTTTCTTGTGGTTGTTGCGTTGTTTGTAGCTTCATTAGTTAGAGACGACGCCACGTCCAAAGAAGTGAGGCACTACCCAGAAGACGACGACCACCACCCCGTAAAAGACGACGATCATCGTCGTTTGATCCCTCCTCCTCGTCAAAGTCTTCCAGAGCATCATCCATGTCTTCCGGGGCTGTATCGTCATCCGTGGTACTATAGCTATTGCCGTCGGTTCTATCTGCCCCTTGTTGTTGTTGTGCTTGATCAAAAGATGCACTACCAGACGCAGAGCCAGAGCCAGAGGCGCTGCCACTTGCAGAACGAGACCCGCTACCCGATCCACTGGCACTGCCAGAAACCGACCTCGACCCGTCGTCTTGACTGCCACTCACAGATCCCGATCCGCTTCCACTACCAGATCCCGAACCTGATCCGCTAGCACTTCCGCTACCAGATCCCGACTGATTGTCTTGACTGGCACTGTAGGATCCACTTCCGCTGGTAGAAGCGGAGCCCGATTCACTGCCGCTGCCACTCGCACTAGCGCTTCCACTAGCACTGCCACTTCCACTGACACTACCCGAGCCGGATCGGCTTGCCGATCCACTTCCACTAGCACTATCAAACGACGCGGAACCAGAACCACTGGCCGATCCGGATCCTGATGTACTAGCAGAACCGCTGCCACTGCCACTTCCGCTTGTACTATCCGCCGACGCCGAGCCACTGGCCGGTCTCGATGATGTAGATCCAGATCCAGTAGATCCAAAATGAAACTTGTTGCAATCCAACTCGCCTGGAGTACAGTCATCGTTGTTATTGCTGTTGGAAGTAGTAGATGCCCCAGGACGAGCCACGCTGTATTCGTCATCGTCATTTGTATTCTGGGGCACGATTTTCATGCAATCCAATTCTCCAGGAGTACAATCATCTTCATCATCCTGAGTTTCTTCATTCATAGGACTAGCATTGATAGTATCAGGTTTGGGCGGTGGCGGTGACTTGTCCCAAAGGTCGCCATTTCGATCAATTCCCTTTTCCATATCCAAAAAATTGTATTGCTCGACATGATGAGGGTCATCGGCATGTAGCTCCTTGTGTTTGCGTTCCGTCCACTGCATTAACGCGACCATTAAAATGACGCCAAAGCCAATCGAGTATCCGATCCGTTTCCATCGTTGTTTGGGCGTCTCTGGTTCACCTACGGCATGGTAGGGATTGCTTTTACTAGTAGATTTGGCGGGGGCAACCATGGTGTAAAGTTAAGGTAGGACAAGGAAAATGCTCTCTCTACTTCAGGCGGAACGAATGACCACGGAACGGTAGTGAAGAACATGTCGGTCATTCATGGTCCAGAAGAGGCATTCGTACGATCTTCGATCGATCATCTTGGAAAGCATCGCCCGCAAGACAAATGAATCCATATATCTATGAATGTTGTCTATCTCTTAACGGGATTAATTTGTGACTCCGCCCGTATCCACATTTAGCTATATTATTGAAACTCCGTCATCGCTGCTAGAATAGTCCTACCACACTGCACTAGTGCCCAAAAATTCTACATTCTATGCTATAACAGGGCGTCGCATTAGATTTTGCCTGCTACTTGATTTCGTGTTACTACAGGCGATTGTAGTGACGCAGCTGCGCCATTTCGTTCGTTTTACTCGAATTTGTGCCAAAAATTGGTGCGACTCAGTATGCCCTAGTTACGAGTGCTTTCGAAAGTTTCAGTAGGCAACTTACTTCAATTAGATACAATAGACGTGAAATACTATGCGATTTGTTGCTTAGCTTTTGTTGATCGATTGTTACTACAGCCGAAATCGAACTAGTTGTTGTCACTTCGCTATCGCGTAATTTTCACGCTGACGACCATCCGGTTGACTCATCGGACCGTGTAGTTGACTCATCGGACTGAAGTAACTACTGTGAATAGCGTAGCCACCAGGAGCTTTATAAACATTTCAATGCAGCAGTCAGCTCTCTTATCATAGTCGAAAAATTGGTTACAGCTATTTGTAGCTAAACGAGGGTTTTACCAACATTACGGCTGTTGGGAGCGTCCAAGATGCCGGTTGAAATCAGTTGACTCGTTTGACTAGATTTACTACAGGGGAAAGCAACGTAACCAGCAGCTTTAGCAACAGTTTACTTCGACAAATGTTTCAGGAATGCCTTGATTAACAATACAGTATATCTACTTTAACATAATGAGTGGTCTGTGCAGGATGACGAGCTGTTTAAAGTATTGTCGAAATGTGGCTCACCATCTTCGCGCGCGTGGCACCGGCGCTCTTCCGTCAAGTAGTAAGTGGTAAAGGTAGGCGATCGGGCCGATGCTGCCCATACGAAAAGAAAAGTGCTGACTACGCCGAAGACATTGGTGTGCGTCATAAAAAAGGTTTCTAGTCTGATTGGTGGTTATGGTAGTAACAAAGGTAGGCAAATGTGGATACGGAGGTATCCACATCCCCTAAAGAGATAATAGTAACTTTGGAGGCTCGGTCCACAAAGTTCTTTCTCACTATCGGAAGGGGCTATTGTTTTCATAGTAGAATAATCAACAATCATTAAACAAAAAAGCAAGGTGAGTATTATTCCTGCCGAAATTCAACTGTTCCATAAGCTTCTAGATGGAATAGGGATTAAGAAAATTGGGTGGTTAGGGATGCTGTAGTTGAAGTAAAGTACTTCCACGCTTCTCTAACCTGACTGATGACGTAGACCTCGAAAAGCCCCGAAGCGAACTGGGAGGACAATAAAGGCCTTCTCTTACAACGCAGCGGTGATAGGCACAACAAACAAAGTTAAGTGGGCGCATGCTTTTGTGGACTGCGGTGTAGCTGTCGTCAGCATGCGCCATCAACACATATCTTCACATTGTTAATAAAAAGTTCTGCCGCGGCGCGGTGAGTGATAATGCATGCAGAAATTAGGATCTCCCGTTGCTACAGCGAAAGAGAGTAGTAATCCACTTTTATTAACTCTCTGTTCAGGATTGTTGTAGAGTGGCGGAAATGAATCATCCTTCCTTTATGGAGGAGAATTTCTTAGCTGAAGCGTCTAGGATTGTGAAAAGCAGCGGAAGGGACAAGATCCAGAGAACCAGTAATAACAGCAGTTCACGTCGAATCTTGGTCGGTGACTTCGACGACGACGACGTTGCTGACCCCATCACCGAGGACTTGTTTAACTCTGAAGAAGATTTCAACTACGGTCCGCATCATACGACAGACGAACTACTTGTTAAAACTCACTTGATTCCACCAAGCATGAACTTTTGGGGAAACGATGCTTCAGATCGTCAGTATGCTGACGAAGATGACAACGATGCCGCGATGATCTCGGAGGATCACCCCCACCTTCACATCGCCCCCATTAATGATTTATTTGTGAACGACGACGATGCTGCTCCTGACTCGAACAATATTCATTATCATCATCAGAATCTCGTCGACCACGGTGGCAATCCGATCGACGACCACGTAATAGGAGCTTCCCCTTTTGCTCCGTCTTCACCTTCTACCCTTGGTTCCTCTATGGACGGTGCGAGTGATATGGAAGATTATCAAGAAGAAGATGATGATATTGATGCAGTCTTGATTAACCCCACTTCGGCAGATGCGGCTCACTTTAACCCCGTGGCACCATCCGACATGGATTCGGTCGTGGCCCGACAAATGTCGAAACTGAGTATGCAAGATCGAGAAAAGGTACTATTTGATATTCACGGCGTTTCCGAAGAAATTCCAGAAACACCTGAATTAGTGGAAACAAAGCTACAAGAATTCGAGGCTGCATTGGTATCGCAATCCCCATCGCCGGCTTTGGATTTGGCGAAAAGTCTAGACCCAGCCTATGTGGAAAATAGAGAATTTCGACTTAGTTTTCTCAGAGCGGATTTGTGGGATGCCCCCAAGGCAGCTCAACGATTCCTTCTTCATTGGCGAGCCAAATTGGACTTGTTTGGACCAGCACTACTCGTACAAGATATCACTCAAGATGATTTGGACGAAGCCACGATGGAAGCGTTGTATTCGGGGCTTGCTCAATACTTGCCACTCCGTGATCGGGCCGGCCGACTGGTACACGTTTCTTTTTATCATCCTGACGAAATCTCGCTAGAAGCGAAATTGAAACGAACCTTTTATATGAGCATGGTTTCATCGGAAGATATTGAAACGCAACGCAAGGGACGTATTGCTATTGGGTATTTGGCTGGACAAAATATTCCAGGGCGACCACGCAACGATTGGCAAGTGGGGAAGTTGCTCAATGCCTTGCCAGTTCGAATGGAAGCGATTCATCTCTGCCATGATCGACTGAGTATTTGGTCTCCTATCTTTGCTGTTTTCAAGTATGTTGCTACGTTGTTTACTCGATTGAGAATACGAGAACACCATGGCAGCAATGACGATTGCCTTTTTAGTTTGCAAACATTCGGGATTGCGACAAAGAATTGTTTTCCATTGGAACAAGTTGAAGGAGAAGCCTTTGCAAGAGTGACCAATGTGGAGCATACTCGCTTTTGGAACAAGCGACGCAATTTGGAACGCTTGCGAAAGCGACATGCAATATTTCCACAAGAGTCCATGCAAGCCGCGTTGGCAGCTGCCACGGCGGATAACATATCGGGGCCTCATAGGTCTAGTGGGGGCGATGTTCCTAATGGGGAGGCAAAGCAAGAAGCAGATGGAGAAGATATAAATGTACAGAACCAGGCAGCTGCTCCTCCTCCTAATGCCACCCTTTCTGCAGCAGTGGCGGGTGAGGGTGCCCCCGGGCCGACCCAGAATAGTAGCCCACCCAAGAAACCGAGCAAGAGTCAAAAGAACAAATCGGCTGAACTATTGGTTGGCGATCTCCTACAAACTCGGATTTCTGTTCCTGGCCGCAACGACGTGTTGCTGGGCCGTGGCAAGGGCTTTTATCAGCACACAGGCAACATACGATTTCGCCACTGGATCGAAAGCCGAAGTCAAGCCTATGATCAAGCGAGGACATCGTCGGAAAAGAAAAAGATTATCGCGGAGGTTATTGGATTGGTGGAACAAGAAGGAGGTCGATTTCTGAAAGACGACAGACAGTGTGGATGGATTCTCGTCAGTCCAGATACAGCGCGTCAAAAAGTGGCCCATGTATTTCGAAGTTTACGTCCCCCGGGGAGTGGAACCATTGGTGCTCCTGGCGATGGTGGTGGTGGCAGTCGCAAGAGCGGCCTTGTCGTTTCGAGTGATGATGCCACGAGTATGACAAGTGCTGGCGACTCCAAAAAACGCGCACGGATTTGATATAGATGGAGTCGATGTGTGGAGGGAGACAGTGCCTGCATGGTGTTAATACCAGTTCCTGCTTTTTCGAGTTCATAGTATCTCGAGTTGTGATCGACTAGGCAGAAAAAGTGGGAGCAGCGTTGGGAGTCTTCATTGCAAATGTGCGGGGTCTTTCGTAACAGAATCGTGGGGGGTGGAAGCTCCGCTCTAGCGCTACATAAAGCTGAAGCCCCTCAAACAAATATGGGATACACGCATCGTCAACGAGAGACAGAACCACCATTTCTAACTTAGGCGCAAGTCGCCATGACGTTCAATCGATGAAACTTTGGGAGTGGGTCCTCGGGGGCGACGCTACATAAACAATACGATAAGAAGGCCACACATGGTGTGCAGAGTCGAGTGTTGAGATTGCTGCTAGACAATATGTTTGACTTTCGCAACTCCAATCTGCTGTTTTGCGTTGCAAGCTCGTTATTCTTTTCCTAGTTGTAGTAGCAGACGGTTACAAAAATAATACTTTCATCTAGAATTAATGCCGTTAGACTAACAAAATTGAGTTCAAGAAATAAGTATGCTGGAAAATGGGGTAGTAGGAAGTCAGCACTTGGTGGCTGAAAAGCGGGCATTCTTAATTTCCTCACACAGAGAACGGGCACCTTGCAAAAAGCATGGATGAGAAATGGTGCCTCGTTCGGGTCCGCGGGCCGCTCGGGTGAAATGATAAAGATTAAGCTGCCTTCGGAAGCTTTCATATTTGGATTGGTCAAAGAACATGGGGAGGACTTTCTCGACAAAGGCTTTCGAGTCATGGACTTTGAATGCGGTGCCGTTCCTTACCCACGAAACAATGTGGCTATAATTCTCTCGCTCGGCGTTTTCTAGCATGAGGTGAAGCTTGTACGGAAAGCAGGTATCAGAGGGATCTTCGTGCAAACTGCTGTCGCTTTCGACTCGGCATGTTGATGCCGACGAAACTTCGTCTTCCAGAACAGCGATAAAATCGTTTAGGTCAACACTTTCGATTTGAAACGACGTCAAATCAATGTCGGCGCCAGATGCAAACTTTCTTTCCGTGAAGATCTCGTTAACGTAGCCCTGCTCGACGGGTTCCTTGGGGTAGAAGAAATCAAACAAGTTATTGACGTCCGAATCTTCCAACTTTAGTGGGAGCACATGCTCGGGAGGCTCCACGTCAAAAATGCCCTTGTTGGCCGATCCAATCAAGGTATCCAAGGAGACGTCTTGCTTATCAGAAATAATTTTGTTTTCCCGGCATGATCGTGTAACCTTGCTGCAAAGCTCGGGGGATCCGCGGATGAAGAAACGATGCTGATAACCACCCTTGTTGGGACCAACTTGCACTTGCTTCCAACCATAGATGTTGAGTTGACGTTGGAAAGACTTGAACTTTGATTGGGTAAAATAGGAACGCATGATAGTATTCGAGAATACATCAAGCTTATGGACCTTGAAGGATTTGCCTCCTGGCTGCCATGAAATGATATCTTCGAAGCCGAACGTCGCAGCATCTTCAAGCAACGAATAAATCTTGCACGGGAACGTCATAGTAGCGAAAGTCTCATCGTCTTTCGGTGAAATTATAGTATCGGCTCGAGATGTGAAAGGTGGAAGAGCTTGGTTGCTACAGGCGGCAGTAAGGTGGCTGATCATTGCTGTGGGCAGCGTTTTTGAATCGTAGATGATGGGATGCCGAACTTGTGAGAAGTTTGGCATGAGACACTTTTGTTGTGTTCGGCTACGTTTGTTGATTTCGTTTTTCAACAGCCGAACTCTACTTCGGCATCGGAGTCTTGCTTTCCGGAGCGATTTCGTTAAGTAAACCTGAAATGTGGACAAATAACAGAGCTTCCGACGGCAATCAGAAGGAATATGCTATTCCGGCGGTGATTCTATTTCAATAAGCCTTGTGCATTTCGGTAAAGCTATTAGCAGTTGAAGTCTATCATGTAATAGTCCTAATTCCGATGCCGGCAATTTGGGGGGTTGCATAAGGCACATATGAAGCTGCGACGGGCATTCTCAGCAGATAAGCCTGCGTAATTCGGTAAAGCTATTAGCTGTTGAAGTCTACCGTGGAATAGTCCTAATTCCGATGCCGGCAATTTGGGGCTTGCGGAGTCGCCGTCTCCGCCTGCCTCGCCGACAACCTTTCTCACCAACGTCATGCATGGCCTATGCATAATACCTACTGTCCTACTGGAATTAAGATTCGACTTAGTCGGTTCGCAGCTAAGCTGCTGCTTCTCGTTGATACATTTCGCTTGCTTTTCGTTCTCAAGCCTCTCGTCGAAATGTTTGTCGAATCTTTCTAGGAGGACACCACGCAGCTTCTGTGAGCAAGGAATGATTGGCGGATCTCTTCTTCTAGTCGTCTCTCGTCTACAGACAAACAACAGGAGGGGGACACCCCCGGTGGTACTACTATCCAGGTGAGAGCTCGGCAGGTCATGGTTTCGTCGTCGTCCGGCCGCGGGGTCGGTTGCTTTTCGTGGCTCAGAACAACTGTCTCGCGAGGACGACCTCCTCGACTGACACATCCTGATTCCGCCGTCCGCAAGAAATGAGTTAGTGAAGAGAGTAGGGCGCAGGCGGGACAGCAGAATAGTACTACTAGTTCTGGTGCCGTAACGACCATTAGATAATCCGGAGATATATTGCTTTTGAGAAATCGAAAGGACGATGCCGGGGGTGCCCGCGCTGGATGGCGTACTAGTAGTAGTACTACTAGCTGCAAGAAAAAAGTACTAGTACTAATAGTACTTACAAACCAAATTCAACGAGATGGGAGATGGTTGGTAATTGCCTGTGAAAAGCTGCCTTCCACATCGACATCGAAGAATAGGATATCATACTGCTGCGGAAGAAGCGGTCAGACAACCGGCCCAACCCCATACCGCGGTCTCTGCCGTCGACTTAGTAGCACTACCATTTCGTCGTACTACCGGTAGGTTTTCGCAAATTTTGTCCCCTCAGTGAGACACATAAGGACTCTTTTCTATTACTTTGTAGAACCCCCAAGGTCTGGGCTGCTACTAGTAGAGCATCATAGAGTTAATGGTGTATCGTACGCACTACAGTGTCGTAGATACCGAAATCGACGTGGTCAACTTCGCGCTCGCGCTCGATCGAAAGCGGGGAGGTTTTAGTCATGTTGATCAACGATCTTTTCGTTTGAACGCATAACCTGAATTCATTCATGGCGACGACGGCAAAAGAGACCATGGTGCTTTCTGCTTGACGCCGCCGTCGCTGGATTGTCGCCCCGTCACACCTCTGGAGAAGAGTATCCAATCCTCGACAAGTGGTGGATTGTTCATTCGCTACTCAATGCTGTCAATGATCCTTCATTTCTGCCATACCGCGGCGATGGTACGGGGAATGCGGCCGAGATGGAATGGAACTAGCAACGCAAAGCGCGACGATGATGACATGAATGGAACCATCCTGGTCCCTCAAAGATCCAGTCAAAACCTACTACTGTTGCTACTGACACTAGCTAGCGACTCGTTTAGAGTGCATTGAATCGCCACACTGAGATCGCGAGGCTTCGAATGGAATCAGCTGCTTATAGTCCCCCAGGAATACGGCAAGAAACCATATCTGGAGAATGCAAGAGAACGAGACGGATCAAAGGATCGGCAACAAGGCGAAGAAGGTCAGGAGTTGCCGCTATTTTACGACGACGCATTGTCCTATTGTGGTATCATCAATCACAGGCCGACCCCATCGGAATGAATCCAGTCCTTCCTGCTCCTACTAGCCAGGGTTGGATTGGCGTTCTATAGCATTATCATCTGCCATCTAACCAAGGCACAATAATGCGATCAAACAACATTGGATACCTGCCGCCGTCTTCGTCACACTCGTTGCTATTTCTAATTCATCGAAGAGCCGAACAACGCATCTTGGCCATGACGCTGGGGATGTAGTGGATGCCACTTTACCGAAGGACTCGCCTGAAAGCACCAAATCAGCTGTCAGAGGCTCCTATTTGATCCAACGGCCACATTTCTTCGGACCCAAACAAATGACATCAATGTTTTTCATGTGGACGACTGTACAGAATGTACCGTATCCCCCCGATTTCGCGCCAATTAAACTCTTGGAGAAAACGAACTTGGTCTTCTTGACTTACCCCTCAAGTGATTTCGGGGCGAACTCTGGGAAGTCGTTGTCGCCCAAATTGCTCGAGCTCAAAATGACAAGGTAGAAAACTGGGTCCAACTTCTCGTAGTATGGGCAGGGTATACTTTATCCGACGTCGCCAACGCCGTCCATGACGAATTTCGCGGAATTCATCACGTGGAACATCTCGAATACTTGTTTGGTGGGGCCCTAACATGTGCAATGAGGAATTTATTCGAGAAGTTTTCATGCTGGCCGACCTCAACACTTGGGCCTTCGGCTACATTGGTCCAATCAATTTTTCGGTGAAATCGCAAGATGGGCGAGCCAGACCGGAAGAAGTTTTGTGGGCAATATAAACTGTCGAGATAGGAGAAGCAGATGGCGTCCAAAGCCACATTGTGGATACTGTTCGGCATCTCTCGTTGAAATCTTCGACGGACTTTACTGCCTATCCTGAAGGGTTCCCGAATCATCCTTCTTTTCCTGCCATGCATGCGGCGGGTAGTGCGTCTTCGCTATGGATGGCGGTTGTGATGGATTTGTCGCGTGAACAGCATTGTGAAATCAAGGCTCTCGACTATGCCATTGCCTACGCTCGCACCATCAGCGGCGTCCACTATCCTTGCGATAACCTTGCCGGCCTCAACATCGGACAAGAGATCTCGACCCATTTGCTGCCGACCTATCTGCATGAAAAGTATGGGAGTGAAATTGATACCGTTAAACAAAAGAATGCATCGGTGCGATTTGACTGGACAGAGTAATTGACAGGTAACTGCTTTTCGGCTACAGTATAAGGTAACGTAAACAGCATACCAATTCTTAAGACCACAGTCGATTTGTTGCATTGTATTGACTATCGTGCAATTGCCTTTAGTGATCGATTGCTTCATTGCATATTAGCTGTAGCCTGGCGACTGCTACTAGCTAGTGACGCTTGACTTTAATTGGTGTATCCTATGCTGTACTCTCTAAGCCCCAAATAGATATAGCATACCCGCCAGTAGGACGCCGAAGGAAAAATCAAAGATGCAACAAAACAGAGGATACCTTGGCCAGCACGCATGTACGTGCCCTTCGGAAGGATATAGTTGAGCATGGTGCAAAAGATCCACAAGCCCATGTAATGCCACGGATGCTGGAGCGAGATACGCTGACTCGTTCACATTGTGCATGCAGTACAAGTAGACGCCAATCAGTAAGAACATGGTGATGCTTTCTTCCACTAACTCGACCCAGCTCCCGGCAATCAATGCAAAGCCGAGGTAGATTCCTGGCAAGGCCATTGCCATCATTATACTGGCTTCCAAGCACCCAACGACGTACAAGGCGACGGCCGTCGCAGCTCCGAACAGAGCACTGCGAGAAAAGGTACTTTTTTCCAAGAACTGTCGGGGTGTGGACATTTTACTGTTTGTGGTGATGAAACGGGAAAATCGCAAACGAAAATGCGGCTACGTGTGTTATGGTTATCACTTCGGATCTGGCGATTCGGGGCGAAAGTTGCTGCTTAGTAGAGAGCCAGATTTTACTTTGGGAACAGCGATGAACGTATCCGACTCATTCCCGCCGGCTCGTGATGTCCAAACGTTCTCGTAGAACGTGGTTACACTGCGACTAAAAGCAAAGAACTCCCTCTCTGTCTAAAGCACGTTAATTGAGATTATTTATTGATGTGCCAAGTACGTCTCATTCGCTCTCAAAAGGCTCCGAAGTAATACTACCGGTATGTAGCAAATAGTAATTGGCCATTTCACTGCGCCATCGCCACCGACTTCTCTGGGCCAGAATGACCGAGGAAGAACATCCTCGTCTTCGACTACCAAAGACGAAGCATAGGTAGAGCTGCTGTTTTTGTCGTAGTAACCACGGAAACTTCATGATAAAGAGCGCTGAATCATAATAATCTATGTAGAATTGAAACTTTAATAAATGCTCATGCGCTCCTCTCTACAGCCGAGCGGAATAGGGTCGCCCGAGTAGAGGACGGCGCGTAGAGTGAAACGATGAGTACTAGTAGTGTAAAGTCCTATGATTCCTGCGGCTCCTCGTTGTTTGGTGTTTCGTCTTCGACTGGCGTTTCCCGTTCTTCTTCGAGCTTCTGATCCTCGACAGGCGGCTCGTTCTCGGTTGATAAAGGTGTATCATCGGCTGGCACTACTTCCTGCTGGTCATCCGCAATCTCCATGGCCCCGAAATCTTCGACTGGGGGCTCCTCCACTGCCGTTTCCTGTTCTTCGGCCTTTTGATCCTCGACTGGCGGCTCGTCTCCTGTTGCTACAGGTGCATCATCGGTTGGCGCTACTTCTTCCTCGGAAATGACCGATGGTACTTCCGGCGACACCTCGCCCTCTGTAGTATTACTTTGAGTGACCGGGGTGGGCTCTTCTTCTTGGGCTGGTGCGGGTGTAGCGTCTTCTGCTTCTTCTTGTGTCGCTGTGGGTGCGGCTTCAATTTGGACTTCGACTCCTGTAGAAACGACAGTAACTAGTTCAGGTGATGGCTCGTCATTCTTGGACTCGGAGGCTTTGACTGTTGCCGGGGCCGGCTCGGCGTTCTTGCCAACTGCTTCCTTGGGAGCAAGTGGCGGGGATGATACCTTCATGCTAGTCACTTCTTCCTTGTCAATGACGACTTCCGCCCCACCATCGTCAGCCGTATCGGTCACAGTCACGGTTTTCTGCGTCGTTTTAATCGTCACACCCAACGTCTGTTCAATGGTGCCTGAATCATTCAAATATTGAACTTCCTCAAAGTCGCCAATGAATTTCAAGGTGCCATCCGCTTCCCTTAGAAATAATTGAGGATATTTCGCCCGCAAGCCCGAAAGGTCAAAGAGAGCATTGCGTTGATCTTTCATACTCTCATCACTTCCATCCACTTCTTCCAATTCGTCGGTGGGCAATCCGACCCCATCCATAATGACCTTGACCCGAGCCGTTTGGGCCGACTGTTGTGGATTGCCCGACGTTTTGGAAAGGAGCAAGACTAATTTGCGGCCCTCGCCCAAAGTTGCATTTTCAGTAATTAAAATTTTGGTTCTAAGCCGTTCCGCCTCTTCTTGGCGACGACGTTCTTCTTCGGCCAAACGTCTCGCTTCTTCTTCCGCCAGACGTCGAGCTTCTTCTTCCGCCTTTCGCCGTGCTTCTTCTTCGGCAGCGATACGTGCCTCCTCTTCTGCTTTCAATCTTGCTTCTTCCTCCGCCTTTAACCTTGCTTCTTCTTCTGCTTTCAATCTAGCTTCTTCTTCGGCTTTGAGTTTGGCAAGTCGTTCTTCTTCCGCTCGCTGTCTGGCTTGTTCGGCTTTGCGTTTTCGCTCTTCTTCCGCTGCCTTTCGTTCTTCTTCTGCCTTTTTCTTTGCTTCCGCCTCGGCTAGACGTTTCGCTTCTTCGGCTGCTCGTGCTGCCGCTGCGGCATCTCGACCCATGATGGTACTATTCTGGAAGGAATATCGTTTGGGTTTGTGTGCGCCGCCCGCACTGGAGAGTGAGGCTTCCAATGCCTCGACTTGTAAATCATCCAAATCACCTCCTTTGAGTTGGACTGTTACGGCTGCTTGCGGAAACCGTTTCTTGGCTTGCGCATACCAGCTCACAACCTTGCCCCGTAACATGACTCCCACGGCATCGCCCATATAAGTCACATGAATGAATTTACTTCTCACACTAATAGCCGTCGATCCTTCTTCTTGATCAATGGCGGACACCAAGAAACAACCAATGCAAATACCATCTTCAGGAGTAGCTTGTAAACATTGTTGCACGGCCTCTCGACCGCCTTGACCTTTGCCAGCCATGACGAGACGAGGCGCCCTTTTGGCGTCTTGGACGGAAAACAACACATAATCCACACCACTGCCTTCCTTGGCCAAATCTGCCAATGCTCCATCGGCCTCGTCGCACCACGTTAACGACATATTCTAGAAAGCTACTACAGACGAATGCACGAATGAATTACTAGAGCAAGAGGGGGCGACTGTGAAAGAGATGAAATGGATATATGGGATGCAAAGAGGATAAATGCCAGCAATGATGATGATGCGCTGCGGGTCATTGTGCGCGCTCATCATCGGCAAAGTCAAAGATTTCGTGCCAAACGCGGCAGATTTGGCAGGCACGGCCGACTCGCAAGAGCCGGCTATCATACCAACGAAAAGATATGCGGTTTTGGTCTGCGTCCCCTAATAATGCCGACACGTGGAAGTAGCGACTGCCAAAGAAAAAATCGAATCAATACGTGTCAGGAATGCTGACGGTTAGTCTGGGGTTGACGCTAGCGGATGCTGTACGACAAGTTTGCATGTGCAGCAAAGCTGCTGATGCGCCAACATACTGTAGGATTTTATGCATAATTTCGAGGGGTCTTCCCATTCAGGAGCTTTGTGCAACTGTGACGACACTCAACTTGGCCGGTTATTTTGCATGTTTCGGTGAAAGCCCTGGCTCTACAGCTGTGCGACTCATCACTCAATCCAATTATACGACTTGCGGTAGTGAAAGTGGCCATTGACTACCAGTCCCTTCTATTTCCAAGCAAGACGCACCGTCTGGAGAAGGACAGTGGTCTTATTGTGACTCGTGTTGTTTGAGAGGGAAATACAACGGTACGTCTGCTTCGTTCTAGCGTCCGGTGAAATGTTTATTCGACGCTGATCTAACCCATTGATTCTTGCCAGGTTTTGCACCTTACTGGCCATGTCAGCGTCGTGGAAAGTGAAAGATTCTCGTCGGGGATAGGATGCTATGATTTCCGTGCTTCGACATTAGAAAAAGCATCCGGTTTGTGTTGAAGGACATGACTACAAATACTACCACCTCGTCTAGTTGTGGAAAGGGACAACCAGAAGCCAATGGACGAAACGAACAAAACGTTTGAGTACATGGCATAATGATGAATCATCCGCGATTCTTCTTCTTCTTGATTTTGTTGGGTAGATCCGCCTTTTGACCGACGATAGCGTCGGAAACTACCGTTCGTTCCAAGAAAAGACAAATGAGTTTGCTGGCGGCAAGAGGACAATCATCTTGGAACTAATAGTCGACTTGAGAACTGCCTGCTTGAGATTTACGAAATCGAATCATTCGCCTTGGGCAGTGAACGAGTCTCGTCGGCGATTGGATCCTCTTGGAACTACGGGACTTGAGAGAAGCTTTTTTCAGCACAACATTGGCCTTGAGCAGTAGAGAGTCTCCCCAGTGATTGGATGCCAACCAAGACTCCCCCCTGTGATACCATATGCGGCCTCCCTAAGAGAGGACTCTTCCGATGACGATGAGGATGACGACGACAAAAGTCAAAATGATGAAGACGACGACCAAAGTCAAAATGACGGATTATCCGAGTATGAACGGTACGTTCCACATGTTTGGCTATTGGCATCTTGGAACCCTGAAATTCACTCACTCACTTTGCACTACGACTAAAAAGTCTTCGCCTAGCTCGTATTCGACGCAATCAACAATACTTGGCAAAGTTAGGCTTGGATAATAATAATCATCATCATAATCAAGCCAACAAGCCAAAACCAGTGCGGCGACCCAAACCTCCAACACGTCCTGTGCCAAATGTACCCCGTCGATCTTCTTTGGGGAGAGCGTCCAAAGAAAAGGTACAAACCTATGCCGATACCATGGATTTACGATCTGTACTTTCGGCGCGTTTGCCCGACAAGAACAAACCACGTTCCTCTACTACGAATACTAGTAGTAGTTTGAGAGAGCAACATCGATTGCCTCGAGTGGTGTACTTGGAATTCAAACGCATTGGCAAACAACGACGAGAAAGTCCCAAGAAATTACGCAAATGCATCAAACGCGCACAAAAATTCGTCACGTATTTTCAAAATCGACTCGCACAACGTCAAAAACGACTAGAACGTCGACTGCAATTGCAGCAGTTACAAAAACAACAAGCTCTCGAAAGCTAAAGGTTGGGCGGCAAGACACAATTGGACTGTTGGAACGAATTGGAACGTCGTCGACGGGATTTATGGACCATTGTGGCGCAGTATCATCGTCAAGTCGAACAAGCGGAAAAACTGGCGGCGCAAGCCAAATTGGAGGAAGCGCAGCGTCTCAAGCAAGAACAATTGCATTCCAAATTAGAATGGATTGATGCTTTGGAAAGATTCCCAAAGGCGTGGAAGGAAACTTTAAAAAATCTCAATGACATGTTGGTCATGCGAAGTCCCAAGGATCCACCACCTCCACGACGAAGTCGACGTACTACTAGTGGCAATGAAAATGACCTGCCGCCAGTCCAAGATTCAAAACAACCAAAGAAAAAAGCGGCAAGAGCCAAAGGATCAGTAGGCGAAGAAGAAGCTACTACACGAGCTCCAGATTCTCATTGCGCGGGTGGAGATATAAATGTCGACGCGACTGGTTCGTCGGCGGCTCTGTGGAAAAGCAACACCATGGCAGTGGCTGTTGCTGCCGCCGCCGCTGCTGCTGCTGCTGCTGCTAGTAGTAGTACTATTCAAAGTGGGGCAACGAATTCTCCAAGTGCAAAAAGTGATGGGGCAGCCACGGCAGATCTTGTCGATGAAGTTGATGGGGATCAACAACAAACAAAGTCGGCTGCGAACAATTCAAAGAGCAAAAAGCGAGAAATTACGACAAGACGAGTCGGGGGTTGGGTTTCGCCGCCGTTTGCGGAATCGTTGGATCGTTCGTGGTTGTCGAGAGAAACGCCTAGTCAAGATGACGTCTTGACGATTCCGCCACAAGTTGGACAGTTGGTACTCTATTATCCTGGCGCTCACAAGACCTTTTTGCAAACGTATCTCGATGTCTGGGGGACCAAAACGAGAAACTTTTTACGAACGCCCTTGTGGGTACGAGCTCGACGTTTGCGGAATCGAATGGAAGCAGCTGCAACAGCAACAGCAACCGCGACTGGCGAAGATGTGGCTGCTGGTGGGAATAAGAGTGAGCTTTTTGCGCAGCAACAGGAGGGAGACGAAACATCAACTGTGGCCTCTGGCAAACCGACAGTGAGCCGTAAACGTGGTCGGAGCCTGCCGCAAAAGGCGCAGAAAGTGAGTAGGATGGAACGCGGCCAGTCGATCGAGCCACGCAAGTCAAGTCGACGACAATCCGATATGAGCGCTGCGGCTACTTTGGGGGAAAAGCCAGCAACCGGTAGGAAGAGCAGGCAAAGTGGTGGTCTAGAAACAAGCAAGAATGTCTCTCTTGACGAAGAAGCGGCAGGGGGTCGTACATCGACTGGCAAACGTCGCCAAAGAGATGGAGTCGCGCCAACTCCAAACGAGGCAAGGGACGATACTTTAGAGAATAGAGACGGGGACAAGGCTCATTCCTCATTGTCAGTGGACGAATCGCCGTCTGCAGACAAGGAATCTTCCAGTGCGAACCCAGCAGGCAATGCACCAGTTGGGAACCAAGGCGATTCCATTACCGCCCCAGAAACGTCTTCATGGTGGACCGAAGAATGGATTCAAGGCATCGATAATGATCTTGGTCGTTATCCCATCCTTTGTCGCGTCGAACGAACTCACGCTGAGTTCCCGTACGACCCCAATCTGGAACACAAAAGGGTCAACAAGGATGGAACGGTCACTTGGGTGATTCCCAGTAACCAGCCCAAAACTGGCAAGAGCAAGCAAAATGCACAGCCTGTCATGCAGCTTTGTATCATGCTGCGGCCTTTGACTCCGGCAATGCCGCCCCAATGGGACGCGACCACAGGAATCAAACAAGAAGACGGCATTTCGCTGCCGCCCAAGTTTTCAGTGGTGACATTCCCGGCCAAAGACTGCTCTCCATTCCTTGTACCCTTTTCTTGGGCCTATGCCAAATCTCATGCCTTGTCTGTGGGGGATTCGATAGCTTGTGGTTCGGACTCCAGCAAGGGCAAGGTTGGAGAATTCGCCTCGATTGGAGAATCGTTTGGTTCCTTTCGACTGGATGACAAGCTCCCCTACGTTCAAGGTGTTTTGAAGCGACTTTCCACTGGCGGCACCGCAGCAATGGAAGAGGCGTTGACCATTCCGTGGCATTCCACTGCTGCCAGCTCGGCTCCTGCTGGGAACCACGCCGCCGTCAAGTCGTCGTCATTGTCCTTGCCAGCAGAGGATGCATCGCTAGTTGTCGACTTTTTAACATTGTATTCCACAGAACGAATCCGGGACGAAACCGAACATATGTCGTCAAAGGAGGGACCAGGTAACTGTACCTTGCTGGATCTCATTCGCAGTACATTGCCTCTTTACAACGGGGTAGGCATTCGGAGAGAATCGTTCCATCGAAAGGTCTCTTACACTTCGGGTTGGATGCTCAAGGCCGGCAAAAAGTCCTTCTTTTATGAAAAAGTCTCTTCGTTTGTGGGGCAGCGGCTTCGACAAGGAGTGCCATATCAGATTGAAAATTCTTTGCGGATGAAGCTACGATTCGCCGTTCGGGATTTTCTCGAGAACCGGCCGGAATCAGGTACTTTTCAAGGCTTAGTAACTGAAGATGTAGCCCCGAGCTACTATTGCGCCGTCCCGATCGGGATGCATTTTGATCGGATCCTGCGGCGTCTCGATCTCAACAAGAAGGATGATAATTGCTACTACACAACAGTCGACGCTGTTTTGACCGATATTCAAGGAATCCTGGATAACTGCGTCTTGTACAACAGCCCGGACTCTCAACTTGTGGTCGTATGTGCCAATCTCATCCCCGCCCTAAAGAAGCAGATATTGGACGTCGCCTCCAAGCACGTCAAAGAGCGCGCATCGGAAGTCCTTGCGGATGTAGAACGAAAGAGGCTTGGTTTGGACCAGGGCGTGGCTAGCCCGTACGCAGCGTCAAAGGTGAAGAAAAAGAGTTCGGTGGTACCCGAGTTTCTGAACACGCCATACCAAGGTCCCCTAGATCGATCGTGGCTTGAGAAACAAATGCCAGACTCGAGTTGGGGCGAAAAGCAACATGAAGTGGTCAGAGCCGATGCCCCAATTTGGGTTCCTCAGAGCGGGGATTCTGTTTTCTACTCACGATCGCTCCACTCCAAATTTATTTTGAACAAAAAGATTCGATCCTTCCGGAAGCCAACGTTCCAGAATATCCGCCGCCCTCCGTGTTGGGCATTCCAGTCGACTCCGCGCGTCCCTTGCTAAAGTGCTTCGATATTCTGAAGCGTCGTTGTCTCACGGAATGGATCCGGATTATATCGACCCGAAATTTTGCTTGTCCTCACACTCGGGAACGCGGTCCTTGCCTACGTTCGAAGATTTACTTTCGTCGGAGAAGGCGCAGGAAGTCGACAAAACAGTCAATACTCGTGGTATCCGGAGAACCGACGACGATATAGCTTTCCGGGGGATATTGGCGAGCTCCCACTACTTGCCCCCATGGGTAGTCGATACGATTGAGGACGACCCGAGAAAGCAGGTCATGTCGAACTATAAATCGATGATGGCTTTCCCTTCCCTCTGTTTAGAGCTTGTGAGGCTGCGACTTAAAAACGGATACTACCGGCATCTCGCTGCCGTTGTGAATGATTTGCAGGAGGCCTACGTGACGACGTGTCTTTTCTTGCTTTCTGGCCCCGCATCGCGGAAGAAGAATCGGCTTTCGATTCGGAAGATTACAAAGTTTCTGCAGTCATCAAAGGGTAATGATACAAAAACGAACCTTCCTCGCCCAAAACAACTGAAGAAGAAGATTCAGAAGCAAGATGCCGTTGGATCAGCTGAAATTGCCTCGGCGCTTGCGATTTCCAACGATTAGCAAGGGGATAATAGCTCAGAAGATCACTTGGGCGATTTTTCTGACGAAGAACGCGGTCTGATCTCGCAGCTTGAGAGAGCAAGGAAACTATACACGATGGTAAGCACCCGCGCTCACCTTGACGCCCCCGGACCCGCCAGATCTCTTACTTTTTTGTCTTGCAATCGGTTTTCTTGCCAGGCAATTCTATCTGTCAATGAAACTCGCCACGTGGAAAAACTTCTTTGCGTGACGACCAAGCAATTTTCCCGCCCCGCCGACCCAAATGCACCCTCCGAGACAGAAGCTACTATTGCCGACGACCCGGCCAAGAAAGCCGCTGCCCAGCAAATACGATATATCTTGGCTGCCACAGGGCCCGAGCCTTGCCTCAATCGATTCAATGATCTTGGCTCCATGAAACTCAAGATTACGGTGGACGACGCCCGCGTGAAAGTCAAGAATCCTGCCTCCTCCGAAGTACTTGACCACATACTGTTTCGATTCAAAGATTTCTCGAACGACGATGGGCTTGCAAAAGTCATGTTGCGTCGTCCCGGAAGGCGTGCACCTTGCGTCCGCTGCCAAATCCAAGGAAGTGGCTTTTATTCTTGCCGTGTGATACGTGGCCATTCCAATCCTGATTTTGATTTCATTGCGAACTGGCAGAATATGGGCGGTATAGATGGCCTGCTAGCCCCGTTCAAAGATTCCCAACTCGTTGATGTTAAGCAGGCGTCGGCGTCTGACGAGAATCCAGCTGGGGAATCGCTGGAACAAACACACGACGCTGACAATAACGGAATGGAGGAAGATGATACCATCGACCCATCCGAGCAGCTGGAAACTGCTCGAAAGGCTCTTGAAAAAGCTAACTACCTCCACCAGCAAGCGGAGGCTCTGGCATCACAGCCCGTGCGCCTTGGAGCAAAGTTCATTAAAGATGTGTTTCCAATTGACCCAACGGACGGTCGCTATATTTGGTGCACTATTTGCGGTGTGAGCGGGGACGTTTTGTGCTGCGACGGCTGTTCCAACGTTGTGCATACAAAATGCGTCGGCCTGCCCGGGATCCCTGAAGAAGATTGGTATTGCGACACGTGTGCGTCCATTGGTAAAGAAACACCACTGATGGCTGCCCGCGACCAGGCAGAGGGTCCTTCGGTTGCTACCTGTGCCCAGCCTGGGACGTCGGCAGTCAAGGGCGGCTGTGACCATGAAGATACTACTGGACCTCGGATTGAAGAGACGAAGGACGACGATCCAGTTCCATCTGCATCAAACGAGGCAAAGGACCAAGCGCGAAACGGCGAATCTAACCGCCCGCACTTGAATGAAGATGAAGACGGCGTTTTGAAAGATTCTATTGGAGAAAACGCTGCCATGATGGGATTGGACGGGCTAATAAAGGACCACGCTTCACACGCACCAGTTATCGAGGCCAATCAAGACGACGAGGTGTCTGATTCCAAAGAGCCCGGGGTGGCTTCGAACGACGATAATATCGGTCCTACACAACCTACTCCAGCTGCTCTCAGCACCCCAAAGGCCTTAATAAGCGACGATGAGTTTGAAGAGCAGGCTGACGATCTCGAACGTGTACTTGACGACCTTCACCAGCTCATCTTTTCTTCTGATCCCAACAAGCCGTCACCGAACTCCGCCAAACAAAACGAGGACGCCACTTACATCAAGCTCGGAACCACCGTTTACAAGAACTTTGCGGAACACGGACTTTTCAAGGGCAAAGTGATACGATTGCCGACCGATGAGAGCCCATACTATGGTGTCGAGTATGTGGATGGTGACAAAGAGGACTTAGAGCCTGACGAGCTCCTGGAGTTGATCCAAGCTGATGGAGCCAAGGATGCGACAGCAAACGCTGGAGATGGCAACCGTCATCAAAGCAGCGAAAAGACGATGGAAAATTCTGGACGCCGCAAGAGTGCTCCGCCCCCGCGGTTCGTGGAGCAAGCGGATCGAATCTATGACACTGGACGCCGCAAGCGAGGACGTCCGCGAAAGAGTGATTCGTATCTGGGTGCCATTCCCCAAAACAAGCGGTTGCATTTGGAGAGCAGTGGTTTGATTTCTTCTACAAGCCACAGAAAACGTGGCCGGTCTCGAAAGATTGATCAAGCACAAGAGTGCGGGACCACTGTTTGCGAAGAAAAATATGATACGCAAAACGGAAGCGTCGCCAAGAACCGATTTGAAATAATAGGACTAGAACGTATTTTGTTCGGAGCAATAATATGTTATGTATGGTGCGAGAAACGATGCAACCTAGCTAGCTACTCCTCTACCGGTAGATTTATCATCTATCTATTCATCGAACTTTTGGCTTCGTTTTTGTGTTCTCACACAAAAAGTTACTGAGCCCCACCGCTACGTCAAAGCAGTTCGATTTCGGAGGGGGTGGGCCACAGCTGCTCCGCCCGGTAGAGACAACAATCCACTTCACTCGACGGGGTAGCCGATTCCAATTCTCCACGCACCAGCACAGGTTACACTTAAACTCTCCGCGACGAGACACGTACGCGAGTGGAGGACGTTTTAAAACCGGAACCACAAACCGGTTGCGTTGATCAGGCTGTTTGTGTGCGGGGAGAATTGGAATCGGGGTCTGGTCGAGATCAGGGACCAGGATCGTTGCTCTGGAAAAAGTTGGTTTCGTTGTAGAACAACGCCAGACGCCTGCAAAAGGAGGAAAGAACAAGGTGAGTAGCACTGCGGGAAAGAAATATGATCAAACGGCACCGTCAAGTCGCAAAAACGCAAGTTTGGAGTGCACGTACCGTTCCGAAGGGCGCCACCACATGAATCATTCCTCCGCCAACACCAACACAACAATCAAACATTTCATCCAACAACTTTCTTCCAGGGTCTGCTTCGGCTCCGTTTGCCTCAGGGAGCTAGCGTCATGGTTCAACCGAATCAGGAGGGCTCTCCAGAGACTGAGTCCACGTACACCCCCAATATTGGCTTCCTTCAGGACGAGTGTTCCAGGGCGGTCCGGCACAAACCGGACCTTCACCGTGGATTTCTCCTCCTTCAGGCTGTTATCTCGCTACAGCTGAGCCGCACCATCAAAATGATAGTGATCACCGCAGTAGAGGTCTGTTCATAGCAGAGTGAAAAGAAAGTTGATGAAGAAAGCTGATCATCGTGAGAAGTTCATGGCGACGATGAAGAAAGGAACGATGCAGATTGCTCCCTTCGCAAAAAAGTGAGGTCGATTGAGTGAAAAAGTGACGGATTTGATGGAAGGAATGCCGAGATCCGAGCGGTTTCTGCTGTGGTTTGGGAGCAGTTTCGTGTTTTTCCCACGATGAAGCTTCCACGGTCGCTGAAAGTAATCCACATTCATCATCCGCCAGTTCGCCGAGGCAAGGGCATAAGCTAGAAAACATTTGACGCTGTTTGTTAAACACGATTGATATGCCTTACGAATTCAGGCTCTTCAGGGTGGGACGCTGACGTCAATCGCTCGTCGACTAGACGGACTACATCAGAAAGATAGCAAGATAGAGAAGTGGGCCGATCGCTGTCCAGCTGGATGCTACAATCACACCCAAGCTGTAAACGGCAAGCTATGGTTGATTTGAAGACGCTTGTAAAGTTTTTGTCAAATTACGATAGGTAGTTAGAAACTTAGTAGCCCTTTTTCAATGCCCTCATCGACCCATGGGAAAAACGGTCGGCCATGCGGTCTATCGTGGGCTCGTTTTTTAGATGACGCTAACTCACTCTGTGATCAAAAGGAGACCATGAAAATTTAATCTAGAGTCAATGTTAATATAAGGTACAATATTGTAAAGAGCGACCCTGCCAGAAAGGGTAAGCAAAGTCCGGAATGTAATAGAGGGATGATGGTCGCCCGACGTGATTTCACTATAAATTTATGTGTAAGCAGTCGAAGTAATCAAAATCACTCAAGATCAATTTTCCTCTAAGTAAACGCATATGCCCTCTTCGAGGCAGGCGAGGGGATGCAATGCGATTTCCCGAGATTTCACTACTCGCAATTTGGTGACACAAGATTTTACAACAAGAAGTAAGGGACGAAACTAGCAACCCGGCAATATAGCTAGTACGAGCGACTCAATACTAGTACTAGTGGCGGCTGTGTTCTTGCTATTACTTGTCAAGCTATCAGAGCCTTCAGCGCGGGGCAAGGGATCAAAGTTACAGGTACTTCCGTAGAACGGTCGAGTTGAGCAGTCGACTGCCAATGCAATCACACAATATCGAAATATTCCCACGCGACACCTCTTTAAATCGTGAAGCCAGATTTTCCACGTTTTATATATATCATGCAGAAACGGTGCGAGAGCCGATGGACGGAACCAAGAGGCCAGTGGCAGTACGTGGGTTCTGATGTTCGGCCACGTGACAAGTAACATGTGGACTGTTTATAATCCAAAGCCTTGGTCTTGAAAATGACACTTGAAAATGTATTGCGCCGACCAACGACAGAAGAGTCGGTGGGAGACGTGCATGGGGGAAAACGCAAACCAAGGTCAAGAGATGGTACTTGAGACCATGGCACAGGCATTCTGTCGGCCACCAGTAAACATCGACACTTCTATTCCAAATCGCTATAAACTCGATGAATCGTCAAGGAGAGATTTGCATAGTTACAGCCATGGCAATCTTGGTCTTGATTTGTGTCACTGCTGTTTCGATCTCGGTCTTCAGAGGATTTGTCTCGAACTATTCCAAAGCAAGAGAGGCAACCGAGATCATGGCGTCCTCGGCCGTGTTGTTTCATTGCGCATCGATCATGAGGATACTTTCATATCCTCGGGCATCGATTTCCTCTCTGGCGATCTATGCGTGCGTCGCCTGTGGTTGTCTGATGACCATGAAGCTTGCGTCTTTCGAGAGACGAGGCAAGTTCAGTCTGTACGATCTGCCTTGATGCCGTGGAACTCTCTGGCAAAGAGGCAAAAGTTGTTCCTTGTGGCCACGTTTACCATAGCCAATGCCTTTTGATGTGGAGCGCATACCAGAATCGATGCCCTCTGTGCAAAGCTGACATAGCCAAGGCATAATCTCACGGGCCAAATTAAATCTCGGTACGACATCACTCATCTACCACGAGTTCGGCATTCTTTATCTCGCTGCCACCGTATCTTGCTCGCCGCCGCTAGACTTGCGACACCCTACTGTACCTAACGCACTCTGGGGGGATAGGAGAAAGTCGGAATTTCGTGGCACACATCCCAACTTTTGTTTCTAAACACTTGTCGTCATTATAGCTCGGGAGATGATGGTCGTCCAGCACTCTCGCCTCCCAAGTCAGTTCCCTCGCAATCCAAAAGTAACAAGGTCGTCTTGGTATCCAACAAGGTAGGCATATTAGGCGTGGTCCGCCTTAAGTCCCCATGTACAAACTCCTTGACATAGGCCCCCGCTTGGGTACTCAATTCCAAGCGAAAGTGATGGTCATCCACTCGCGTTCCCCTTAGAGCCAATACCTGTCGTTCTCGAGTCGAATTGGCACGTCGATGTAATACCCGAAGGGGTGTCCGTTGTTGAATTTGGAGATTTGCCAAGTCAAAGGTACAGTCTTGGGCAAGCTTTGCTTCCGACCAGCAATGACACCCGTAGTGTTTGACTTTGGATTCGGTGTCGGCTTGCAATGTGGAAAAGGCAGACGCTTCGACTCACTGGAGATCGGGCGCAATCCCGACGCCCATGGGATGGCTCCCATACCATTTAGAGCTGGTTTCTCCGTCTCCACTATTGATTTGTTCGACAATCTGTTCCAGTTCAAGTGTCGATTCCAGCGGCCTCAAGGCATCTACGAGTTGAATGCAAAAGGGCCTGCCCTTGGTGTTCGGCCTTCGTAATATTCGGACATCCATATCTTCTCTGCCTGACGCATGAAATTTGCACATGCCGTATATTTGATTGCCTGTTGGCAAATTGTTTTGTGTGGAAACGCCCAATCGTTGAATAATGGAAGCACAAATTTGTTCTTCGACCGATGTGACACCCAACGTGGTAGCGTCTTCTTTGTAGTATTGTGGTCGCCATCGCCAGCATCCCGCCTCGACTTTGTGTAGTAGCCATACAAGAAAATGGGTCGTCGAAAGACAGCCACGTGAACTTCCATGGGCATGGCATCGGCGATGCCGTCTAGAACCTTGCAAGAAGCTAGCACAGCCTCGGCTTGATTGAGGGTCCACCATTGATAGCCTTGAGCTTGTAAACGACGTTCCAGAGTATCTTTGGGGTCTCCGCCTTGCGTCACATAGGAATGTCTCGAGTGTCGTTTGCGCTTTTTGGCTTCTGTAATGCTATTGCGATCCAGGAGGGAATGCCCCTTGGCGGGACTGCACAAGATATGAATCGACAAATAACCAGCTTGTTCCGCATTGGACAATATGGGCGGTGGGTCGTCTGGTATCGACAAGATTTCAAGAAGACGTTGATACAAGTGGTGCTTTAACTCTTGTTGAAACGTCGAATCAGCACCACGGCGTCCGTGGGGAGGCCGTTTGGGTGATACGGAAAATAACAACGACGTTTCCCTTTCTGTGAAAACGAGCTGGGTGAACTTGAAAAAATCCTAATCGTGCTCCACGAAAGAAGAAGTGCAACTTACAGACAGTCCATGGATCTGTCAAGAAAGCCAAACGTGCTTCGTCGTGGGTATGCATGTATAGATATCCAGTGCTGACCAGTCGACGGACACGCCACCGACTTTGCAATGGCACCTAATGTGCAGCTGTTTTCTTGAGAGAAAATGGCGCGAGCGCCGTCGTAGCACCTGTTGTAGTCAATGGTGTTGGCATTGCCGGTATTTTACCAAACAATGTCGATACCATCATTGACCCCGAGCCAATCCTGTTGATAATCTGAGCCCGTCTTCTTACCCCCGCTCCAATGGCCTAGCGCTTGAGTAAGAACAATGGTACCAGACCACCATGATCAAAGTAAGACTTGGATTTGAAAAGCGTTAGCGCTCAAGGACCCCACAAGAGCTAGGCTTTTAACCTCATTGTTTGGTTTGGGAATGCTATCCGATCTTGTAATGTCCTTGACGCCTCCGACGCCGGCGGCGTGCCAACGTTTCCTTCCAAGAGCATCACTTTACCAGCGGCATGCGGTTTCTTCTTGTTGAGTAACTGCTGCGCTTCTGCGGCCCATCCTTTCCCTAGATCCATGTAGACGATGCGATGACACCCAAAGATTCCTTCTCTAGCACATGATGATGACGATGGTGTTGTTTGTTTCGTGGATCGTCCTCCGTCGTCACCTAGGGCTGTAGGATGTAGCCGCAGTATCATGGGTTGTTGTTGCTGCTGCTGCAGCAGCTGGGAGCGAGTATCCTGTTTGATTCTGCTTGCCTATGTTCGTTTCGAGCCTAATGCGGAGCGTCCTTGTAACGGTTGTTGCAGGCTTGTGCAATGATGCCATTCCAGGCATGGCATCGAACAAAGAATGATAATATAATATCCCATTCTCCTAGTAGTGGCGTGATAGGATACTACCGGTAGAGCCACAACCAGCAAGGTTTGTTCCACCAAACAAACCAGGACAAACGTGCCGACAGAATTAGATGCAAGACTTTTGTGACCAAAAGATTCCCTGCTGAGAAGTAGTTCGGTGCCCCGGTCGACTCACTCACCCGTCATGTAGCGCCACGTCCTCCTCTCTGTGGAGTGTATCAGCGAAAAACGACATTACACCATGCTTTACTGTGCAATGCAAGGCCGCCGGTCCCGAACGTCATGCGTCAGATGTGGCCAAAGCTTGCCATGCTTTGTTTGCCAATCCTGTCAACACACCACCACTGTAGCCCTGTAATCTTTCATGGATTTCCTTGCAGCTTCAGGAGTAGCTTGTAAACATTGTTGCACGGCCTCTCTACCGCCTTGACCTTTGCCAGCCATGACGAGACGAGGCGCCTTTTTGGCGTCTTGGACGGAAAACAACACATAATCCACACCACTGCCCTCCTTGGCCAAATCTGCCAATGCTCCATCGGCCTCGTCGCACCACGTTAACGCCATATTCTAGAAAGCTACTACAGACGAATGAACGAATGAATGACTACAGCAAGAGGGGGCGACTGTGAAAGAGATGAAATGGATATATGGGATGCAAAAGGAGTAAATGCCAGCAATGATGATGATGCGCTGCGGGTCATTGTGCGCGCTCAACATTGGCAAAGTAAGTCAAAGATTTCGTGCCAAACGCGGCAGATTTGGCAGGCACGGCCGACTCGCAAGAGCCGGCCATCACACCAACCAAAAAGATACATCAGGTACGCGGTTTTGCTCTGCGTCCCCTGATGCCGACACGTGGAAGTAGCGACTGCCAAAGAAAAAATTGTCCACTTTTCTTTGTAGCATCTTTGCCTTTGAGGCTGCATCGTCCACAATGACACCGATACAATGATAATGACCCCCCTCCGTCCTTCAACTTCTTATTGGAGCTATCTTTCCGAGCGACGAAATGGAGGTGGGACGTGCAACAAAACAGACACCAAATGATTGATTCAGACGTGGAATTGTTAGTTGTAACGCCGATCGAATGAGACAATGATTCTCGTGTTCCGACGACAACGGCGGCGGCGGCGGCGACGACGATTGGATTCTACCACGATCAATCTATAAGACAGACTATTGGATTGTATAGCGATGAAATCACAAGGTACGTCTTGCTTTTGTAAACTGGTTTTCTTTCTTCTGCGTCCTTCTCGATGAAGAATCTTTGCAAATTCAACACCATCTTTCGACTGAGTAGGGCTTTACCAGCCCTGTGAAAGAATCAAGTTTGTTCCAACATGTTCTGAGAGATCAAAAAGATGCAAAAACAAAATAACTGACAAGTACAAAATCATGACTCAACCTCTTCGTTCTCTGTTTGTCGCTATTGTCTACAGTGTTTGGACGTGGATGCTGATGCGCTGTTTTCATGGAATGATTCTTTGCAAGGACCACTGTCGGGCAATGTATGGAACGATCGAAAGGGTGTGGCAAGAACATTCAGTAATCGGGGGACCACTGTTTGATACAACGGTATATGGGTATCGTATCACGAATTGATGGTTGTACCTCGCAAATGATTCGACTTCTACCCCGGGGCCGAGGACGCTTTTACAAACGAAAAGAGCCACAACACAATTGAGTGCTAATGCCAAAGTTGCTGAGATGGAAAGAAGTGGGCGACAACAACATTTCTGATGAACCGATCGAGGCCAAACCAAAGTGTTGTGTGGAAACTATTCCATGTGGAGTATTTCATACCTAGGGACCATAGCTGTATGGGTAACGCGGCGTCGAGTACGCACTATCCTCAAGTGTCAGCGAGACGATTACCACCGTACTAGCTTGGACCCAGCTCATTTCACTCTAGTAACAATGCTGTCAAGACGGGTATAATTGACGCTCGGACTTTTGTATTCATTGCATACGTGATCATGACAAGGCGGCACGTAGTTGTCGCTCCCACTATGGCTCTAGCAGTAGAGCAAATGCTTAGCAGTAGACCAAAAGGTAAACTAGAGAGCTTTGGTAATGTTATTGGTGCTGTCTTCATAGGACACCATTATTCATGCTGGAACTATCCCAACTGCCATCGCTATCCTCTCTAAAACAGAGTGGGGACCCGGAGGGACGGAACGGGTCGCCACGTCATCGCGAACAAAGGTATGACGGTCACGGTTCGACTTATCGCGACAAGATTGGTGAGAATTGATCGCGACAAGATTAAAACTATTGACCTGCAAGGAATGTTTGACGCTCTCACAATTTCGCCAGAACAACACCGTAATAACTTTTACTCCTACTCAAAAGACCTAACATAACAGTAACCATGTTGGCTCGAATGCCTTGCGTTATCATCCTCGCTCTGACATTGTCAGCCGTGGTGGCAGGCCAGCAAGAAGCGGACAATGTAAATAATAACAATGATCCGGAGCCCCGCGGTCATCTTCGAAGACAACTTCAGCAGTCGTCGTGCAGGCCGCTGCAGTATGAGTCAAAGAATGGCGACTGCAGTGGAACGTATCCTTGCACTTGCAACGGTGTTACTACCGAATGCCCCTACTGCGCAGTTCACACAACCTCAGTTGCAGGTACCGTTTGCCAGCAGTCGGGAACTTCAAGCACATTTACATTTAGCAAAGATGACTCCGCACTTATGACATGCACCTGCAACTATTATGGAAGTGGCGCTGCCGTATCAACTTGCGGCCTTCAGACCCGGCCAGAACTACCACCAGAACTACCAGTGCTACCTGTCCCCACCCCAACCCCCGCCCCGACACCGGAAGATAGAGTTCCTGGCGTTGGAGGGTCAAACCCTTCCCCTGGAGTACCAGTCGATTCCGTACCCTTGGTTCCTCTGGGCTGCAACGCTTTCTGGGCGAGTGCTAGTCCCCGCATCTGCATTGGATCGCCTGAGCAATGCCCCCTAGAACGGGTTTCTTGCTCCCTTTTGGGTCAGCATCCATGCGCATGCACAGGCTCTTCGGACACTACGATGTGCTCATATTGTCAAGTCCAGACAGCGACCGAAATGTTCTGTCAACTTGTTGGGTCGGCAGTTACCATTACAGCTCCAAATGGAAGCCTTCAAACGTGCACATGTGATAATGCCGCCGGTGGTCAAACCATCCAGAGCTGTACTCCCGTCAGCGAAACACCCTAAATGAGCCGGGCCTTCTGCGTGTCGCCAAGGCGGTATGATGCCTTTGAATTAATGCCACCACAAAAAGCACCAGACGTTGGCCGAACGGAGGCGACGCCTTGTCCAAACGAATCCATGTTCAACGAAGCACTTTCAAATCTGATCCAGCAAAGAAAGCAGTAGATGATAATTTCATATAAAGCCAATCAAACTGAGATTTGAATTCACCGTGACAGGGAGCAGAATTGAGAGTGGGCGATGTTTTTCCAGAAACTGCGAACAGAAGGCGACAGGGGGTGCTCGCCCAGCGCGCGCGTCGGCCGCAACAAACGTGGGAAGGACTTTTAAAGGAGAAATGCTCCCCTTTTCTGATTCGTGACCCCAAAGTTCCCAGTCTTGGTATCCGCTTTCGAAGACTAGCGAAGCAAGCCGAGTCGGTGCACGTCTGGTAAACCTGTCACATCTCAGACTTCCTCTACTACCTTCGCAAACGTTCTGTTTTGTCCCACAAAATTTAAAACCAAAGTTCCGAAAGTGCCGAAACATCAGGATGAAGCTTTATAGCAGTTTTGCATCCAGCAGTCCAGAAGATGGATCCGTCAGCATAACTACCTCGTCAAGCGAGACGACGGCTCCAGAGCCCCCGTCCAACATTGACATGAGCGTTTCCCCGTCGAATACCACAGATCCGTCAGATTCCGTGTGGAATCATCGATACCATGGCTGCCGCCATCAGTTTCATCGAGGCGGCATTGACCAAGGTAAGTTGGAGAAAGCCCATCAAGTGGCCGATGTGATTGGAAAGCGCAATTTCGAGGGCCGTATCCTTGCTAGCTCGCCAACCACTGGAGTCGGTTATGGCATTATGATTGGTGGTGCCACCTTTGTTGCTCTTGGTATTCCGGCCATGATTATGGCTCGGCCGCTTGGATATTTGGTGGGACGCCATACGGCTCGAATTGGCATGAAACTCGCCACGGCTGTGGCGGCTGGTACCATAGCAACGCGTTACGTATCCCGCTATCAAACGTTGCAAGACTTGAAAATCATGGGCACTTATATTTCTCCCAACGAGAAAAGTGCCAGTGCCGATGCCGTCAGTCAACATCCCTTGATTCTTCAAGCTCTACGGGATCGTCAAGACCAGCAGCAATCCAAAGAAAAGACGGCCGCCGCCGCGGCCAGCAAAAGCAATGCATTATTGGAAGAATGGAAGCATCATCATGATGGTACTTCCGGTCCATCGTCATCGGCCGCAAGAAACAGTTTTTGGTGGGGTCCGTCTCTGGATCGTCAAATTTTGGGCGAATATGACAATGTCTTGCTCCACTGCCAAGAACGAAACCATCATCTCACACTCCAGGCCGGAGCCCAAGACCAGAACAATACCGCAGCAGGTGGAAAACGCCGCCATGGTCCATGGTAGATCGTTTCTATTCGCCATGGTTTAGAATCTGGAGTTTATATTATCTGGCACGAGACCCAAGAAATAAGTACACCATAGTGACTTACTGAGTTGACCAGTGCCCCAACCACATCAAATGGCCGAAGTAGTCCCCTTTCGTAGATTAAATGTCATTGAGGCTGATTCCCAGAGATCTGCCGAATCGCCGATGCAGAGCAAACGCACAGTTGTCGTGAACTATTTACCACGGAATTCACCCTTGCTTAGAAAAGAAAGAACCGAGTGCACCCCCATGCTGGACAATGCCACAATGATTCGTTGTTGTGGGATAAAAAGGACTTTGGGCACGGCCTGTTGTATAGCCGCCAACCAATCCTTGCCTATTTCATCGTGCGGTCGATTCGTCGTTCAGTCTCAAGCCCCCGCATTCCCCAGACATGGTTTCTTGTCTTCTCCATGATGGATTAGGCAGCTCCTTACATCCCAGGCCTCGTCGTCTAAGCCCCATGCGCTCTGTTTGAGTCTCTACCTCGGGGTAGCAGCACCAGGATATCATTTCGACCGGATCGTTCAGGATCAGGGATGGCTTCTGCTATGCTATATCATCATCGTCCGAGTGGTTTTTTGCTGCAAGTTCCAAGCCAGAGGTTATGAGTACATCGTGATTGATTCAAATGACTACACTTATTGACTGTCCCGCGGCGCTAAGCTCCATGCATAATAGTTGGAGTATTTCGAATTGTCAGACCAACACCGGCGAGTACTTCTATTGCTGTAAAGAGAGGAGGGACGGAGCAGTCTCTAGAAAAGTAAGAAGATTTTTTTCTTTGTTCACTGATGAGTGTAACAAACAAATCTTTCTTGGATTCTTCTTACAGCCGTACTACTAGTACTGGCGGTAGTAGTAAGCAAGCTCAGCCGCCAACCTACTCGACCATCATCTTCCGCTATGTGAATCGAATCTCCCTGAAGGTTTCATCTGCTATATCTACATGGACAAATCATGTTGGTGAGAAGACCGGCGACTACTCGGCAACAAGGAGTTCGAGTTCGAAATCATTCCAAGTACCACGTTAAAATATTCTATCGCGACCACGGGCTTATTTAAAACAGCACCTCGTAAGCGTGAAAAAGCCAGAAAATGAGAACATTTGCCTCTGACCTCGGAAGGTGACGAATAGCATGCGAACACTTTGTTTGACATCGACCTTCTTCGAGAGCATCATCCCGAGCAGAGGGGGAAAGAACTTCAGCAGGATTGCTTCTCATAAATTCACAAAACATCGACTCGGATTGGAATCCTGCCAGCAACAATTCGAAGGTATCCCAACATGCTCTTTCGAGTCGCTTTTGGCTTCATCGTTCTAACGTCGTCGTTGGCTCCTATCGCCAGCGTGGCTGGACAATTGGACGAGGACAAGATCTTTGGTAGTACGCTTGTGCGACAAGATATGTTTTATGCGGCCGAGAATTCGGATGAACGCAGCCCCCATTATCTTCGCCGCCAACTTCAGCAGTCGTCGTGCAGACCGCTGCAGTACGGAGTATACACCGGCGATTGCAGTGGGACTTATCCTTGCACTTGCAACGGACTTACTACTTCATGCCCCTTCTGTGAGATCCAAACTTCCTCAGTCGCAGGCACCGTTTGCCAGCAATCTGGGACTTCAAGTACCTTTACATTCAACAAAGATTCCCCGCAAATTATGACATGTACCTGCAACTATTATGGAAGTGGAAGTGTCGATCAAACCTGCGCCCCTTGGACTCCGCCACCAGACACATTACCACCTGCCGCTCCTCCACTTCCCCCAACACCTGTGCCCGCCCCCACTCCCGCACCTGTCGATAGGAATCCAGGAACTGGCGGAGGAACTCTCACTCCTGCAGTGCCAATCCCTTCTTTGACGCCCCTGGGGTGCCATGCCATGGTCCCGTTCAACCCCCGAATCTGCATCGGTGGGACAGATCGATGCTCGCCAGAAGTTGTTTCTTGCGCCATTATGGGTCAGCACTCATGTGCATGCACGGGTTCTTCTGACACCATGTGCTCCTATTGTCAAGTGCAGACAGCCACCGAAATGTTCTGCCAAGTCGTTGGATCGTCCAGTACCTTTACTGGTCTTGATGGTGTCAAGAAAACGTGCACCTGCGATTACGCCGGAAACGGTCAGGCTGCCCAGACCTGTACTCCTGTCCCCACGATGGACATCTCCGAAATGCCCTAGTGGATGACTTGATCCTTCTGCATATGGTCACTGCGGTATGATGCCGCGACGTGTTGATGTACTTGAGTTGACAATGCCCCACGAAGCAGCGAATGTCAATCGAACGGAGGGGATTGCTTGTCCACACCAATTCATGTTTCACAAAAGACTTTCAAGATTTGAGCCAGTGAAGAAACCGGTAGATGATAATTTCCTAGAACGCCAATCCAACGGAGACATGACTTTCACCCTTGGTACGAGCAGGAAGGACTGGGTTGATTCCGATGATTGATGATGTTACCACAATAGGACAATGCGTCGTCGTAAAATAACGGCAAATCCTGGCCTTTTTCGCCTTGTTGCCATTCGTCGATCCGTCTCGTGCTTTTGGATTCTCCAGACATGGTTTCTTGTCGTATTTATGAGGGATTAGGCAGCTGGTGCCATACGAAGCCTCGTCATCTCAGTTTTACTGGAAGCCAATTCGAGACAGCCGCGTGTAAGACTGTAATGTTTTCAAGTTGTTGCACTTAATGCAAAGTTCCAGCATCGTACATCGGGTGTATGATGGATGATCCGAAAAAGTTCCAATCGCCGGTGCTAAATCATCTTGGTGTCAGGAGGAGGCCGCTGAGCGCGCCTGGTGAAATGTGAAATCCAGTCCTCGCCACCGAAGCCTTTGAAGCTTTACATGGATGGATAGACGGATGGAAGAAATGTTGAACTAACTCTGAAAGTGGAAATAGCCGCCGTTCATTGCGATCGCAGCGGTCAGTATCGCACCAACGATCGCGACCATTCCCTGCTTCCAACGTCTGTCTGCCGTCTTCACAGAAACTGATGACGTTCGCCGCGCGGGCGTGGTTCGGCGTCAAACCCGAAGGCGCACGTTTGGGTGTTCCGATCGCGAAGATCCAAGAAAGATCTTCGTGACGCTTTGCGTCTCGACCTCTACCCATCTACACTTTCACAAGATTGATACAACCATGATAAAAGGCTTTGTCGACTGGTTGATGTTTTAATATCATGACGACAATAACAGTACTACGACCACTAATGTGGAAGCAGCATCCATAACGTCGGGTCAACAAGGTTTGGCTATGGCTGATCTCAAGACGGGGCGGACGACTTTGTCTCGTCGTTGAATGACATTCAAGAGAATCAAGAACGTTTTGAACAAGCTAAACAAGTTAAATGACTTTGTATTTATGATGATTCTCACGATTCTTTCGGGCAACCAGGAGGAAGCGTTTTGGGGTCGTTAGAAGCCCAAATATCAAGATTGTCAAACATTGCATACTGTGGCAGATTCAGCTGCCATTGAAAGATAATCTTCTCACTCCCAGCCTTGCTTACATCAAGGGATCCACAACGTCGCGTCCAAAGAATGTCCAATCTGTCAGGGGCGCTCTTGCCTTTTACCTCTACTGTAGCAAGTTCAATGTCGTATATTTTGTCTCGGGCAGAAATCTGAAACGAAGGTTCTACGCTGGGCCAGAGATCGAAATCATAATAACATACTCCATAGTAACCAAGTGCTGCGATATCCATTCCAAAGCTGACAAATTGAAGACTCTTGGTGTCCAATTCCAATTCAAGCTTGTCCGGTCCTTTCATCATATCGGAGTTCATGCCTATAGCATACTTCCCACCTCTGCCACCAGTGCGTCTCTGTACGTTTGCAGGTAAACCGGCGCCGGGTAATTCTCCTGGCTGTACTTCGCTCCTTGCTTTCCATAAGCGAGATTGATAGTATTTTCAGCATCCTTGTTCCAATGTTGAAAGGCGCTCGGTTGTCCTTCCGGCGCATGACAGACGCGCGGGTCGTCCTGATAATTAAGTTCTGGCTTCGAGAAATCATAGTTCGGATGTTCAAAGTCCTCTGAAAACAGCTTGATCGCATCCCCGGCCTTTGGAGGATTGTTCCCGTTTTGAGTGGGAGTTGTGTTGTCATTTGTAGTGGGAGGGTCGTCATTTGTAATATCATTTTGAGTGGGACTTGTGTTGTCAATTGTAAGGTCGTCATTTGTGTTATCTTCAATGTTATTTTCTTGAGTGATGTCTTGAGGGTCGTCTTTTGGAGGGGAAAGGGGTTCATCTTTTTTTGGCTTCTTTTTCCTTTGTTTACTCGTCTTGGACGACAACTTAGAAGACTTGGAAGACTTCGACCCTTTGTTTTGTTTGGTACTGGTAGAAGAATCGCCGTTGTTGCTCTTAGAAAGGGGGCGAAGGTTTCTGTCTTGATGGGAAATTCTGGGTAAACCAGCTATGTCAAGGAAGCCTTCGAGGCCGAGGATTTGGTGAGCATTAGGTGCGGTGAAACTTCATTGCTTCTTTCACAACGCGGCTTACCTCTCAGCATGTGCTGCGCAGGCACCATGCCGGGCAATATCCAGAGCATCGCTGCAAAGGTCAGCTCGAGAGCAAGGACGACACCCTTAGTTCTCATCTTTATCACAAATCCTTACTTGGAGCAGTGCTAGATAGTATGTAGCTTTTTCTTGCTTTGTAGTTGGCGAGGTTTCTTCCCGATATGTGAACGTTGATTCTATTTGGAAATAGCCTTCCTCCAGTATCAGTTTTACGTCGAACTCGTCAAGTCTTTTCCTTCTTTTGGTGATGTTTCTTGTTTCGCTCGGTGGTTTTGTTGTTTTATGGGAAGTAACTTTTACTGAGGATTTCTTACATTTCCCACTGGACGTCCTTCGAACGAAGCTGTGTCATATTTACCCACCAACAGTTGGTTTTACTTCTATTCGTGTCGCTCCACTTCGTTTCAGGAAGAAATACGAATGCGATGTCGCCAAAACTGTTCCTTTTTCATTTATGAATTCGTGATTGTACTTCTGGCCAAAATTTTGGTGTTTGTTCTTCTTTGTTTGCGTAGAGGTCCGTGTTGTCTTGTTGCTTTTGTTGTTTGATGATCAGTAACTTTCTGAGGGTTTCTGATCGTCTCCCCAACACATCAAGTCGAAAGAAGTTGTTAATCTATTCACCAGCAGTCGTAGGTACTTTCATTTACGAACTCGGATAAGTAGCGCCACTTCGTTTTTACAAGCAAGGGTAGTTCGAAGAAACAGAAATGCTTTGTCGCTCGCAGTGCTTTTCATTTATTGACTCGTGATTGTAGATAAGGGCATGATGATGTGGAGGCAGATGACTGTGGCAGCGGATACGAAGTGGATGACATTGCGACGATGTTGACATTTCCCTTCCATTGAATGTGTCTGTTCACCCCAACAATAAGATATATGGGGTGCTTCGGGTCGCCTTGTTCGCGGGTTTTCCCTCTCCATCGACAGAGTCTCCATGCTTTCAGGATTGAACACCACGGCGGACGTCATTCTCGTCGCCCGGATTTTTAAGTTCGCATTTTCATTGTCGCAACATCAGCTATGAGAAGCTTCATTTGCGTCGCTGTTCGCATGATTTCCGTCCTAATGTCAGCTTGGTCCAACCGAGACCGGCGAGCAGCACATCGACCCATTAACTAAGTCATCGTTATGATGAAGGGTCGGATATGGGATGGTTATGTCATGATTGCTGCAAAAGATCTATCAGAGAGAGAGATGAAACGCGTGATACTTTCCCGTCGTAGTTTCGTGACGTCATGATGATGGTGGAAACGTCATCGGACGGATCGACGGACTCGGACCTCGGACCTCTCAATATGTTGACCAATAAATTCGCAGGCGAGTCGGGCGAGCTTCCCCCGTTGAGTTTCAATTTTCGAGTGACTCCCTCTCACTTGCTTGGGATTCGTTCCACTTTTCTTCTTTTCTATCGCCCCCACCCCATCATACCCCTTCCGCAATCAACAGTATATGGAGAAAGAAACAATCATGAAGACCAAGAAGATGCTATCCGAATGAAGACCAGAGCTTGGACTCACAGGGCCCTTGGGGCGTGTCGTGTCGTCTCAACACTGTCTGTTGTTGCTGCTGCAGATGATCACGACCCTGGCTTCGTCGTGAAACCATCGAGAAGATAGGACCCACGATATTAAATAAATGCTTTCCCTACTGTGGAGAATGGCGACCCTACTGGAAAGAAACGGAAATACTGAAGGGGAAGAAATCGCTTGGAAGAAGCATACTACAAAGTCAAGACATCCATGGCATCTCGGGGTGATATCAAAGCTAGTCCGACGAGCGATACATCAACCAATCTATCGTCCAATCATTCGTAAATGTAGATGTTTATCTATTATAGTTTTAAAAAGAGTGATGCAATGCGTAGAAAAGTAAGATATAGTCCTGTCGTCGTTTGCAGTAGGTGACCCACGTTCACGTGTTGGTCAACACGCCATGGCTAGCTAGCTCCATGTGTCGCTAGCTAGCTTGTTTACGTGCATTCGTCATTGTCGCCCTCGTTGTTCTTGTCACGTTTCACGCTTTAGACACGTCGCCTCTTCTTAAGGTCGAGTCTTTCCCCGTCCATCGATGACCTTTTCATACAGCCCGCGAAGATCCGATTCAAAGCACAAACTCCCAGGTAGTCAAATGCCATTCCCTCTATACGTACATGCGTGCAGGTTCGAAAGGATCTTGTAGAAAGACGCGAACCGCCCAAAGGTTTCTTTAGAGTCTGTTGCCCTTGCCACTTAATCGTCGGCGTTTGGTGGCGGAGACTTTGGCGTCTTGGAGGCTGGATTTCGTATGACTCCTTGTGAGGTATGAATCGATTCGACAGGTGCATGAAGATTTCAGTAAATCATTGTATTGGCTACCATGCGACTACTTGTACTCTAGCTAGATGTTGTCGCCTTTGGCGTCCTCGGGGTCTGATGCCTCCTGCCACCCATGCGTGGAATTGCAATGGGATTCGCCTTTGCAATGGGCTTCGCCATTGCATTGGGCTTCGCCAATCGAACTATTATCATTCACGGTTTCCGTTGCTATCCCAACGGCGGATGCAAGATCCTATCTAAAGCATCACCTCTTAAGCACAAAGCTCAAGAAAAAGAGAAAAAACTGCCCCACACATGGGAAGGTGACGTACACCGAACGCATTTGGTTTGACTCAACCTTGTTTTCGAGAGTAGTACAGAAGGATGTTTTGCACGATTGTTTCTCAAAAGATCACAAAACAGCGATCTCTAGAGGATTGGAATCGACCAGCCAGCAGCACTTCTAAGTTATTCCACCATGCTCGTTCGTGGCGTCTTTTCCTGCTTCGTTCTATCGTCGTCCTATATCTTGGCTAGCGCCGGAGTTGGACAATTCGACGAGAACAACAAGATCCTCGGTGCTCTTGTGCGCAAAGATGTGTTCTTTGCGGCCGAGACATCGGATGAGCCAAGCCCACATTATCTTCGCCGACAACTTCAGCAGTCGTCATGCATCCCGCTGCAGTATGGGCAATACACCGGCGATTGCAGTGGGACTTATCCTTGCACCTGCAACGGTGTTGCTGCTGAATGCCCCTTCTGCGAAGTAACGACTACATCCGCAGAAGGTACCGTTTGTCAGCAGTCAGGAGAGTCAAGCACCTTTACATTCAATACTGATTCCCCGCAACTGATGGTATGCACCTGCAACTATTATGGAAGTGGAAGTGTCAATCAAACTTGCGTCCCTCAGGCCGCGGTATTAGACACATTGGTGCCTGCTCTTCCTCCACTTCCATCCGCGGGCCCTGCCCCCACTGCGGCACCGGGCACTAAAGCTCCAGGAACTGGAGAAGGAACTCTCACTCCTGAAGTGCCAAACCCTTCATTGACTGGCCTGGGATGTCACGCGATTATCCCGTACAATGTCCGAATCTGCCTTAGCACGCCGGAGCAATGCGCACAATATGGGGCTTCTTGCGACATTATGGGACAGCATTCATGTGCATGCACGGGTTCTTCGGACACCATGTGCTCCTATTGTCAAGTGCAGACAGCCACCGAAACGTTCTGCCAAGTCGTTGGATCGTCCAGTACCTTTACCGGTCTTGATGGTGTCAAGAAAACGTGCACCTGCGATTACGCCGGGAACGGTCAGGCTACCCAGACATGTACTCCTGTCCCCACGATGGACATCTCCGAAATGCCCTAGTGGATGACTTGATGTCCATCCGTTGCGATTATCCGCTTCTTCATTCAATTTGTTAAAATCGATGCCCCACCCTCCACAAATGCATGGTCAAAGTCACAAACGGGGTTTTCACAACGGAGAAAGCTCCCATACATGTCACAAAGCGAAGATCTGATTCCAATCAACACACTCCCAGATAATTAATCGCGTATTTTTTACCCTTCCCACCATGATCACAAGATTCGTTGCTTGCGTGCATAGTAGCGGGAAAGTCGGTCACAAAGCTTTGACCACAGACAGGGCCATAAACATATCCAGGCTATCCCAAATGCTGTTCCACTTGAGAGAATTGCGTCATCTCTATGAAAGAGCAATTTGTATCCGGCCACCTTCAACACCGACTACAATTGTCGTTTGCATGGTTAGCACCATGTCGACTAGCGTGCTTCACCTTGTGGACTGGCCTCTGCGTGTGCTGCAATGCCATGCGAAATCCGTTCATAACTATATCCGGTCTGATACCTCTAGTAGATATCCGCCGACGTCCCCTCTAGAGGGCTTTCGATGGGTAGAAGAAACATGGAACGGACTCTGATAGTGGCCTGGAAATAGCCGCTGTTCATCATCATGGCCATCATCAGCGTCGCCAAGAGAAAAACGTATCTTTCGTGGCGGTCACTGCTTGCGCGCCTCTTTCGGTGACGCACGCGAACGAAGATGGATTGATTCCATTCTGCTTCCGACGTCTGTCTGCCGTTCTCGCGGAACATGATGACGTCCCCACGTCTGGGTGTCAACGAAGGCACACGTTTGGAACGTGTTCCGATGAAGATTTCGGTACGGCGAATCTTCTTCGCGACGACGACGCCATGTGCAAAAGATTGCGATTGGTGTGTCAAATCGCATCGTTGTTCTCACAAATTCCGACAAACTCTACTACAAGTTAGTCGCTCTCTCCTCAAGATGTAAGGGAACTGATCCAACATCTACATTCTGTAGTCCTTTCGGCACTTCTATTGCTAAGCATGATGAAAGCTTTCGTGAACTACTTGACCTTTCAATATGACGACGAAAACAACAACAGTACGACCAATAATTTGGAGGCGGCATCCAAAACGTCGGCACAAGGTTTGGCTCGAGCTCATCTAACGACGGGACTTGCAGCTACCTGGCGTCGGTTACAAGAAAAGTGGGACGCCTTTCAAAAGAATCAAGAACGTGTGGAGCAAGCGACACAACTCGCGAAAGAGTTGAAGAAACATTTACTCGAAGTCGATAAAGAAGCAGAAACCCACGGAAACGACAGGAGCGGCTTTGAATCTGGAATGCTCTTGGGCATGGCTGTTGGATTATCACTGGGGCTACCGAGTGTTATTTTGGTACGAGGAGTCGCTGCTCCTGCCATGGCGCACAATATGGTCTATGCCATGTCGGGGGTTGCCGCTGGAAGTGTCGCAACTCGATACATGGCACGGCATCAAACCTTGGAAGAATTAAAAGTGGTGCGATCCTACATGTCTCAAAACTCTACAAAGCATCCACAAGACACAACATCGAGTAGCATTTGCGAACATTCTCTCTTGTTGCGACAAGGCAATAACGTCCTGCGAGAGCATCATTGGAATCATCCGCCCCACTACGAGGACTCAAGGGGAAAGCTCTGGTGGCCATCTCCAGCTTCGATGGATCAAGAGATTCTATCGGAATACCGCAAAATTTTGACACACTGCCAAAATCAAAGTCGTCAGCAGCAGTTTCAATAGTTGTTGACGATGCAGGGGATGAGGATACCTACTGCTCTCTCACTAAGCGTTGACAACATGTCCCATCCATGTCCCTTGCGAATGAAACGAACTCTTACTCTAATGCACGCCCATGCTATCTTCTTTGCATCTAGCACGATTCTACTCTTTATAGGCCTTGATATTATTACTATCATAACAATACTGTTAGGACAACAAAAAGAGAATTGCTATTGTTAATGATGTTGCTGCCCGTGAGTCTTTGAGATACCCAGAACAACTTCTTCGGCACGGAAACATCTCACTAGCAACCAGCAGGAAGCTTGTTAGGATTGTCAGAAGCGAAAATATCGAGATTGTCAAACAATGAATTAAGCCGCCCCAATGCTTCCCATTCAAAGATAACAATTCCACTCTCGGCCTTGCCTACATCAAGGGAGCCACAAACTCGCGTCCACGGAACGGACAGTTCGTCCGAAGCGCCACTATTGTCAGTTACCTTCACAGTATCAAGCACAGTCTTGGAAGATTTATCCCTGACTGAAATCTGGAACTCGGAAGGATCGGTTGGAAAAGCTTGATAGAAACTTTGCCAACATGGGTCGTGGGCAGTTGGTGCAATATCACATCCAAAGCTGACAAAACGTCGACCATTGGTGTCGAATGACAAGCCAAGCTTGTCATGATCAAATGAGTCTGATTGCACGCCTGACATGCCTAGGGCGTACTTCCCTCCTCTTTCGTCAGAAAACTTTAGTTACTGGTTCTCATACCTAGTCTCTCCAAGTTTTCAGATACGTCACAGCTGTGGACATGTTATAATGATCGTACTCGATGCCTTCTTTTCCGTAAGCGAAATTGACAGTGTCTTCAATGTGGTTCTTCCTAGAATGGTAAAAGGCATTTCGTTCTCCTTCCCACCCCCTACAGGGATAAATGTTGACATGAGTAAATGATGGATCCGAGAAATTACACTGTTGGTTTTAAATAGAATTCTAGTTTTTTCTATACTACAAAGTATTCGCACCAGTAGCTAGAATACTAGAAACAACAAAACCAGAATGCCGTTATAGCATGATGATTTATTTCGAAGCTTCCACCACGCTGTGGAAACCTATAGCTAGCAACCACCAGGACGCTTGTTTGGGTCGTCAGAAGCGATAATATTAAGATTATCAAACAATGAAACATACGGTGCCAAAGCGTCCCATTCCAAGATAAATATTCCATTCTCGGCCTGGCTTACATCAAGAGACCCGCAAACTCGCGTCCAAAGAATGGTGACTTTGTCAGGTGCACCACTATCGCTAGTCACCCTCACCGTATCAAGAACAGTCTTGGAAGCTTTGTCTATGGCTGAGATCTGGTACGTGGAAGGATCGGTCGGAAATTCTTGATTGGGGTGCGATCTGCATGGGTCGTTGGCAGCTGCTGCAATATCCATCCCGAAGCTGATAAAACTTAGACCTTTACTGTTGAGTTCCAATTGAAGTTTCGCAGTTTCAAAACTCATGCCTATGGCATACTTGTTGCTGCCTCCTATCCCACCAGAAAACGTGAGTTTCTGTTCCGTATCTGGATCACTCCAGGTTTTTAGATAAGTCACAGCTACGGTGGAATCTTGATCGTACTGGCTGCCTTCTTTCCCATAAGCGTCGTTGATGGTATCATCATAATTCTTGCTCCAATGAAAAAAAGCGTTCGATGTTCCTTCCGGTGCACGACAGTTGTATGGGCCGTACGGCGACCACCAATTTCGATATAAGGACGAGAAGTCATAAAGGGGGAATTCGTAATCCTCGGACAATAGAGCCACGCAATCTTCGTCACCGGGAGAGCAGGGGGGCGGAAGGGAGACAGGCGGGATAACATCTGAAGGGTCGTCTTTCTTGGTAACCTCCTCCTTCGGTGGTTTTGCCGGTTTTTTACGTCGTGTATTCACCCTCTTTTTACCTTTTTTACTCGCCTTGGAAGACTTCTTGGTCTGTTTAGAACTACGAGAACCATCCTCCTTGCTGAAAGAGGGGAGGCTAGCAAGGTTTCTGTTTAGGTTGGAGGTTCTTGGCAAAACTCCCACATGGAGAAAGCCTTCACGGCAGACGATTAGATGAAGAGGATTGAGTGCTGAAAATTTTTTGTGCGGTTTCTTTCGAAACACAACTTACCTCGTAGCATTTGCTGTGAAGGCAACACTAGACCGGGCAATATCCACAACATCGCTGCAGCTAACTCAAGAATACAAACACTCCAGGTTGTCATCTCGCAGTACTAATCGTCCACTAGCTACCAGCAGTAGCTCTTGCGTTTTAGTATGTGAACTTTCTCCCGATGCAAGTTTTTTCCTTTTTTTCTCCTGGTGGCAGTAGCCTTGTTGTGATGCTTTTTTGATGCGTTTGGTTGTTGGGTAACATGATGATCCCACCATCACCACATTATCCGGCATCGTTTCTATTCACGAATTCGCATTTGTTGTGGCGCTTCGCTTTCCCCTCGCAACCTTCTTGAACCCCCACGAAAGGCCGCCCGACTGCCGCTTGGGGCGGTTCGCAATCAAGGGCAGTGCTGCATTGTGCTTGTCGGCGTTTGTTTCATGATCAGCAGGTTTCGCTTAGAGGATCATCCGGTATTAATACGTCTGTTCACGAAATCGGAGTTGGTGCGCTTCGCTTTTTTGCAACCTGGAGCACCATGAAGAACGAAAAAGTCGCCTGATGGCATTGTCGCGCTTCGCCGCTCTTACCGCTCATAATAGAACGCTCGGAGTGTTTTTCATTTATTGGTTCGTGACTCTAACATATGTGAACGTATTGATTTCATAGTGGGACAAGACAATGTAATAGAGGACTTACTATTGGACATCTCGCAAGCCGCTTCTCCGTCTAATTGGCGACTCTGCATTGGAGGCCATTGGACTGGATTTTGAAAATATGGGCATACACAACTCGAGGGTGTGATTTCGGTCGTTGTTGTCGGCAGTCCTTTTGTCCTCGTCTGACAACGACGACAATGGCCAAGATCGTGAAAGCACCCTCTTAGTAGCCGACGCAAGAAACGACATCTCGAATACGATGCTATGTGACTTCCTGCTTTGTCATTAGCATCCGCCCTATTACCATCACTACTCCATTCTTGTGGCCATCAGGCAACAGAGAGAGGTAGGCGATTATTGTGGACAAGAGAGGCGACGTCCCATCATGTCAACAACAACTACGACAATCTGTGGTCGCCCGTCGTGTGGTGGCTGGGCGGGGCTCACTCGGTCGTCGATGGCTCGACGAAAAATTCTCGCAAATGCCAAGGCTTATTCCAATAATGTCGCAGGGCACTCTAACTACCATGCCGATCCAACCGTTGCTTCTCCAAATTTCTTTAAGTACTCAAAAATCGGGTATGCACCTATTTAGGATCTTTGTATGTGAAAGTCATGCACTCCACAAAAATTTCGGTCAATCGGCCAATCTCCCAATTCCGCAAGTCAGCGTCGGCCGCAAACATCACATTGTTGTTTGCAATACCACACCACTCGAACGTGTGGTTGCATTCCTTTGACTATCCTTTGACAACGACGACGACGACGACGACATTTGTGAACGACAAACATGTCTGAAGTAGCCGAAAGTGGTACTACTACTACACCACCAACCTTCGAAGTCGAGCAGAATCAAGAGAATTATCATTCCGTTCCTGCCTCGGGAAATGCTCAGGGTGTTGGATTGACCAAAGTCACCGCGGATGAAGAAAATGGAAACATGCATCCATTCGAACAAGAACCTGAAGACGACATTTTGCCCTATATTGATCCTCCTACGGGTGAAGTATTGGAAGGATGGTTCATGAACATTGGAAGCATGTTTGCCATTCGTCAAGTCACCGCCGTCCAAGCGTGTTATTTGGGAGTGGCCGCGATTCTAGGCACTCTTTTGAGGATCGTCTTGGCGCAACTCTTTGGAGAAGCCTGCAAAAATCCGGATACCGTGGGATGGCTGGCCGCATCCGCCCCACTGTGTGTGACGGCTAGTGGAGAAACGGATCAAATTGGTGGAATCATCTTTGCCGACTTGCCTTCCAATATCTTGGGTTCCTTTATCATGGGTTTGATGCAAACGGGAGAGTCTTTGGGACTGGCAACGACCGCACCAGTGGCGTGGTTGGATCCTACCAATGTGTTTCAGGGATATACCATTTTGCATTTGGCCATTAAAACGGGCTTTTGCGGTTCACTCACTACGTTTAGTAGTTGGAACTCGGAAATGGTGGTAATGTTGGCAGGTACAGGTGCTACACACCTTGAAAACCAGTTTTGGAAAGCAGTCTTTGGATACATTATTGGCTTGGAAACCGCGATTGGATCGTACGTGTTTGGACGGACCGTGGCGGTTTGGTTGCACAAATGGCGGAATCCGTCGTTGGGTCAAGAAAGCGTGGCTATTCGGGCTCGCCAAGAGCAAGGGTATGTGATCAATACCAAACTACCACCATTGGAACGCCGTTTCTTGTTTGATTTGCCCTTGTTTTTGGAAGGAGAGTATCCTCCTACGCCTGAAACGATTCCGGGATTGGAATCGTTGGAGAAATGGCGCGAGTCGACGAGGGAAGCTCGTCGTTTGGAACACTCCTCGTGCACAACACTGCAAGAGGTCGAGACGGCATTGCTAGCCGATCGAAGACCCTTTCTGCCAGAGATGGAAGCGATTTGCCAGCAGGAAGGCTGGAATGTAGATGCCCTCAAAGACTATCTTCGCGCGCAAGGGCCCGTTATTGAAGCCCAAATGATGGAAGCTTCCCACCTGTCTGCCGCTGGAGTCTACATGTTAAATGAGAGCTCGCGCATGTTTCAATGGCCGTATGCGCTGGCGGTTCTTGCCGTGACCTTGGCCATTCTTGTCTACCTTCTGGCCACTATCGAGATTGATGATGCCTATGGAATTACCTACCGTACAATGGTGTTTGGTATGCTCTTTGCCACACCTGGGGCTCTGTTGCGTTGGCGTCTCAGTACCTACAATGGAAACTTCCCTTACAACAGCAGCCTCCAGTGGATTCCGACAGGAACCTTGGCGGCAAATTGGTTCGGTTCGATTGTTTCCATCGCCATGATTGCCACAGAGTATCGAATGACAGAAAACTATCCATATGGCTTTTGGGCAATGGCAACCTTGCGAGCTGTGAAGATTGGCTTTTGTGGATGTTTGACAACTGTCAGTACATTTATTGCCGAAGTACATGACATGATGAGAAAGCATCATTTCGATCGAGCCTACCAATACGTTACCCTGTCTTTGCTGGGTGCCGCTGTCTTGGGTGTCATTGTCTTTTGCGGCATTGTATACACGGCTCCTGAATACTAAATACAGACTAATCGATACTTGGAAAGGGGGTCCCGGTATTGAAACGGCAAGATGGACGCTGAAGTCTCGTAGTTTGCTGAGAAGAATCGTGCCACAAGCACATTGAAGGGCATCTACGTTCACATGGTCGAATGCGATGATACACTATTTACTCTAACCGTAGAAGCCAGCTTACTACTACCACGTCTATTCTAGTTAAAGGAGCGTCGAGCACGCACTTATCCGTTACCGACTACCTTTGACGAACGAAGAATATCGAGGATCACCGATTGCAAGAGATTTAGTACCCAGTGTTACCAGCTAGATTCGTTCTTCGTCTAGGCATCAAATTCTGGTAGTAGACTGGTGCAACTGTCCTATTTTACACCATGCTTCTGCGAAGCCCCCGTGTCGTCTAGTAGACGATCTATTCTTCACTCTAGTGTGTAGCTATCACCTTGTAGGCCCCTTGCAAAGGTCTGCAAGGTAGTGGCAGCCTTGCCCCCACAGGCGCAATACTACTACGCTCCCCCCGGAATGACCACAAAGCGACGATAAGCCACCGTGGACGACAAAGGAAGAGCACTAGGAGGGTTCACGCGGCCTTGGCCGTATGAAGATCTCGAAGCAAAAGGCAACTGAGATTGCCCCAAAAGCCTTGGAGAGTATGTTCGACTTCTTCTTGGTTCCGGCATTTGAGGGTACCACCGTCGCTCCTTCTTCTGTGTGATGCTGGCCTTAAAGCTTCCATCTCGCGGTGGATGACAACGGCTGCTAGCAAGTCGCGAAAATAAAAGTCCGACTTGATAGGATCACAAACGAGTTCTCGGTATAGGACCCCCAGATTGTTCAAGATGGCCATGATAGGAAGACAGCCAATACCACTGGAGGAAAAGGCGTGACCAAATGCCTTGGTAGAATGCAGATGAAGATCGCGGGCCAAGGTGTAGTATTCCATACACGCCGAGAGACTAGCTCGGCACTTGTGCTCCATTCCCCTGACATGATTGATCAACGCAATATTGTACAAGGACACAAGAGCTATTCCAGAGAGCAAGGGAGCGAGTGCAGCTTGATCCTGAAGCTTGTTGGAGTCAAAAGAGGCGATCTGGATTGCTCCTTGAAAGACAAACGGCGTCGACTGCTCGTCTTCGGGCTCGGCTCGAGGAATTGCTGATCGTAGATCATCATGATGATCTCGCTTAGGAAATAGAAAGTGTACATGAATGCCCGGCGCCAAAGAAATGTAAGAGGCCGATCGTCCTTGGCTCATCCGGACCTGATGCAGCTCTGTAAGTTGTATTCTTGTTACCTGCAGGGCCCGTTGGAAGAAAGCAAGGGACTTGCGGTGTTGGCTTTTCGAGTGGTAAAACACGCCCGAGTTATTGAATGCTATGGCCCTCTGTATTGTTACTTCCATATTGATCGACGATGGGATAGTGCTTGGGTCGTTCATGATGATATGCGTAAGTTTCCGATGATGTTGCAACAGGTGCTGCCAGCCAAGTGAGCGTTTATAATCTTGGTGGGTGTTACTTTGTGAGTGCCGCTTTTCAGGGATATGATGCTTTGTTGAATTGATAGAGAGTGATGACAAACAAACAAAAGCTCGACGCGATTATGTGCTGTCGATTTGTTTCGTCGTACCGGGAAGAATGGTTCCTCGGATTCTCTGCACTCAAGCGGTAGAAAATAGCTCCCCGATTATTTTTTCATGCCGGCCACTAATAGCCAATTACCTGATGCTACAAAAGCGCGCCGAAAGGTTGGAGTATCTATTATATAGTGAGCTTTTAGTCCATTGCTGTAGGTTCCGTACTTTCAGAAATATCGTCCTGGATATTGGAATGCGCGAGCATCGAGAAAACTATCAGCTGGAATGACCAATTGTGGACGAGAACCATCGGTTTCTTTAGAGAGGAAAAGGATTTGCGCCTTTACTTTATGTCGGCATCGCATTGCCAGCACTTTCCGCATGACGTGTCTGGCATTGACTGCAGCTGCGATAAATCGTCTGGTGGCGGGAAACTGCCGGTATGACGTACAGAACTCGTGTCGGCTGACAGACTGTTGACGTCATGAAGTGGGCGGGTGGATACAGCACTTGGATTCTGTCCTTGCTGTGTCTATCCATCTGAAGGCAACGAAGCAATAGACCTTAGATGCTATCGGTGAGCACAACTACGATAGCTGAGCCTGGATTTCAAACATACGAACAATAACTAGTACAGTATTTTCTAGCTAAGATTACTTGGTTGATGGTGAAAATTGCAAAATTCGTTTAGTAGTAGTTGTAATGATGTAGTACACGTAGCGGTACCGAATGTTATTAGCGGGTCAACTGAACTGCTACCCTGGGGGCGGTGAGTTGCTCTCTTCTTGCCCTCTTAATCTCGTCACAAAGCCAGCGGGCTCCTTCCAAAAGGTAGGGGTGGGAGATGATTCCTCTCTCGGTTCCACGGGCGACTCGAGCGAACTGGTATAAGTTGAGCTGGCGACGGAAGCTTTCATACTTGGTTTGATCAAAGTACATGGGAAGGATGCGTTCGACGAACGCCTTTGCATTGTGAACCTTAAAAGCCTTACCATTGTTGACCCAAGAGACAATGTGGGTGTAGTTGTCGCGCTTGGCGTTCTCAAGCATCAAGTGGACCTTGTATGGGAAGCTGTTGTCGACGTCGAGTTCGTTTTCGGGATCGCTGTCTTGGTTGTTATCCTTAAGGATTGTAACAAACTCTTCAAAGTCGCCTGATTCGAACTTGAGATGACAGGTATCGCCGTTGTCGTGGGAGGATGTGACTGCAATTTGCCCACGGCAGGTCTCGCCGTCTGAAACGAGGGTATCCAAGAATGGTGTCTCAGTGATATCTTTGGGATAGAAGAAATCGAACAAAGTTTCAACTTCGGAATCATCGAGCTGCATTGACGACATTTTGGTGTGGTTCGACACCACCTCTTGATCATGAAGGGGCAAAATCGGGATGGAACTTTCGCCAATAGATGGAGTCATCAGAGATTCACTGAGAGTTGTCTTCTTGCTTGAGTCGTCACATGAATCTTTGAATGTCCTCCGGATAACGTTTCCGCAGAGCTCGGGGGAACCTCTGATGAACGATTTGTGGAAGTATCCTCCCTTGTTCGGACCAACTTGAACTTTCTTCCACCCGTAGATGTTGAGTTGACGTTGGAAGGACTTCAGTTTCGTTTGGGTGAAATAAGACTGCATGACGGTAGTCTCGAAGATTTCCGGTTTGTGGAGCGTGAATGATTTGCCCCCAGGCTGCCATGAAATGATGCTCTCGAATCCGAACGTTTCTGCATCCTCAAGCAGAGAGTACATTTTGCATGGGAAGGACATGCTAGTGAAGGTGTCGTCGTTTCTCGGTTGAATCATCATCTTGATTGCTATCGTACCAAGTATCGTCGCGTTGCAACAGCGCTGTCCCTCGTGTGGGGTGATGGGTGGAAAGATCGAAATTGTGAGCACCAGCGTAGATGTGCATAGGCAGACTCAGCAACTCCAGCGTTTTCGTCGGAGTTGAACGACTCCGATCCGTCCCCGAGAAACTGTACGGATTTTCTACGCATAACCATTTTGTCTTCATGCTTGCGGCCAACACGAACTCGTTCTACCTTTCCCTAAAAGTCCATCCGAGGCGGTTTACTTTTCAGGATCGTGCATATATCCGATCCCCACATAAAGGCCCAGGCTTATTAAAATTACGATCGGAGTCGATTCATTGACAATCGCGTTAGTAACGCTTAAGACGCATCACAGCTTCAGAACGGTTCGGACTAACTACTTCGATTTCTGAGGTAGCTCTTATCGAAATCAGAACCCATTCTGCGTGATACTCCAACTATTACAGAACCTTTGCGACGACTCCGCGTTGTCTTTGGGTTCGGCCTGAATTCTCCGGAGAAAAGGACCATCATGGTCGACGATCCAACTTTGTGATGCCAAAAAGATATTCTGGTGTTCCGTTCCCTTTCCTTTGAAAAATGATGTACTGGATGGCAGCAGATCTTGTAATAACTATCCGGCATGCCGGGATGTCTACTGCTCACTGGTATAGCTGCTAACTGGGCGTATTATTGAATGAGGCATGAAGTCATCAACCATCGTTTTCTGGGAGGAGTACTGGTGGTGCTAGGGAATGAACCACGCTAAACCGTCCTCTGCCCGGTCGATCATTTCTTATGAGCAGCTATTTCAATTTTAGAGGAGATGGGGCGTTTCTCTTACAATAGTCCCTGTTCTGTGTAAATGCGGACGTCGCTTCGTCGAAGGAATCTAGGACTGAAGCATACCTGTAGTATTCGAGTATATGCAGAGGAGGCCTCGTCGGCTGCTGGGGCTGGCGCTTCGCTCGTTAACACCACCCTATCAAAATTGCTGATATCAAGGCATCGCCGGGATCGTCGTGGCTCATCATGGCGCTGTCAACGGTACGAGCGTCGGGTTTCGTGTGATTTTATGACAAAGCCCTGGCGAACCAGCGACCAAGAAGGGGTGTGAAATGACTCCCCGGTCCGAGCCACGGGCGACGCGAGAGAAATGATACATGTTCAATTGCCGCCGGAAACTTTCGTACTTGCTTTGATCAAAGTATACGGGCATGACACGTTTCAGAAATTCATCCTGTTTGTGGACTTTGAAGGCTGTTCCACCATTGACCCATGAGACTATGTCGGCATAGTTATCTTTTTCGGCATTCTCGAGCATGACATGAACTTTAACAGGGAAACTGGTGTTGCCCCCTGTAGCAGTACATTCTTCAAGGTCTCCGTTCGGCTCAGGGTCATCAACTCTGCGTGCAGCAGATGTGAAACTCGTGACCCGACACTTGGTGTTGTTCACAAGGCGGTCGTTGTCGTGACAAGCATCCTCCTCTTCACGCCAGCGATTGTTCATGTTGAAAAGATTGCAGAAGGTCCGCATCTCGGACTCAATCAAGCCCCGCAGTTCCTTGTGGTTATACCGTCGAGCCAGAGTTGGTGGAACGTTCTTTGACGCGGATCCAGCTCCTGTGCTCAAGACGAGGAGCTCGCCCTTGATTTGAAGAGGCTTCGGGGAGCCGCCAAGTTGTGCGTCGCTCTTCTTAGGTGGTGTGGCGCGTCGGATAATGTTCTTGCATAGATCAGGCGATCCGCGAACGAAATATTTGTGGGCATACCCACCCTTATTTGGCCCGAACTGCACCATCTTCCAGCCATAGATATTCAGCTGGCGTTGAAAAGACTTGAACTTGGTTTGTGCAAAGTACGTCTGCATGAGTGTACTTGCAAATATTTCAGGGCGGTAAATCTTGAATGCTTTCCCCTCTGGTTGCCACGAAATGACAGTCTCGAAGCCTTTCGCTTCCGCGTCCTCCAGCATTGCGTACATCTTACATGGGAATAAGGGTCCAGAGCTGTGGATGTTATCATCGATTGTTTGAGTCATTGTTTCTAGAGACGATTCCATCCAAACGTTATGTTGCATGAACTAACGTCTACTAACATGAAAATGTTAGAGATGCGTGTATCCTGGAAATTGTGAGCGTGATTTCTGCCGCCGGTTGTGTCGCGATGGGAAGGAGCGCTATCAGAGAAGTTGTATATCCTTTACCTTTCCCAAATAACAGGTATTACTGTTTGTCCCTTCTGCCATAGAAGGCATTTCTAAAGTATCCCTCTAGAAAGTCAGCAAAGAATAAAGTTCCGATGGGCATGATACTGGTTTGATGCCACTTTCACGGCCTCATTTTTGTTAAGTCCACACTTCAGCGTCCCGCTGCGATTCCAACTCGGAAATCGGAGACTTGCTTCCGTTCTTCCTCGATCCGAACCACAGCACGGGCTATGACTATGTACCGAATCGCCAGACGGTGTCATGAACGCATTGGCGACCGGCGGTTGCCGCTAGTTGTTCGGTCGCTAATTTCCAGTTGTTAACTATTATTAATTAACGCTCCCCAATCTACAAAAATGCCCCTGAGGGGGGTGCAATCGCCCGGGTAAACGGTACGGTTGAAATCATTTAGCAAGTTGATGTCATATGATAAGGCATATTCGATTTTGCCCTTTGTTCGTGCGTCCACAACTTCCTCGCCGATGACGCCCGAAATGCAAAAAGCTACTCCTCGAACTTATTACGCAGCTCCGGCTCTTTCAGGAAACCTTCCAAGGAGGACAGATGCCAATCCAACAATGATATTACAGTGGATACTCCCAATACTACTTGTTGTATCGAAGGCTTCATCTTCCCTGGCCGGGGGAAGAGTTGGCGGTGATTTCATGGGTTCGCGCGAACGGAGGATTCTTTGCCGACAAAGTGGAGTTTAGGCATCTCGACCCCAACGATGAAACAAGTCCAAACGGACTTTTGCCAATGACGCATAAGAGGAAAACACGACTGTTATGTTGATTCCTCACTAATGTCTTCTGAAATCTCCAGAAGAGACTGAGTGTGCGGTGGCTCGCTCTGTCGCCGATATTTCCGTCAAGGCGAAAATCGTTCTTCAAAGACTACGTCAACTATCTCGTCGATGGCACCAACCGTGGAGATCAGGCCAGATGAAGCAGAAGTTATCTTAATGACGGTCATTGGTAGGGAGTTCCGTCTCCCTTCATCGGAAGATTCTTCGAGGAATTTGGTGGTCGGTCAGGAGGCGATATCGAAGAAGATGCTTTTTAAAATTTGCGATAGCAAGGAGTCGGACCAAAACGATTGTACCTCTTTTGGATATGATCAACCAAAGAGGACGTCTTTGTTTGACAGTCACTATTGTTCAATCAATTTCTCTCACTTGGCTCGCAGCTTTCCTTGATTCAGAATGGTCGCTGGCTAAATGTTAAATCTACGTTTGCTCATGCCGAAGATGACTTTAGCATCGTTGCACTTCGCGACATTAAGGCAGGCGAGCAGGTTCACAACACTTTCAATGAATTTATAGACGATGATTGTGAAGTTACATTCCACACGTACGAAACTCAAGGAATTAGCCGGGACTACGGATTTGTCGAGCAGTATCCTCAAAGAGGATGATGGATGAGGAACTTTTGATACGCCGATGAGGAAGAATTAAGTCTTGTTTTCGAAGTGGCCATGCCCTCATGAACGATCCTTCCTATTTGACACAATGGAACAGGGCTTAATGTAGGGGGCGATGAACGTTATGAACAACCACCTCATCTCTTTGAATCGTCTGGAAAGCTATGTAAAAGACGCTACCCGGGCTTTGGAGTCGGAACACGAAAAGCAAGCCATTCAAGAGTACTATCAATCGCTTCACGCCCTCTATTGTGGTGCTCTGTGGACCTGCCGATGAGGTCTTCGCCGTTTTGGAGGTTCTAAAAGCAAAGTCCGTTGATGTGGTTTCGCTGTTCACGTGTGGCGGCATCGATGCGACGGAGGTTACTTCGAATGAACGCCTATTCCATAGTACGCGTGTCGATGTCGCACGAGATCAATGACATTGCGTTGTATTCTGAAGCAACAATGGCAATAACTCGGGTGTTTTTGCGCCTGTTGACGGGTATTGTTGGACGGGAGGAACTATGTTGTGGTTAAGGAGTTGGCAGAAGACGAGAAGTGGCGCGAAGAGTTGGTCAAGAGATTTCGCACCAAGATTTTTCCTTTTACCCCGGCTAAGGGAGCAAGACTATCGCTCTCGGACGGAAGCACATACTCCCTGTTTGTGGCGGACGACGAGCACTTTCACAAGAATATAGCCAGTTTGACGGACGAGGTAGAGAAAACGTCGGACAAAGATTTCCACGTTGATCGGGTCATGACGAGTGGCCGTGACTTCACTGGAAAAGCGTTTAGAGACAAAGACTTTGACACCACCGACGCATACAAACAATGGATCAGTCTTCAACCAAATGGATATCAATCGATCTTCCAAACGAGCCTCGAGATCCCGGTGGCTCCATTGACGAAGGGTGATGCCGCGCTATTTCAATTCAAAGGCGACATAGTGAGGTCGCTAGAGTCGGTGAAGAAAATACGTACAAAATAAATGGACCCAATGGCATTGTGAGCAACAGGATTCCACGCCGTCGACTGCGTCGCTTCGATGCTGATCCTGACTACAACACCCTCGCAATTAGAAAGCAGCACAAGGTTTTGATACGCCAAGACGGAAAGGTTTGGATTGAAGGGTATTTCAAATCATGCTCTGAAGATCTAAGTGAGTGCCAAGTCGTGTGTCATGGAGGTACTGAAGACTGGTGGGTCGAACACGAACAAGATGTTGACGTCCTGGATACTTTGCCATTACTGGAGCCCTCGCAAGACGGTGAACTTTCGACGCTGTCTAGGAATAGGGTGGATAGCGGCCTTCGCAGCACGTTGGAACTTGTTCTCGATGGAGATGCGTCATAAAGTATTCAGCATGCTGCGCATGATGTTGGCGACGGATTCTTCATTTCATCCTTTTGGCAAGGGTACAATGTTGTGCTGTTTTGGGACAGTTCAACACGTAAAGACATCAACTTGTATTTGCACGAGGAAGGCGTCGATACAGCCTTTCAGTCGGAATTCTTGAGCAAGATTCCTTACAACCTCGCGGGTATGGTGAATTTGAAAATTTCTCAAGTGAGATTCAACACGGTGTCAGTCCCATTTGGTGGCCCGATTGGTCCGACAGTGTTCTTTCTGCCACCTAGACAGAAAAAGTAGCTGTCGCGCTTAAGTTAGACTTGATAGGGGCCAAACGACAGTCTCTTTGATCGGCGATTGGGGGCTTGCTTGCCCCCATGGGGATCGCTCTGATCGTCTCGAAGGTGCGGTCGTTGCCGCTATTGCTAGAGAATATACTTCCACTGATGTCGGGTAGCGGAACCACGTCTAGTTAAGATTCAATTGGTCTAATACAACTTGTCTTTGGTTGATCTGAAATGTGAAGCTTCTCTTAAGCTTGAGCCGCCGTCATCATCGAATCAGGCTTGGGACCTCGCTTGATCTCATTGCAAAGCCACGGAGCACCGGCAACCAGGCATGGGTGTGAAATGACTCCCCGGTCCGAGCCCCGGGCAACTCGAGAGAAATTATACAAGTTCAACTGCCGGCGGAAACTTTCATACTTGCTTTGATCAAAGTATATCGGCATGACCCGTTTTAGAAACTCATCATGATTGTGGACTTTGAAAGCTGTTCCACCATTGACCCATGAAACAATGTGGGCATAGTTATCCCGTTCTGCATTCTCGAGCATGAGGTAGACCTTTGATGGGAAACTTGTGCTGTCTTCAATTGAAAAGTCCTCAACTCCTTTCTGCTCTGCTCCATCTTCACCAGCAATTCTTTTGCTGCTGCTTGAAGCTGGTTGAGATGGAGAGAAGGACAATAATGCGTCTTGCTCAGCATGGTCATCCCCGATGATCTGGTCTGAGAGGTGTACTGCAAACTTGGTCACGCAGTCACCCGATGTGATAGCACTCACGGAATGTCTGGGACCGTTCTTCTTGTCAAACTCATGACAGGCAGCATCATGCTCATCCTCCTGTAAGGCAATGTCAATGTGAGACTTCTCCACCGGATCTTGAGGGTAAAAGAAGTTGTAGAAGCTCTGGATCTCAATCTCGTTCAACTCTAGGGATTGTCCTCGAGCATCATCCAAAGTTTCGATAGTGTTTCTCGTGAACGCGGGTACAACTTCTGGGTTCGGAGCGGGGTAGCTGCTGAAGACTTCGGTAGACGAAGATTTGGAGGAAGACGCTGCTGGCAAGTCGCTAACAAAGCCCTTCTTTCGTTTGTCTCGTCGGATAACGTTCTTGCATAGATCAGGCATGCCGCGAATGAAATGTTTATGGGCATAGCCACGTTTGTTTGGTCCGAACTGTACCTTCTTCCAGCCATAGATGTTCAGCTGGCGTTGAAAGGACTTGAATTTACCTTGAGCAAAGTACTTTGGCATGATGGAGCTTTCGAAGATTTCCGGACAGTGAATCTTGAAAGATTTTCCCTGGGGCTGCCATGACACGATTGCCTCGAAGCCTTTCGCTTCAGCATCTTCGAGCATAGCATATACTTTCAAGGGGAAAGGGGTCTCCAGAGCGCTGAACATCATGCAGTAGTTTCGATGATTGCACGCGAACGCGGCACGACATGCGAGGTATGTGCTGAAAATGTGAGCGAGATCGTTGGAAGTGGTCCCCATTTGCTGCCTGTCTCCATCATACAATATTCGTGAAAGCCACTTGGTCGGAGAGGGACTCTTTCCAAATTCTGAATAAAGCCCCGCGGAGAAATTGTTCACAAAAAGCCATAGTTAAAATTCACAACGAACCACGCCCGACGAGTTCTTTCCTTTAATTAAGACGCATTGTTCTGATTGTGTATTCTATTACACGGAGATTAGGGATAGGGCGTCGATTGGATGCATTTCATTAATCAGAGAGTCTTAGGGTTTTGACCTCCCTCTAATGAATCCAAACGATCACAACGGCTCCTTTTCTTATGACATGGGGTTATTCGACTGTACTACAAGAACACCAGATAGACAATCCAGCTTAGACATATATGCCCTAACGGTACTAGGCATAGGAAGCGAACTCACGTGTTGCGGCGAGTTCAATCGGAAAGCGTAGATTTTGGGCATGCCTTCCCACTTCTTTGGTTCTTTTGCCCAAAATTGACACGATTGCGTATCCGGAAATTCAGGTGTTTTCTAGCCAAACGACAGTTGCATTGAGAACGATAGTTTGCCGCCGCTCTAAAATGGTGATAGTAAAAACAGCAAACGTAAGCACGAATTCGACTCGTCATCTGCTGGTGCAGAAGCAACCAGAGAAGAAGTCAACAACGGTATTGCCGCTGCCGACTTCTTCTTCCCGGCTCTAAATTGGTGATAGTAAAAACAGGAAACGTAAGCACGTCAGCATCTGCTGGTGCAGCAAGCACCAGCGATAGCAGCACTACTGTAGTGCCACCGGGGGCTTCTTTGTTCTTGCTTCTCGTGTTTGCTGCGTCGCTTTCCGACGCCAGCGATAGTATCAACACTACGGTAGTGCCACCGGCTTCTTTCTTGTTGCTTCTCTTCTTTCTTGCGTCACTTTCCGGCGCCGGCGATATCAGCACTACGGTGGTGCCGCCGGGGGCTTCTTTGTTGCCTGCTTCTCTTCTTTGCTGCGTCGCTTTCCGACGCGCTACAGCTATCATTGTCAACTCCAGCAAAACTAATCGTAGTTCCTCTTTTAATAACAACTAGTCGCACAGCACCCACAGTTCTCTTTCAGCACCGCGGCGGGCGGGCGGGCGGGGTGTGATGGGATCTATCTATCATCATTACTAGTACTAGGACGAGCTCCTCCACCGGTAGCTCTACTACTAGAACTATCAAGAGAAGCCAAGAAGTTTTACTACTTTAACTACAAGAAGTTCTACATTATCTTAGACTAGTAGCACTATCAGATACGATACGCTGCGCCCCAGCGAGGAGCTCAGCCGCCATGACCATCATGATCCTCCAAGAGCAGATCATCGTGTCGTTGTTGCTTGGTGGCTGCACCGCTCACCAATTTACTACTACTAGTAGTAGTAGGATGATACTGCCGCTGAATCATGGTTGTTGGGTCCAATGTATCTTCTTGGTAGCAGTCCCATTGTTGCTTTGCTTGTTTGTTTCTCCATTTCGATTCGTTTATAGTACGCATCTCTACTAGTGTTGTTTTCTAGTCATAGATAGCCATCACCGTTCCGGCCGAAACAATGGCGTCCCTATCTACTCCGTGTACTGTACTCGGAGTGATCCATGCCATGATAGTAATATAGACAACTGTATTAGGTATAGGATCTACTACCCTCTCTACTAGCTTTGAATCATCGAATCTTGGCGCGAGGCGAGGTCCCAATAGAACACGTGTCATAACGCCCGGTGAGGTCGAACGTCATCGATTGGATGGTCCGGCCTTTTCTCCATCCACATTTCTCGTACAAAACTGTAGAGTGTCACGCCCGCCGGGTATTCCCCCCGCAAGCTATCGGGAATGTAGAGAAGCGGGACTCTTGAAAAGAAGCCAGCGTTGATCATTGCTGCTGCTGCCATCATCCAAAGCATTCCGGCGGTTCCCATAAAATTTGTTCAGTCAGTCAGTTGACTTTTTCAATTTTGACTTTGCGCCTCTACAAGAATCAACGTTTGCATCGTCACTCGTCATTCTCATTATTCTCACAATCATAACAATCCAAGCACTACTACCATGACAATCATTGGTGATAACCCTCCCGTTCCCCCGTCGCCTCGACGTCAACAACAGCACACTCATCACCGCTCTTCCTCGAGTTTGAGTGACTTTACGTTGTTTGAAATTCAAGAAAAGGAAATCAAAGAGCAGGACCCCCTAGAGGATAATGTCTTGCCGAAATCGACGCTCGTGGTCATGGCGGAACCGGACAAACTGAAAGATCAACTTCATCATGAATCGTTCGAAGAGTTTGACTTTGACGCCGACGGCACGTTCAAGTGCAGTAACTGGGCCGGCAAGCGCTTTTATTCCGATTACATCAAGGCCGGCATTGACTACAAGCGTAATTTGGATCCAAACTACCTGCCAAAGAATGACGTGGTCATGCTCTTTGAATCGCCCTCGTCCTCTGCCACCGACTCGTCCTTTCACAACGCATCCAAGTATCGATTCCATGACTGGCCTCCGCCGAAATCCAGCAAGTCGAAAGGAATTCTCGGCCCGAATCGCTATGCCAGCATGAATGGTGCTAGCTTTCCCGTCTTTTTGAGGGACGGAGCGCCGCCTGCCGGCTTGCTAGAGCACTGGGCGGCCTGGCTTCCAGGCTTTGTCACGCCCACCTTTGTCCCCAAGATTGACACGAATGAAAATACCGTCTATGCATACTTGCCAGTCGAACAATTGAAGCATCACGTCAATGACCCCGACACGCACTTTCACTTGGCAGGCAAAGACGCCATTCATCTCATGACGCAAAAGACCACCAAGCTCTTGCCGGATACTCGCACCAAGAGACCTTGTGTCGTCAAGACCACTCATAGTATGGGCAGTAAGGGCATTTTTATTATTGCCGACGATGAAGACGAGGCGGAATTTGAACAATTCCTAGTCGATGCCGGTCATCCATCCTATGTCGTGGTGGATTTTGTCGATATTTCGCGCAATGTCGCTTGCCACTTTTTTATGCATCCCAATGGAAGCATTGTCTGGTTTGGCTCTAACGAAAATCATCGTGAAGCCGATGGCAAATTCAGCTCGGATTCTTACCTCTTGATGGAACATCAAGAAACTCTCAAGGAAATGCAATTGCCGTTCGTGGAAGAAGTCGTACGATATTGTCGTGGAATGAATTTCTGGGGCTTTTGCGGGGTCGATGTCCTCTTTGATTCGTCGGGAGCTGGATATCTTGTGGATATTAACCCACGCGTCACGGGAAGTTGTCCTGCGCTCATGACTTTGCACAAACTCAAGTCGGAATATGGATTTGATGTTGGCCTCTTTAGACGATCCGGCGATATCAATTACTTTGGTTTGAGTGATCAACTGTTGGACGAAGTCAACAAGTATAATGAAGAACACAAGGGCGAATCGTGTGTCATTATTCATTCCATGTTTGAATCCGAAAAGGATGGTCAAAAGACGGGCATTACTCGAATCAATATTGGTGTCTATGGCAACAATTTGGGAGAATGCAAGGCCGTCCTCAATAGCTTTGCCAAGCCTCCCAAAAAAGCAGCCGTGAAAAAGTAGAGAGTGCTATACTTTTTTCGGTGTGGGGGGCATGGAATGATTCTCTTTTATACTAGTCGTCGTCGTCGTCGTCGTTCTTGCGCGTAATTCAATGTTTTTCTATAATAAGATAACAAAAGTACTTTTTACCAACGACGCCAAGGAACGCAGATTTCTAGTTCCGTCATTTCATTCGCTGGCTAGATACGAAATGCCGACAACAATCGTCGTTGCCCTGGCGGAAATAAGATTATGGTCAGGCGTTCACCCCACTCCATAGCAACAGCCGCTTACAAGAACAACGGGTGGGTAGTGCTGCTGTCGATTGGATGTACACTCTCTAGTAGAGTAGAGAGTAGTCAGGGGGGATCTTGTTCGTCGCGCCATGATTGACGAATACAGGGAGGGTTACAGGGATCATCTTGGAAGCTTGTACTAGTACTTGCCATTATTGTTTAAAAAATAGACTCTGTATCCACTACGGTGGTAGCTAAGATAGGATAGTCGTTCGGAGCAGGTTGGCCTTGGTGGCACTACATAGCATGGAATGTATGATAGTATGCATAGTATGCACAGACAATAGGGCGCTCGATGCAGACGTTCATAGGCCCTTCGAGCGGAAGAGCTCATGACGACGATCGAGAAGCTATCATAGCTGCTATCATACAGCGCTCGTCCTTCGTGCGGGGAACACAAGAGCTTTCCATCATCTCGCTTACCAGAGACTTGACGTCACACTCACTATAATACATTCAAGACGGTTGCCATTTGTCACTTGGACTTTGTTGGTTGCTACTAACTAGAAGCATCCACACGACGAGAAGAACCACACCATGCTGCACTCTACTCTAGCTAGTCCAGCTATTTTACGAGGATTAACTTCTAGTAGTTACAGGAAAAAAGGCGACTATTCTCTTGGAGTTAAGCTTAAAGTTATGTGCCAAGTTTTTCGGGAAGAAGGACTGTCGGCTCATGATTGTCAAAAGCCTCTCGTCGTCGGCGCAGATTTCGGCAACTGTTGTTGAACCGTACTAGTAGTAGCGCGTGTGGACGATGATACTGTTGTACTCGTTGACTCTTGGTCATCATTCTCTGACTCTTCCTCTACTTGTGCTAATTGAACGCTGCTCATCGTCTTCTTTTGCTTGGCTGCTTGTGCCATTAGCTTCTTTTCTCGAATCGCCAGGGCCTTGACAAGTTTTCGCATTTTCTTCTTTTCTGCTTCGACGGCTTGGATCGATCGTTCTCGCTCGGCCTTGAGCTCCTTGTCGTGTCGTTCTTGCATCTCTAGCGTGACTTGACGAATCTTAGCATCGACTTCCAGCAATGCTTCTTGACGCGCCTCTTCTGCCGCTTGTCGAATCCTCTCTTCTTGCAAAGATTCTAATTGAGACTCTTGAGAAAGCGCCATGTCTTTTAGACTCTGCTGCAACGCAAGTATTTGGTCTTTGTAATGTTGTTCCAATTCTTTTGTCAAATCCTCTTGGGATGCCAACTTTTCCTGTAATTCTCGAATCCGAGCATTACTTGCCTCTAGTAATTCTTCCAATTCCACTTTGAGGCGCTCCAATTGTTCTAATTGCACTTCAAGTGTGTGCTGTCGTAGTTTCAATCGCTCCTGTTCTTGTTTGTAGGCATCGCGTTGATCTTTGGAGGAAAGTGCTACTCGGGCTTTTTGGCGCAGTTGCGTAGCTAGAGAAAGTTTGCGTTGCTCTCGTAGCTGAGTTAATTCTTCACGCGATTGTCGAAGTTGTTGATCCAGTCTCAAGACTTGCTCTTCCAAGGAAAATTGATAGACTTTCGTCGCGCTGGGTTGCCTTTGGAAGAGCTGGCCAAACAAACCACCGCCACGGGGAACGTTACTCCAAGACATGGATCCTGATGGGGTTAGTTTGCCGGCCTGAACGATTGCTACCACAAAGAGTAGCGCAAGCAAAGGCAGCATACTGTCCGTCCGAGACATGATTGGAGAAAGATATAATACTAATACCACATGTAAGGCCTCGTGCTTTCAATAGCACAGACTGCTCTAATGTCATTGTCACATCAAGCTTCTACTGTTGGCAAACAAATATTTATGCATATGAAATTACCTACCCGAACAATCAAAACCGATGACGTCGCCGACAAACAAAACTACGACAAAGACCACGATTAAGATCGAGCGGCGACGAGACGAGACGAAGAGAAACAAACTCACTTTATTCGAAGTCTCTCAGACTACATACGATACGATAAACAACTTAGTAGATCCTGTTGTGAAGAACTGGACTATTTTAAGAATAGTAAGAAGCCGGGGCAAAACGACGGCTAGATTTTCACATTCCAACAGACTTCGAATAAAGGCCGACTGGAAGATCGATACCTGTCCAAGCGAAAGAAAGCAGACAATCATGAGTGGCCGTGGAAGGGCCGGCCGAGGCGGCAGAGGAGGTCGATTCGGCAAGTTTTCTCAAAAGAGCTCGAAATCCAGTAGTAATACTACTGCGAAAAGGAAGAAAACGATTGAAGATTATTTTTACTACGTGGGCTCCGCAAAGCAAGCATCCGACTACAATTTGACAACCGAACAAGTTATCAACCACATCAAGAAGGAATATGACCGTGGCGTTGATATCGCAGAAGCGCTACGAACGGGCCAAAACCCAGATATGACCGCATGGCAACCGACACTCGCAGTTAGTGCGGACCCAGATGTAGCAACAAAAGCTCGAGAGGACGAACAAAACAAAATGGTCTACAAGGCCGAATTGGATGAATACATGAAGCGAAAGAGAGTCTATGAAGACAACAAGGTGAAGGCCTATGCTTTTATTTGGGATCGCTGTGCCAAGGCTATGCAGGCCAAACTCACGGCACGGTCCGATTATGAGTCAAGAATTTACAACAACCCCCTAGAGCTGCTCAAGTCGATTCGAGAGCACGCTATGAATTTTCAAGAGGCACGTTATGAAATGTCCATCATCTCGGATGCTTTTCGTGCAATGTTCAACTGCAAGCAGAGCGAGGGTGAAAACCTCAACGAATATACGAGAAGATTTAAGGCTGCGAGAGATATTCTAGTCTCTCAGCTCGGTGCTCCTATAAAATTGGGAAAATACGTGGCAACAATGGACGGCTACGATCCCTTAAATCCAGGAACTGTGGCTCAGCTGACAAAGCAAGCCGAAGAACAACTGTTTGCATTTATCTTCCTGGAGAATGCCGATCAGTCTAAATACGGATCCCTATTGCGAAATCTCAACTCGCAAAAGTCTTTGGGAAATAATCAATATCCCAAGACGGTGATTGAAGCGTGCGAAGTACTGAGCATTCACAAGTTTGACAACCATCCTAAGTCGAACAACAAGAAGAATAAAGATCACAAGCAAGGTAATGGCAGTAAAGAAAAAGATTCCAAGGATGAAGACGAAGAAGTTCCTTTGTCCTTTGCACAGCTGGAGGGCAAATGCTACTGCTGTGGCAAGCCCGGGCATCGATCGCCTGACTGCCGACAAAAGGAGAAAATCCCGAAGGAACAATGGGCTATCAATAAAGCTAATGAACAATTTGCCCAAGCATCCAGCGAAAGTGCGGGCAAAAGCAGCAGTGCAAATAGCACCGCTACAGGCAGCGAAAACAGCAGCAGTAAAAAGAGCGAGCCAAGCGTGGGTTGGGCAGGGCTTCATTTTAATTTTGCCCAGACCAACGCATTGAAAGAGTATATACTGCTAGACAGTGACTCTACCGATACGGTATTTTGCAATCCGAAATACGTGACGAACATTCGAGACGCTCCGACATCTATGACTGTCCATACGAATGGAGGACCCATGACTTCTACCAAAATTTGCGATGTGCCACTCATCGGAGAAGCATGGTTCAACGAAGACTCCCTTACAAATATCATCAGTCTGGCTCACATGGTTGAGCACCACCGCGTCACGTACGATTCTGCCCAAGAAAAAGCATTCCTGGTGCACTTACCGCATAAAACAGTGCGATTCCATCAACTGAACAGTCGACTATATGCCATGCATCCATCCGACCCAAACAGAACTTTCACCCAAGTCGACTCAAATTATTTGCTGGGACAACTACGAGATGAAAATTTGAAGATTCTCAGCGATCGTCAGAAAGCTGCGGTATTGAAAGCACGACAACTCCATCACGCCCTTGGTACGCCAACGATGGAGGATTTGAAAGCAATGATTCGGATGAATTTAATCAGGGACAATCCAGTTACTACGAAGGACGTGGTATTGGCCGAGAAAGTGTACGGTCCCGACGTGGGAACCCGAAAAGGCAAGAATACTCGGCAGCGACCAAATCAAGTGGTGGATGCGACAATTGATCTACCAGACGAATTGGTGGATATTCAGAAAGACCTGACCATCTCATTAGATGGTATGGAGGTCAATTCATTGAAGTTTTTGACGACTATTTCGCACGATCTTTATTACCGGACAGCGCAATATATTCCGGAGGCTACGAAGACCAACTACACCAGAGTATTGGATGAACTTTATGGTGTATACCAAACTGGCGGTTTTAGTGTCAGTGAGATTCACTGCGACAACGAATTTCGTGCAGTCATGACTGAATGGGCTACTACGAAGCAGCCGCCTATTCAAGTCAACTATGCCAATCCCCAAGAACACGTTCCCAGAGCGGAACGAAACAATCGCGTGTTGCAAGAGCGTGTGCGTGCTGCGTATCACCACATGCCATTCACGCATCTGCCCCGAATCCTGGTGAAGTACATGGTAATGGAGGCAGCAAGAAAGATGAATTATTTCCCAGCGAGATATGGTATTTCGCGACATTACAGTCCTCGCATGATCGTTCACAAGGAAAATATCGACTACGATCGTCACTGTCGCTACGCAATAGGCGACTATGTGCTCGCACCGAACGAGCCCACCCAACTTAACACGAACGCTCCGCGAATGGTGGATTGCATCTATTTGCGTCCAACAGCTGGCACTCAGGGCGGCCATGAATTGTTACACTTACAGACGAACCGAGTTATAACTCGTCCAAGAGTCACTCCGGTTCCGATCACGCCAAATATTATCGCTCAAGTACACGTTCTAGCTGAATTGGATGGAATGCCACGAGGCTTAAAGATAACCAATCGGGCCAACCATGTTCTATTTGACACTGCTTGGTCCGCAGGAGTGGATTACGATGATGCGTTCGATGATGAAGACTATGATGAAGATGATGACAATCAAGATCATAATGATGACGACGATGATAATGACATGGACGATGAAGACTATGACGAAATGGATGAAAATGAAATTGCAGACATTCTTGGCGAGGCAAACAATCAAGACGTTCTAAATGAGGATGAAGAAGATGAAGTCAATGATGAAGCTAGCAACAACGAAGAATATCAAGATGAAAATTACGACGCCAACGATGAAGAAGAAATTATTGTCGAGTCAGATCCAGAGTATGAAGACTCGGGACAAGATGACGTATCGCTACAAGCAGACGAAGAGGAGGCTCCAAAGGAGGCACTTCGCAGGAGTGAGCGAGTCAGAGTACCGAACCCAAAATATCAACATTTGAATGTGAACAGTGCCGTGGTAGAGGAATATACTACGGAAAACGCGTCAATTATCGGCAAAATTATGTGGCAACTAAACGACAAATTCGGTACCATGGATGACGCAAACAAATTATCGTTCCTGCAAACTTACAGCCTGAAGACTGGGTTGAAGAAGTTTGGAGAAGCAGGAAGAGCGGCTGCTGTGAAGGAAATGAAGCAGCTACATGACAGAGTTGTATTCAAACCTATTCGAGTCGATGAAATGACGGCTCGGGAGAGGAAACGGGCAATGGAAAGCCTGATATTTCTCGTGCAAAAGCGCGACGGAAGAATTAAAGCTCGTACGTGCGCCAACGGCAGTACGCAGCGTACTTACATTCCAAGAGAAGATGCGGCAAGTCCTACTGCGTCAACAGAAGCAGTGTTGATCACAGGAGTGATCGAGACAAAACAGAATCGCGACGTTATGACGCTTGACATCCCAAACGCATTTGTTCAGACCCCGATTCCGAAAGGAGAAGAAAAGATCATCATGAAGATCCGGGGGGCATTGGTTGATATTCTGTGCGAGATTTCGCCTGAAATCTACAAACCCTACGTGATAGCCGAACGAAAGGAAAAAGTGCTTTACGTGCAGATGCTCAAAGCATTGTACGGTATGCTCGTGGCGTCCCTACTATACTACAAGAAATTTCGGTCCGACATCGAAGCGATTGGGTACAAAGTTAATCCTTACGATGCGTGCGTGGCCAACAAAGAGATCAATGGAAAACAGCACACACTTGTATGGCACGTTGACGACGTGAAAGCAAGCCATGTCGATCCGAAAGTAAACGACAAATTCTACGAGTGGTGCGAACAAAAGTACGGCAGCGAAGAAACAGGTCATGTGACCGTCACTAGAGGAAAAAGGCACGACTACTTGGGAATGATCTTGGACTACACAGAGCCAGGGAAATTGAAAGTTGACATGAAGTACTACATCGAAGCGATGATCGAAGAGTTTCCAGAGAAACTCAGCGGACAAACGAATGCTCCATGGACGGAGCGACTTATGAAAATCGATAAAAGCGCAAAGAAGTTGGACGATGAACGCGCAGCTACATTTCACACTTACGTGATGAAAGCAATGTTTTTGTGCAAACGAGGACGACCCGATATCAGTACAGGAATTAGCTTTTTGGCTGCGAGAGTGAAGGAAGCCAACGAGAACGACTGGAACAAGTTGGTGAAAATTATGAATTTCCTGAAGAAAACCAAGGACGAAATTCTCACCTTGGAAGCCGATGATTCGCAAAGCCTGAAGTGGTATCTGGATGCGGCTTTTGCAGTCCATCCAGACATGAAAAGTCACACCGGGTCAATGTTTACTCTCGGTTGGGGAGCCATTTCGGGATCATCAACAAAACAGAAAACAAATGCGAGGAGTTCCACTGAAGCGGAACTGAATACGATTGACGAAGAAATTGGGAAGATTCTTTGGACACGCAGGTTCGTCGAAGCGCAAGGTTTCAAGGTGAAACTCAATATCATCTATCAGGACAACCAGAGTACGATCAAACTAGCAAAGAATGGCAAAGCAAGCTCCGGAAGAAGGACTAGGCATTTCGATATCAAATTGTTCTACGTGACAGACCTAATTGGAAGCGGAGATGTCGAAGTGGTATACTGTCCGACGGATGAGATGATCGCGGATTACAACACGAAGCCATTGGTCGGAAAGAAGTTCACCAAGTTCCGAGACTTGATAATGAATCTATCAAACAAACATCACATCATCGGCCAGCAGGAGTGTGTTGGCAAACAAATATTTATGCATATGAAATTACCTACCCGAACAATCAAAACCGATGACGTCGCCGACAAACAAAACTACGACAAAGACCACGATTAAGATCGAGCGGCGACGAGACGAGACGAAGAGAAACAAACTCACTTTATTCGAAGTCTCTCAGACTACATACGATACGATAAACAACTTAGTAGATCCTGTTGTGAAGAACTGGACTATTTTAAGAATAGTAAGAAGCCGGGGCAAAACGACGGCTAGATTTTCACATTCCAACATCTACAAGAAGGACGAGAAGATCCATGTGACATGGTGGGGCGGGGCTGATGACGCATCACATGATGTCGATGGTAGTGTGTTTCGACGGAACACTAGCCTTTTGCCACGTGGAGTACGGCTGTAAGTATCATCTCGCGTACTTCTCAAATCTACCTTATTAGCAACGGTTTCACGAAGCCGCAAATAGCAGCCGAAGTCTTGCATACTTTTATCAGTAAAAGCGAAGAACAATGATCTCATCTAACTACATTTGATCTTGATAGTAGCTTGCAATACTCTAGCTGCATGCATGTCCATAACACGAGATGAGAAGACGACAGTGAGAACGGGCCGCCAGACCAGGCGTCATGGTCGAAATGCCGGAGTTTCGTAGACACGACGACAAAATTGCGAAAAGGAAACACCGTGTCATGGCCGGCTTTGAATATGGAGGGCATATCAAACGATATGCCCTGTTCCTAACAAAGTAACGCAACATAAATGGTGTCATACACCCTCCGCCCTAAAAATGCGAACTAGGTTGTCTCCCACAGAAAAAACAAGAACCGCAAACAACCAAAGTATCCCAATGGCATCACCAAAGGAGATATCCTATGCAAATCATAAAATGCTAACGCGACGCTCTCATCACAAATTACCACTTCTCGCTAGAGTATAGAATCTCAAAATGTTGGCTACCGCAGTAAAAGTATCACCTATGATCCGTCGAACGGCCGTAAAAAGTTTGGCAGTCCGCTTTACTTCCAACACTACCGCACTTCCTCGTAATTCCAAGAGTACCACCAGCACAAAGTCTTCGCACTGGTGGGAAATGGCAGTAGGTCTGTCTCTTGGAATGGTGACGGCGGGATCGATTACTCTGATGGAACCGCGACACTATTCATACAAACAATCAAAGCAAAAACAAGAGCTCACAATGATCCCAAACAGCAAGGACGAAAATCCAACAAACATCCAGGGGTCCATCGGTGTCAATACACCACCGCCAAGGCCTGATCTTCCAATCTTTTCAAGAGCAGAAGTGGCAGAGCATTGTGACGAAGACTCGCTTTGGTATACTTTTCGGGGAGCCGTCTACGACTTGACCCCTTTCTTGGAAGGACATCCGGGTGGGGCACCGGTACGTGGTCGTTTCGAGCGACAAAACGTTTAGTTTGAAATAACGTCACTTACTCGTGAGTACTCTCTCCAATTCTCGCTTTCTACTCTTACTGCTACTTTTAGCGCCTACTCATGTCCGCTGGGCAGGATTTGGAACCGTATTGGGAAGTCTATCGCCAGCACTTGAGAGGACATGTCGTCGATTGGATGGAAAAGTATCGCATTGGCAGCTTGACCCCCAAGGAAGCCGCTCAAGCTAGTACAAGCTTTGTCTTTGGCGATGCCTACGAAACAGATCCTGTTCGTGATCCCAACTTGTTGCCTTGTACGGAAAAGCCATTCAATGGCGAGCCCCGACTCGATCTCTTGACACGAGATTACATTACACCCAACGAACTCTTTTATGTTCGAAATCATTTGCCGGTTCCGGATATTGATGCCAAGGAATATCGTCTTGTCATCAAGGGCAAGGGCATTTTGCCAAAAAAGTTCAAGTTTACTCTGGAGGATTTGAAGACCAAGTTCCCCAAACACGAGGTCGTCACGACACTTCAATGCGCTGGTAATCGTCGCGAAGACTTGCATAATGGCGAAACGATGCGGGAGTTCTTGGCCCCCCATTGGGTCGTTGGTGCCATTTCCACTGCCAAATGGGGCGGCGTCAAAATCCGGGACGTTCTCAACTATTGTGGATTACCTGTGGATGAAATGGCCTTGGGAGAACTAGAAATTCCAGGCCTGTCCCATGTTCAATTCGAATCCTACGATCATGACGAAACGGGCGTTCATTTTGGCGGTTCGGTCCCCATTGACAAGGTCGTGGATGGTCTTGGAGATGCCATTTTTGCCTTTGAAATGAACGGCGAACCACTTCCGCGTGATCATGGATATCCCGTTCGTGTCATTTTGCCGGGTCATGCGGGTTGTCGTCAAGCCAAGTGGGTGCACAAGGTTATCTTGTCGGATCGTCAATCCGACAAGTGTTGGCAACAAAAGTCGTACCGTCACTTTGCTCCTGATATCAACTTTGAAAAAGACTTGGCCGAATGGCCTCCGGCCCGTTTAGATCAAGCACCAATCTCCCAGTCCATGCCGGTGCAATCCATCATTTGCAATCCTCCTCAAAATACAGTGTTGGGTGGAAAGAATTGTTCTTCGGTGACAGTCAAGGGTGTAGCTTGGTCGGGTGGAGGCCGTGAAATTCAACGTGTCGATGTCTCCATTGATGGTGGCAAAACATGGACGGCCGCCGAATTGTACAAGCCTATCCAGCAAAAATACAATCGTCATTGGGCATGGACTCAATTTTATCAGACCATACCTCTGACGGACGAAATGCAAGAAAAACTAAAGCGTGGCGAACATGTTTCATTGGATTTGGTCTCCAAGGCGTTGAATTCGGATTTCAATGTTCAACCGGAACGTATGGAACCGTATTGGAATTCACGTGGTATTGGAATCAATCACTGGTATCATGTCAATGTAAGTACTAGGATCATGTGAGGAAGCAAGCAAGGAATACAATGATGCACTTACTCTTTTCATGTCTTGTCATTGTCATCCAGGCCACATTGGATCCGAAATTCAATGCGGGCACCTTGCACCGCGATAGTACGCCGATTGAATTTGGTGGCAATACCCCGTCGGGTGGTAAATTTGCATCTCCCTGGGATTGGCATGGTTGGAAGACAGATCCCCTCCATCGTGGCGATTCTGGATTCAAACGCTCCGAACATTCGTACTATGATGATATTAGCAACAACAGCAAGACTTTTATGATGCAAGGCCAAGAAGAACAACGCAAGGATCAAGAGCGCCAGGCCCGAATCGCCCAACGAGTTGCCCAATGTACGCCCCCTGACGATGACGATGATGATGACAACTAGGCAAAGAACCGGGCGCAACATTGCATGAGAGAGTATAGTTCATCTTTTTTTTCATAAAATGCGAGTCATTTACCTTGTTTTACTATTATTATTATTATCGCTTTCGTTCTCCCTTGGTAGCTCGTTTTCGTCGTTCTTCCTTGAGTTGTTGTTTGTTAGCCTTTTGTTCTTTGGTTTTGATTTGTTCGTCTCGTTTGGTAGGTCCTTTTTTTTGCGCTCGAAGTTCTTGTGCTTTTTCCAAGGCGGCTTGTGCTGCGACTTGTTGATTGGACAACTCTTCGCCATCTTCGTCATCTTCGCCATCATTTTCATAGGCAAATCGACTCAATAAAGCTTGTTTCGTCGCCTCGTCCACACTAGAAGAAGCTTTGGCTTGTTGTACTTTTTGTTGTTCTTGAGCAAGTTCTTGTTTGGCATGTGCCAAGTGCTCTTGCAATATCGCTTTGGATTGTTCTTGTTGTTCTAGGTCTCGCTGTTGTTGAAAGTCGCGATCTTTTTGTAATTCGTCTTGCAATTGCTTGGCAAACTCGTGCCAGACTTGTTCGGACGGTGGTTCGTCATCATCGTCTTGTCCCAAGGCCGATTGTTGCAATAATTCCAAGACTTGATTCAATTCATCCTCATCTGAAGTATCAATACCTAGCACGTAGCCACCGTACGTGTCCAAATCCAATCCTAGTTCTGGTAATCGCCGTTCCAAGAATTCCACCAGATTCGGATTGTCGGCCTTGGCGTCTTGCATGTTTGCTTGTATTGTTGTGTTAGAATCACAAACTAGCTGTAGTAGTAGTAGTGCGAGACGTGGTGAGGTCGACACGGGGGGTTTAGAAGCGAGTATCGATAGTAGATAGAGAGATGATGAAAGATGTGCGTGTAATGGGAATCTCACATCTCATCGATTCTCGCCGTCCAACGCCGTAATACTCGGTAGAGGGCCAGACGACAGGCAAACAATGACGTCACACTAGGGGATCAGGCAGTCGTCCCCAAACGTTTGGCCGTTCGCGTTGAAGCCAGTGCGCCGGCCAGTGTACCAAAACGCACGTAGATTTGTACGACAGAGGCACAAACCGACGGTACTTCTATCCTCAACATGCCTTCACCATGGCGAAGGACGAGAGGTGTGCCGATATATCGTTGCCATACTTTTACTAAACCATGTCCGTCTATTCTCGTATTTTTTCTTCGACTTCCAAGAAATGGATTTCGGCGGCCGCTCAAGGCCGAACCATTCCTCCCATGGCCTTTTGGGCCCTACCTGCAGGCATTGCCGGCACGTGGTTCATTTGGGGAGCCTTGACCGACGAAATCAAGCAAAGTGTGGGCTTGTACTATGATCCCGATATTGTCTTGAAACGAGTCGAAGCCGAACGCGAACAACGATTGGAAGCCAAAGCGGCCATGAAAGCTGCTACCAAGAAAGCAACGGCGTCAAAAGACGAGGACGAAGAAGAAGCGACAGCGGAAACGATCCAAGCCGCCGTCAACAAGGCGGTAGCGGCGTCGGGTGGTGATGATGACGATGATGAGGACGACGACGAAGAAGAGGAAGAAAAACCAAAGAAACCAAAAAAGAAAAAGGTGGACTTTGACAGTTTGTCTCCTCAAGAAAAGTGGGAACTCTTTGCCGAAAAATCCATTGTGCCAGGTGATGATGACGAGGAAGATGATGATGAGGTAAGCCTACTTTTATTATTATGGTGGAGTCGTTATAGTATTGTTCAGGGGGGCACTCACCGCTGTTTGTTTTGTTGTTATACTAATTCAAATTCTGTTTCGTCTTCTCTGCTAGGATGACGACGACGATGATGTAAGTGGAAATCGTTTTGGATATTACTTCATTCGGTGCAACCTATTCTCGTTTACATTTTTGAAACTCACGCCAATCCCTTCCTATATTTTCTCTCATATATAAACAGGATGATGACGACGACGAGTAAACGTTGTTAGATACTTCATTCATTCATGGGAACATAGGAGTCATGTGAATGCGATCCAAAGGCATCTTCAAATATCATATTACGCACACTCTTGTGTAGGATGGTGGAACGAGTCGGTGGATAGAGGAGCATGATTAGTAGGAACAAATTTTCTTTCATAAATCCTTGTGTATTGTGTAGAAACAAGTCTCGACAATGAATCTAGGTTAGTATTGCATGTCGTCGATGGAATAATCAACCGCCGGCCATGGGGAATAAAATACTGTTGCGCTCTACCGACGAGCTACTACCGGTATATACAATGCTCGTATTGAGTTGCATATTCGTTGGAGTTCTTACATCGATCTCACTAGGTCTAGTGCTGCCAGCTAGAACGTTGGATCTGAGCTCGAGTGGAACGATGATCACACACGGCAAAGTTGTTGTCGGCTCCCCCCGTCGGCGATTCGGGGCTGTCGTGGTGTCTTATGTAACGACAGCGGGGGCTAGGAGGCGACGACTAGACTAGACTATTCTTGTATTGGATAGTACGGTATTGTTGCTAGCTAGAACGTTCGATCTGACGAGCTCGATGATTGGCAAAATCTTAAACGTCTACGCACAAAAAAGTTGTCAGGTCGTGACATCGTCAAAGACGACAGCGGGTTAAAGTAGGAAACGACTTCAGCCTAACGCATAGTCTTGAAAGATGCCAAGTCTTGTCGCGTTCACTAGGTGTTCTTCCAATACTAGCTGGCGACGCTCTAGCAAAGGCAGAGAAATGTGCGATAATTTCTAGAACGGAAGATCGGGAGTATCGATATTCGTTCTACTTGCAAAACCTTACATTTAACTTGCGAGAGAAGACTACAAGACCTGTAACAAGTTTTACTAATTCAATGGATTATATCCCTCGCTCCGTAATGGCAAACGTCGTCGATTGATTGACTTTTGCACCGACCGATTACATTCGTTCTCTTTTTCATCAGCGTCGTGCTTTCAAGTAATACAGTTTTACCTTCCAAACGTGGCCGTCAAGAATCCTCGTGCCAAGACTCCAGCACCGAACATGTAAAATTGCGACACGCAAGGTGTCGTCGATTCCTCAATGCCCAACGTTTCGACCGGCAAGGCACTGACACAGAAAATGTATCGATGATCGCCATGTCCTGGAGGTGGAGCGGCTCCACAAAATCCAGCAAAACCGGCATCATTCTTGAGCATTTTGGCACCCTCTGGCAATTGTGTGCCGTCTGGATTGCCAGCACCGGTTGGTAGACTAGTGCATGACGCAGGAATATCGTAGACGACCCAATGCCAAAATCCCGAAACCGTAGGAGCATCTGGATCATAGCATGTGACCACAAAGGACTTGGTATCGGCAGGTGCCCCCTCCCATGACAGCGAGGGCGACAAGTCTTCGCCACCTTCGACCCCGAACGCTTTGGAGAGTTGTGGAGCTTTCATGGTTCCACCATTTTCAATATCCGTCGAAGTCAACGTAAAGGTGGGCGCTTCAGGAAGAAAATCGTAAGGATTGGGAGCTCCGGGCATGTTTGATAGTGGATGATAGTGGAGAGTAGTTAGGGTGTTTGTTATCCAACAGAGTAGAGTAACAGAAGTAAGTGAAATGGATCTTGCCTTCCTCATCGCAATCCATCGCATTCCCATTTGGCATCGCGAGAGATCTTTTTCGTACCACCCTGCTGGCCGGCTGACGTATGCCATGGTTCATTCACGAGTTTGTTCGTGTAGGATGACGTGCACACATGGCGAACACAACGCGAATATGTACCTACCGTTCCCATGCGCTCTTTGGCCACAAAAAGATATCTTCTTTTGGCTGTCAACTCTCTTGAAGAGGAGTTGTTGCCAAAGCTACGACCATTCTAAAAGTGTTTGTGCCGTCCAAACATTGTTTCAATAACGATGAAGAGCCCTGCTAGTCTACTACTGCTGTTGCTGTCGTGGTCGACCACGGCGCAAGCCTTTATTGTACTGCATCCGTCGCCTTCCAAACGTCACCGCCTCCACGTAGTCGACAAGGGCTTTAACTTGTTGGAGATTGCTTCCAAGGTCGTTCCACAAGGTCGAATTGTTCAAACTGCCAAGGAATCTTGGAAGTTTCTATGGCAACGTTTCATGGTCGAATTGGCTCCCCAGACCAAAACGGGCAGTTATCAACGTCCGACATATACCTTTGGTGGCACATTAGGATCCAATCAATTTCCCATCGAAGGCAATCAACGTTATCATGTCTATGTAGGTAATCCATGCCCTTGGTGTCATCGGGTACGATTAGTAGTGGAACTATTGGGTTTGCATGACCAAGTCGGCATGACGCGTTTGATCGATGATCCCCTGAAAGCCAGTCGCGGAGGATGGATTTTTGACATGCCGCCCCCACAAGCTCCTTCTGTCGTAGATTTACGACAATTGTATGAATTGTGTCAACCTGGATATTCTGGACGTTGTACGGCGCCTCTCTTGGTGGATTGGAAGACTCGCACCATTGTATCGAATGAATCCAAAGATATCGTTCGCATGTTACCTCTCTTACTTGACACACCTTCTTTGGAACTGTGTCCCGCCGCTTTGCAAACTCGCATTGACGACACGAATGAGTGGATTTATCGACACATTAATAATGGCGTCTATCAATGTGGATTTGCCACTACTCAAATAGCCTACGATCAAGCCTCGGTACTGGTTCGACAAGGTTTGGACAAGTGTGAAGAATTGTTGTCCAAACAACCGTTTCTTTGTGGCAATGCCTTTACCGAGTCGGATGTCATGTTACTTCCAACAATGTTGCGATTTGATGCCGTCTATGCTCCCTTGTTTGGGGCTGGAGGATCTCGGCATTGGCGTTTGGCCTGCGATTATCCTCATGTGTGGAAATGGTTGAAACGTTGTTGGAAGGACGTCCCAGGTGTTTCGACTTCGATTGAATTGGACGATGCCTGTCAATCCTATTACAAACAATTGTTTCCACTCAATCCAGGAGGAATTGTACCCTCGGCACCTTTGACGGCGCGTGTGTTGGGTCTGGAAGACTAATGCGCCTCTTGCTGAAGAGAGACGCCCTGTATAAGAATATACGGGCGTTTGGAGGATGCCCCCAGAGAGGCGTATCGGCAACCTACGATCATTGCCTGTTGTTATGGTCCTGTGGAGACTGTGGTTGTACAGGATTCGTCGCTTTCTAGACGCCGACGAGGCGAGACGGCTTGTTTGGCTCGTTGAGCCCTTCGCTTCTATGGACTCGTCGGTCAGCCAGAGGCCGAGACAGGTTTCATACTACAGATGTTGTCGGTGATTCATTTCCCATGGCGCCGGCACTGGGGCAGTAACATTGCAATACGACAAAAGAAGGGACATGGAGGAATAGTGGCAGTATGTTCGGTGGCTGGCCTATCAGGGTTTCCACATTCTTCACCTAACTTGGGAGGTTTGATCTCTACCTCTCGCTGACAAAGGACGCAGTCAGTGAGAAGAAGTTACGGGCGTTTGCTGGATTCCAAGGTGGTAGCGAGTCTACGCTGCTGTCTCGTTCAGGAATGCGCTGCTAGTCTTGACCCATGGGGCTGTCAAACAGACTTGCCAAATGGACGGGATGCGAAATTACACATCATGACCACGACTACCGGACGCAGTCAGTAAGGAGCCGCCAGTCAGATAAAAGTGTATCGGCGTTCGGAGGATGCCAAGGTGGTGAGTCTACATTATCTGCTCTTTCGAGAGTGTGCTGCTACTCTTGACCTATGGGCATGTCAAGCAATACTTATTAGACTCTCTCTCGGCTTGCCGCAAGAGGCGCTGTTATAGACGTCGACGAGGCAAACCGACTTGTTTGGCTCGTTGAGCCCGTCGTTGCTATTGACTCTGGTCAGCCCAAGGCCGAGAAAGCTTTCATGCTACGTATCGATACCTCATTTTCCACGGCGCCAGCATTTGGGCAGTGATATTGCAATACTACGGACGACGAGGGGACGTGCGGAATAGTGGCGTAATGTTTGGTGGCCCATCAGCTTACCCACTCCAACAAAGCGTACTGCAATTTCTTCCGATAACTGCACCTAAGAAGTAGATCGGCAAATGGTGGTGTGAACGCTTCTCCGTGTTTCGTCATGACAAGGACATCTCATTCATCTCAGTGCGGTTCATGTTTGGATTGTCGTACTTCCCATAAAGTTAACATATTTTTACTATATCGCTGTCTTGTCGAGACGATCGACTCTCGTGGTCCTGGCACCGGGATTGTAGTTTTCAGCTTACGACCCGCTCCAATCAACCGAGATCTTCAGATACGGCAGTATTAGATCGGCAGATACTAGTTCGAACACTTCTCAAAGTTTGCTTCCTAGCCTTGGAATCGTAGCCGACCACTTAGACCCTCAAGGGCAAAACCATTTCCATGTGGAACATAATTAACCGGGGTGAAAATGACACGTGCTGGCATTATTTGAAAGCAGCCAAGGACACTTCTTTTGGAGGCATGCGTTCTGGAATGATAAATGGGTAGGCCGAACGGAAAAATTGCAAAAATGCATTGAGGATGACAACTTCACGAAACTTGCTGCCAGAGAAGCCTTTGTGCAATGACGTTGCGAATTGCGCGAACACGATTCAGATCCCCGCCGATGCATTTCGAAATGAGAAGAGGCAGGCATCATGGCGCTTCTCGATACTGCTTTCGAATGGCGCAGATGGTAGTTGAGAGAGATGCCAATCGGTTCAGGTTACAAGGTATGGTAGTAGTATGAATAGATCAAGTCTGAACTAGTAGTCAGAAGAAATGGTCACTGTTAAAACTATAGTGAGATAAATCCAATTAGAACTATACATGAAGAATAAGACGGTAAAGATCTGTCCCAAGTCAACACCCCAATGTACCCGAGCTTAGAACAAAGCAACTACAATAGCGGCAACAACCGCGAACATTGTGTACACCGTAGACGCAGAGGCAGACTCTGGCTCGTCCTCCAGCTGAGAGAGGGCGGCGGCGGTGGTGCACTCCATGTACTTGTTGGTGGCATAGGTCATGTTAAATGCGATGATGTCGCGGTTCATTTGATCGATACAGTATTGAACATCATCAGCAGTGCTCGAGGTTCCCTCCAATCGTCGCTTCTCGAAGAATGCAACCATGTCATTACCGTCGCTGCTCTTGGGAAGGTATTCTCCCCTAGAGTTCAAAGCAGCAATCGTGTCAGCATGGAGCTGACGACGGTTAGGGGCACCGATGTTCCTGATGTCGCATTGCTCGTCGACAGGGCAATTGAGAGGGGAAGTAAGGTTGGCAACAGCGGAAACAAAAGGAGCGACAATTGAGTTCAGCAAACAGTCAAGGGCAGAAGCAAGCTCCTCGTTACAAGCTTCACAGCACGTATCTCCAACACGGCAAGCGGACTCGAGAAAGTTGTCTAAGAGCGAACAATCTTGAAGATCGTCATCTTGGATCTTTTCGAAAATTCCGGCAATATTCGAGACATCGAAAACGTCGTCTTTGCTGTTACCTGCATCGAGCAGGTTAGAATCTTCAAAGTCTTGTTGTAGGGTGGTGTCGATCTCGTTGCCTTCGCCGTTGTCAGTGTCTTTGTCCTCTTCGTCGACGAATCCACTGAGGCAGGATTGACGAGAGCAGGATTTCGAACCTGTCAGGTCTTGAGAGTCCTTTTTGGTGTTTCCGGTCTCGAGTTGAACACAGTCGAACCACGCCTTGGTATTTTCAACCAAGCAGCCATCGAAACATCCAACAAGGCAGGCTTCGACTTGTTCAAACGTGTCGCGGCAGGTATCATCCCACTTTACACCAGCGTTATTAAGTCCGTCCTCGCAACAGTCAACCAAGTCCTTAATATTTTCAACATTATCGACACGGGGCGCATTGACACCGGGGGAGATGGTTCCCTGATCGCGGTCCTTGCGATTAGGGTCCAAACATTCGTTCAAGATGGTACCGTCTTCGCCTCCAGTGGCGTAGTTCCAGTAAGGCTCACCATTACACTCACGGAGGCAATCACGGGCATCATCGATCAAGTTGAAGCAGGCCTCGCAAGGCTATGGGTGTGAGGGAAAGAAGCAACGACAGAAGTTAAGAAAACTGCTTACTGGTTCAGTCGATACCAATGCTACTGAATACGAATTACAAACGTCTTTACTCACATTTTGGTTGGTTTTTGCGAGGATTCGGTGAATGCTCGTATTAGCGTTGGCAAACGCAACAAGATTAAGGATGGTAACGGATTGGATCTTCATCGTTAGCATCAATATGATTTCTCGGGAGGGCAACAGTGGTGACAGATTTTATGAGACCCGATCAGATGCTTTTTGGGCATGCCCTGTTCGCATCACGGCTTGAGACTTCGATTTCTTTCGTGCGAGAAGCCGACGTTCTTCCATAAGGGCACATATACAATGTTTTCAAATAGCCTCGTTCCACATCCGAAACACCAACCATCAACCCTAAACAAGCCCGGTCGTAGCAACAAAACCCCGGTGTTTCGGACGAAATTAGAGAGGCCCCTAATTACGACATCCCCGGAGAATATGCTTCCGAGAGAATGTCGGGTTGATTTGATTCCAGCCTGCGCCATTTTTGTCGTTCGCGTTCTCCGCCTGGCCGACGTCCGAGAAAAGATCTGGGATCTTTCCTGCCAAGGGTACCTGGTACGGTCAGTATCGACAGCGGGGGTATTACCAGGTAATATGATACACGGATGATCGCAGAACTACCCGCCGTGCTCAACAAATTTGCGGGCTTGTTTTCTTCCGATCATGAGATGCACCACTATTACTACTAGTAGAAAGCAGTTTGCTGTTTCCGGTTCATCTTGGAATTGCCCTTTCGCCAGAGAAATGCAGACTTGTTTGCGTCTCTCTAGACACTGCTTAGGTTTGAAGTTTATTCAAAAGAACTACGACCTGTCCAGCGACCGAACAGTGTGATCGGCTCCTTGCTCTTGCACCAGATAGCAAATACCTGATACCTACGCATTGCACTTTGGAATCAGATTACAAGCAATGGTGTGTAGGAGCACCATCGTTTCTTCGCGTTTTATCTACCACGCCATTTGATATTTATATGGAGGATAGTCCGCCGCTTCACCATGACAACGACAGCACGACAGATTGGTTTTTGTGAAAGTATCTTTGGTGCGGCCAAGGTCAGAATCCACCCACCAGCAAAGCTACAGCTTTGTCGGAAATTAGAAGACCTACGAGTTTTACCGCCGTTTCAAAGACAGGTAAACTTGCCATCGCGACAAATGGCGTGCTGGCCAGCGACCCCCCGTTTTGTTGGACTATGGAGGTTGAATAACTATGGTTTTATTCGCCTTTTCATTGCAAACCGGTTCTCGAGAGGGCAAGATATCCATGCGACAATTGATCTTGTCCAAGAAGGTTGCTTTCTTTCCTGCACCCCCTGCCCTATCTCTGGCTATGCCACCGTACTACTCGTAGGTGCCACCGAGGACAGGGGAGACAAGAATGTCGCCAATGCAACAACTCAGGGGCGATTTGTTGCTGCTACTCAATCGTGTCATCGAGCAACAGAAGCGAATTTGCGCTTGGAAACGAGATTTAATTCAACCGCAGGTAGTACGCCAGTAGATCCTGCTGCTATCTCACGGGGGGCGGCCGAGCGTTTGGTGGGGGTCATCAAGTCAATCGACAGCCGCCGCGCCTCATTGCGGCGACGTTGGATGTTTGCCGCCGCCAACCAGCAACTGTGGTTTATGCAGCATCCTTCAGTTTCGCGATAGCGTATCGTTCTAGAGAGTGCAGAGAGGTCATGATGTCGTCGCTATTTCCCCTTTGGCGGCCCTTCTATCGACCGAGTTGTTCAAGGGCTGCCTGCCTCCCACGCAACTGACAGAAATAAGATCTATTTTTATGCAATTTCATCTATTATAAATCTCACCTATGAAATACATCGAGGCGAGTCAAGCCAAGTCAACGACGTGAAATTCCAATCCCTTGATACCCCAAACCCGTTTAGAACAATGCAACGGCGATCGCGGCAACGACTGCGAACATGGTGTAAACCGAAGAGGCAGAGGCAGTCTCCTCTGGAGCGTCCTGGAGTTGGGAAAGTGCAGCAGCGGTAGTGCACTCCATGTACTTGTTGGTGGCATAGGTCATGTTGTAGGCAATAACATCACGGTTCATTTGATCAAGACAGTATTGAACATCGTCGGCAGTGCTCGAGGTTCCCTCCAATCGTCGGTTTTCGAAGAAAGCAACCATATCCTTGCCGTCGCTGCTCTTGGGGAGGAATTGTCCCTTGGAGTTCAAAGCAGCAATCGTGTCAGCCTGGAGCTGACGACGGTTAGGGGCACCGATGTTCCTGATGTCGCACTGCTCGTCGACAGGACAGGTGAGGGGGGCAGTAAGATTGGCAGCGGCGGCAACAAAGGGAGCGACGATCGAGTTCAACAAACAGTCGAGGGCAGAAGCAAGCTCCTCGTTACAGGCTTCACAGCACGTATCTCCAACACGGCAGGCGGACTCCAGAAAGTTATTCAAGAGCGAGCAGTCTTCAAGATCTTCGTCCTGGATAGTCTCGAAAATTCCGGCAATATTGGAGACATCAAAAACGTCGTCTTTGCTGTCACCGCCGAGAATAGGATTGCCTTCAAAGTCTTGTTCCAGGGTGGAGTCCAACTCGTTACCTTGGCCGTTGTCAGTGTCTTTGTCCTCTTCGTCGACGAATCCACTGAGGCAGGATTGACGAGAGCAGGATTTCGAACCCGTGAGGTCTTGATCGTCCTTTTTTGTGTTTCCAGTCTCGAGTTGAACGCAGTCGAACCAAGTTTGGGTAGTCTCGACCAAACAACCATTGAAGCATCCAGCAAGGCACTCTTCGACTTGCTCGAAGGTGGTGCGGCAGCTGTTATCCCACTTGACCCCAGCGTCATCAAGTCCCGACTCACAGCAGTCAACCAAGTCCTTAATATTTTCAACATTATCGACACGGGGCGCCTGGACACCGGGGGAGATGGTTCCCTGATCGCGATCCTTCCGATTAGGGTCCAAACATTCGTTCAAGATGGTACCATCTTCAGCTCCAGTGGCGTAGTTCCAGTAAGGTTCAGAGTTACACTCACGGAGACAATCACGGGCATCATCGATCAAGTTGAAGCAGGCAGAACAACTCTGAAAGTATAAAAAAGATCGCACGTTAGCAATCACTTCTTCGGCAAGGCGCAGCTATATATTAACAACCCATAAAGTTACAACCGAACACTCACAACTTCTTGGGCAAGGATGCGGTGGATGCTTCCGGCCTTAGCAGAGGCCAACGAGGCGAGAAGGGCTACAGATTGGATCTTCATGGTGGAACAACAACGAATCGGAAGGTGTTATGCAGATTGGCGGATCTGGATTTGTGGGAGATGGCTGCTTGGCCGGCCGACCGAACCACACTCGAAATTTTCCTGGTGCTAGTAGGCGAGCGCGCATCGCCGCCTTTTTCGTCAAACTTCGTTCGTGGGGAACCTCATTCATTTTGCATAACGTGTAGAGAAGAAAGGGGCTGCAGCTGTCCCTTGTGGTGACATGACATGACATAACGCGATAAGCATCTCTCTACGGATGGGCTCCAGGCCTTTCCGGAAATATCGTTTTACCTATTTGGGAGATCTAATCTAGTGCCTTTGAACCGAAAGGCCATTCGAAAACGCTATGGTGTTGCCACAAGAGTTCGCCATAGCGGCCCTTATTTGGAGGGGAATTCGATAGTAGCGACCGGGAACTTACCGAATGGCAGAAAGGGACTTTTCGGCACGATAAATTTGTTCGGGAGTTGTCCGGCCACGTAGGTAGCTCAAGTGTAAGCCTTTGACAAAAAGGCCTCAGAATTATCATAAACAAGCCATTTTGGCCGATTCCAAACTGTCAGAAAAGTGTAAGCCATCAACAGCCCACCAATGGGATTGCTCCAAAAAGTGTAAAACATCATTTAGAAAGTCATTATTTTCGGTTCTTGACGTCACTGAACCCAATGCCACGGTCCGATTCATAGTCATACGAGTCGACATGTTCGTATCAGTCGAAGAACTATCCACTCGCGACTGCAACTGCCTTCGGCCGTTGCCTCTCTATTTCCTTTGTAATGGTCCCCTATGCACTTGGTGACCTACTCAACAAGGAATCTATGTTCTTCTCGAGCTTTTTATTAGTATTATACGAGCAATTCTATAGTGTTCCAAAGAGGCCGCCAGAAGTTGATTGTTGCATTCGTTGTATCCTCTCAAAAGAAGAAATGACCGACGAGTTCAACAAGACAGTGGCCGGGCGGCGGCTTCGTTGAGGTAGCCACGAATAATGAAGTGCATTGTAGTGTAATTGTAGTGGTAGTGGCAGCTTGTAGACGAATTCACAGCGATCCAAAGTTGATTGTAGCGTTTGTTGGCAGGGAAACAAACCACCCACGAACACAATGATCGACGAGATGAAGGAAACAATAGCGACGCCGCGGCGGCTTCATAGAGGTGGAAGTGAGTAATGAAGTGTATTGTAGTGCAGTTCTAGTGGCGGTGGTAGCTTGTAGACGAATCAGCAGTGATTCAAAGTTGATTGTCGCATTCATTAGCAAGGAAACAAATGCCTGACGAGTTGAAAGTGGCGGTGGCGATGGCAGCTTCGTGTTGGGAGTATATTCACAGCAAAGGCCACAGCAAGCGAATTGTAGAGATGCTGGGTGGTGAGCAGAATGACAATGTTAGTGAAATGCATGAATCAAAATACTTTGGTCTGCGATGGAATGCACTTACCTTGGTAATATTGAAGTAGTAATTAAATAATAACTAGCAATCAAATAATACTGCTGCTGCAACGACTGTATAGCGCGAATCAAGGAGTTTATATACATGGGGTGGTAGAAGGACAGCAGCAGTACTCGAGAAGTACTCGCAAAGAAAGTTTGACAGTGAAAGAATGGATTTTTGTGTTGCGCCATTGTCGCCGCTCGTCCGACAAATTTGGACCAATTCGACTTAATGGCGAGCAGCGCAAGCCAGCCAATGATTGTCATGGTGGTAGGTCATCCCGTTAAAATATATCTCTTGTTATTGAGAATACCGAATTATTGCCTTCCTTTTGTTCCTTGAATTTTTTCCTTTCTTTTTTCCCCTTTCTTCTTTATAAAATCTTAGCTACCTACGTGACCGGACATAAGCCTTGTTCGGGAGTTGTCCGGCCACGTAGGTAGCTCAAGTGTAAGCCTTTGACAAAAAGGCCTCAGAATTATCATAAACAAGCCATTTTGGCCGATTCCAAACTGTCAGAAAAGTGTAAGCCATCAACAGCCCACCAATGGGATTGCTCCAAAAAGTGTAAAACATCATTTAGAAAGTCATTATTTTCGGTTCTTGACGTCACTGAACCCAATGCCACGGTCCGATTCATAGTCATACGAGTCGACATGTTCGTATCAGTCGAAGAACTATCCACTCGCGACTGCAACTGCCTTCGGCCGTTGCCTCTCTATTTCCTTTGTAATGGTCCCCTATGCACTTGGTGACCTACTCAACAAGGAATCTATGTTCTTCTCGAGCTTTTTATTAGTATTATACGAGCAATTCTATAGTGTTCCAAAGAGGCCGCCAGAAGTTGATTGTTGCATTCGTTGTATCCTCTCAAAAGAAGAAATGACCGACGAGTTCAACAAGACAGTGGCCGGGCGGCGGCTTCGTTGAGGTAGCCACGAATAATGAAGTGCATTGTAGTGTAATTGTAGTGGTAGTGGCAGCTTGTAGACGAATTCACAGCGATCCAAAGTTGATTGTAGCGTTTGTTGGCAGGGAAACAAACCACCCACGAACACAATGATCGACGAGATGAAGGAAACAATAGCGACGCCGCGGCGGCTTCATAGAGGTGGAAGTGAGTAATGAAGTGTATTGTAGTGCAGTTCTAGTGGCGGTGGTAGCTTGTAGACGAATCAGCAGTGATTCAAAGTTGATTGTCGCATTCATTAGCAAGGAAACAAATGCCTGACGAGTTGAAAGTGGCGGTGGCGATGGCAGCTTCGTGTTGGGAGTATATTCACAGCAAAGGCCACAGCAAGCGAATTGTAGAGATGCTGGGTGGTGAGCAGAATGACAATGTTAGTGAAATGCATGAATCAAAATACTTTGGTCTGCGATGGAATGCACTTACCTTGGTAATATTGAAGTAGTAATTAAATAATAACTAGCAATCAAATAATACTGCTGCTGCAACGACTGTATAGCGCGAATCAAGGAGTTTATATACATGGGGTGGTAGAAGGACAGCAGCAGTACTCGAGAAGTACTCGCAAAGAAAGTTTGACAGTGAAAGAATGGATTTTTGTGTTGCGCCATTGTCGCCGCTCGTCCGACAAATTTGGACCAATTCGACTTAATGGCGAGCAGCGCAAGCCAGCCAATGATTGTCATGGTGGTAGGTCATCCCGTTAAAATATATCTCTTGTTATTGAGAATACCGAATTATTGCCTTCCTTTTGTTCCTTGAATTTTTTCCTTTCTTTTTTCCCCTTTCTTCTTTATAAAATCTTAGCTACCTACGTGACCGGACATAAGCCTTGTTCGGGAGTTGTCCGGCCACGTAGGTAGCTCAAGTGTAAGCCTTTGACAAAAAGGCCTCAGAATTATCATAAACAAGCCATTTTGGCCGATTCCAAACTGTCAGAAAAGTGTAAGCCATCAACAGCCCACCAATGGGATTGCTCCAAAAAGTGTAAAACATCATTTAGAAAGTCATTATTTTCGGTTCTTGACGTCACTGAACCCAATGCCACGGTCCGATTCATAGTCATACGAGTCGACATGTTCGTATCAGTCGAAGAACTATCCACTCGCGACTGCAACTGCCTTCGGCCGTTGCCTCTCTATTTCCTTTGTAATGGTCCCCTATGCACTTGGTGACCTACTCAACAAGGAATCTATGTTCTTCTCGAGCTTTTTATTAGTATTATACGAGCAATTCTATAGTGTTCCAAAGAGGCCGCCAGAAGTTGATTGTTGCATTCGTTGTATCCTCTCAAAAGAAGAAATGACCGACGAGTTCAACAAGACAGTGGCCGGGCGGCGGCTTCGTTGAGGTAGCCACGAATAATGAAGTGCATTGTAGTGTAATTGTAGTGGTAGTGGCAGCTTGTAGACGAATTCACAGCGATCCAAAGTTGATTGTAGCGTTTGTTGGCAGGGAAACAAACCACCCACGAACACAATGATCGACGAGATGAAGGAAACAATAGCGACGCCGCGGCGGCTTCATAGAGGTGGAAGTGAGTAATGAAGTGTATTGTAGTGCAGTTCTAGTGGCGGTGGTAGCTTGTAGACGAATCAGCAGTGATTCAAAGTTGATTGTCGCATTCATTAGCAAGGAAACAAATGCCTGACGAGTTGAAAGTGGCGGTGGCGATGGCAGCTTCGTGTTGGGAGTATATTCACAGCAAAGGCCACAGCAAGCGAATTGTAGAGATGCTGGGTGGTGAGCAGAATGACAATGTTAGTGAAATGCATGAATCAAAATACTTTGGTCTGCGATGGAATGCACTTACCTTGGTAATATTGAAGTAGTAATTAAATAATAACTAGCAATCAAATAATACTGCTGCTGCAACGACTGTATAGCGCGAATCAAGGAGTTTATATACATGGGGTGGTAGAAGGACAGCAGCAGTACTCGAGAAGTACTCGCAAAGAAAGTTTGACAGTGAAAGAATGGATTTTTGTGTTGCGCCATTGTCGCCGCTCGTCCGACAAATTTGGACCAATTCGACTTAATGGCGAGCAGCGCAAGCCAGCCAATGATTGTCATGGTGGTAGGTCATCCCGTTAAAATATATCTCTTGTTATTGAGAATACCGAATTATTGCCTTCCTTTTGTTCCTTGAATTTTTTCCTTTCTTTTTTCCCCTTTCTTCTTTATAAAATCTTAGCTACCTACGTGACCGGACATAAGCCTTGTTCGGGAGTTGTCCGGCCACGTAGGTAGCTCAAGTGTAAGCCTTTGACAAAAAGGCCTCAGAATTATCATAAACAAGCCATTTTGGCCGATTCCAAACTGTCAGAAAAGTGTAAGCCATCAACAGCCCACCAATGGGATTGCTCCAAAAAGTGTAAAACATCATTTAGAAAGTCATTATTTTCGGTTCTTGACGTCACTGAACCCAATGCCACGGTCCGATTCATAGTCATACGAGTCGACATGTTCGTATCAGTCGAAGAACTATCCACTCGCGACTGCAACTGCCTTCGGCCGTTGCCTCTCTATTTCCTTTGTAATGGTCCCCTATGCACTTGGTGACCTACTCAACAAGGAATCTATGTTCTTCTCGAGCTTTTTATTAGTATTATACGAGCAATTCTATAGTGTTCCAAAGAGGCCGCCAGAAGTTGATTGTTGCATTCGTTGTATCCTCTCAAAAGAAGAAATGACCGACGAGTTCAACAAGACAGTGGCCGGGCGGCGGCTTCGTTGAGGTAGCCACGAATAATGAAGTGCATTGTAGTGTAATTGTAGTGGTAGTGGCAGCTTGTAGACGAATTCACAGCGATCCAAAGTTGATTGTAGCGTTTGTTGGCAGGGAAACAAACCACCCACGAACACAATGATCGACGAGATGAAGGAAACAATAGCGACGCCGCGGCGGCTTCATAGAGGTGGAAGTGAGTAATGAAGTGTATTGTAGTGCAGTTCTAGTGGCGGTGGTAGCTTGTAGACGAATCAGCAGTGATTCAAAGTTGATTGTCGCATTCATTAGCAAGGAAACAAATGCCTGACGAGTTGAAAGTGGCGGTGGCGATGGCAGCTTCGTGTTGGGAGTATATTCACAGCAAAGGCCACAGCAAGCGAATTGTAGAGATGCTGGGTGGTGAGCAGAATGACAATGTTAGTGAAATGCATGAATCAAAATACTTTGGTCTGCGATGGAATGCACTTACCTTGGTAATATTGAAGTAGTAATTAAATAATAACTAGCAATCAAATAATACTGCTGCTGCAACGACTGTATAGCGCGAATCAAGGAGTTTATATACATGGGGTGGTAGAAGGACAGCAGCAGTACTCGAGAAGTACTCGCAAAGAAAGTTTGACAGTGAAAGAATGGATTTTTGTGTTGCGCCATTGTCGCCGCTCGTCCGACAAATTTGGACCAATTCGACTTAATGGCGAGCAGCGCAAGCCAGCCAATGATTGTCATGGTGGTAGGTCATCCCGTTAAAATATATCTCTTGTTATTGAGAATACCGAATTATTGCCTTCCTTTTGTTCCTTGAATTTTTTCCTTTCTTTTTTCCCCTTTCTTCTTTATAAAATCTTAGCTACCTACGTGACCGGACATAAGCCTTGTTCGGGAGTTGTCCGGCCACGTAGGTAGCTCAAGTGTAAGCCTTTGACAAAAAGGCCTCAGAATTATCATAAACAAGCCATTTTGGCCGATTCCAAACTGTCAGAAAAGTGTAAGCCATCAACAGCCCACCAATGGGATTGCTCCAAAAAGTGTAAAACATCATTTAGAAAGTCATTATTTTCGGTTCTTGACGTCACTGAACCCAATGCCACGGTCCGATTCATAGTCATACGAGTCGACATGTTCGTATCAGTCGAAGAACTATCCACTCGCGACTGCAACTGCCTTCGGCCGTTGCCTCTCTATTTCCTTTGTAATGGTCCCCTATGCACTTGGTGACCTACTCAACAAGGAATCTATGTTCTTCTCGAGCTTTTTATTAGTATTATACGAGCAATTCTATAGTGTTCCAAAGAGGCCGCCAGAAGTTGATTGTTGCATTCGTTGTATCCTCTCAAAAGAAGAAATGACCGACGAGTTCAACAAGACAGTGGCCGGGCGGCGGCTTCGTTGAGGTAGCCACGAATAATGAAGTGCATTGTAGTGTAATTGTAGTGGTAGTGGCAGCTTGTAGACGAATTCACAGCGATCCAAAGTTGATTGTAGCGTTTGTTGGCAGGGAAACAAACCACCCACGAACACAATGATCGACGAGATGAAGGAAACAATAGCGACGCCGCGGCGGCTTCATAGAGGTGGAAGTGAGTAATGAAGTGTATTGTAGTGCAGTTCTAGTGGCGGTGGTAGCTTGTAGACGAATCAGCAGTGATTCAAAGTTGATTGTCGCATTCATTAGCAAGGAAACAAATGCCTGACGAGTTGAAAGTGGCGGTGGCGATGGCAGCTTCGTGTTGGGAGTATATTCACAGCAAAGGCCACAGCAAGCGAATTGTAGAGATGCTGGGTGGTGAGCAGAATGACAATGTTAGTGAAATGCATGAATCAAAATACTTTGGTCTGCGATGGAATGCACTTACCTTGGTAATATTGAAGTAGTAATTAAATAATAACTAGCAATCAAATAATACTGCTGCTGCAACGACTGTATAGCGCGAATCAAGGAGTTTATATACATGGGGTGGTAGAAGGACAGCAGCAGTACTCGAGAAGTACTCGCAAAGAAAGTTTGACAGTGAAAGAATGGATTTTTGTGTTGCGCCATTGTCGCCGCTCGTCCGACAAATTTGGACCAATTCGACTTAATGGCGAGCAGCGCAAGCCAGCCAATGATTGTCATGGTGGTAGGTCATCCCGTTAAAATATATCTCTTGTTATTGAGAATACCGAATTATTGCCTTCCTTTTGTTCCTTGAATTTTTTCCTTTCTTTTTTCCCCTTTCTTCTTTATAAAATCTTAGCTACCTACGTGACCGGACATAAGCCTTGTTCGGGAGTTGTCCGGCCACGTAGGTAGCTCAAGTGTAAGCCTTTGACAAAAAGGCCTCAGAATTATCATAAACAAGCCATTTTGGCCGATTCCAAACTGTCAGAAAAGTGTAAGCCATCAACAGCCCACCAATGGGATTGCTCCAAAAAGTGTAAAACATCATTTAGAAAGTCATTATTTTCGGTTCTTGACGTCACTGAACCCAATGCCACGGTCCGATTCATAGTCATACGAGTCGACATGTTCGTATCAGTCGAAGAACTATCCACTCGCGACTGCAACTGCCTTCGGCCGTTGCCTCTCTATTTCCTTTGTAATGGTCCCCTATGCACTTGGTGACCTACTCAACAAGGAATCTATGTTCTTCTCGAGCTTTTTATTAGTATTATACGAGCAATTCTATAGTGTTCCAAAGAGGCCGCCAGAAGTTGATTGTTGCATTCGTTGTATCCTCTCAAAAGAAGAAATGACCGACGAGTTCAACAAGACAGTGGCCGGGCGGCGGCTTCGTTGAGGTAGCCACGAATAATGAAGTGCATTGTAGTGTAATTGTAGTGGTAGTGGCAGCTTGTAGACGAATTCACAGCGATCCAAAGTTGATTGTAGCGTTTGTTGGCAGGGAAACAAACCACCCACGAACACAATGATCGACGAGATGAAGGAAACAATAGCGACGCCGCGGCGGCTTCATAGAGGTGGAAGTGAGTAATGAAGTGTATTGTAGTGCAGTTCTAGTGGCGGTGGTAGCTTGTAGACGAATCAGCAGTGATTCAAAGTTGATTGTCGCATTCATTAGCAAGGAAACAAATGCCTGACGAGTTGAAAGTGGCGGTGGCGATGGCAGCTTCGTGTTGGGAGTATATTCACAGCAAAGGCCACAGCAAGCGAATTGTAGAGATGCTGGGTGGTGAGCAGAATGACAATGTTAGTGAAATGCATGAATCAAAATACTTTGGTCTGCGATGGAATGCACTTACCTTGGTAATATTGAAGTAGTAATTAAATAATAACTAGCAATCAAATAATACTGCTGCTGCAACGACTGTATAGCGCGAATCAAGGAGTTTATATACATGGGGTGGTAGAAGGACAGCAGCAGTACTCGAGAAGTACTCGCAAAGAAAGTTTGACAGTGAAAGAATGGATTTTTGTGTTGCGCCATTGTCGCCGCTCGTCCGACAAATTTGGACCAATTCGACTTAATGGCGAGCAGCGCAAGCCAGCCAATGATTGTCATGGTGGTAGGTCATCCCGTTAAAATATATCTCTTGTTATTGAGAATACCGAATTATTGCCTTCCTTTTGTTCCTTGAATTTTTTCCTTTCTTTTTTCCCCTTTCTTCTTTATAAAATCTTAGCTACCTACGTGACCGGACATAAGCCATTTGTTCTGTAGAACCCGTAGGAATCGCACAGAAATAGGCAAGGATCACGTTTGACTGGGACGACCGCTTCTTGACATCTAAACACTGCGTAGGCGACAACGCATATCACGTTTGGGAATACCGACAAAGCTCGCGTAACTCCTGAATAACGCAAAAGCCGGCTGGGCCGCCGCAATCTCGGGTCGTCTCGTTCGATCCAACAAACAAGTAGTTAAAGTCACGCCGGTACCCAGCAGGACTCTAACCCGCCTGCTGCAACCCTGGAACTCTAGAGCCACCAAACGACCTCTTTGATGATGGCATTGACCCCGACACAAGCTATTGCAGGAAAGCAACACAAGAAGTCAGGCCGTACGAGGACGACGCCTCCCGCAGACGAAGAAGCTGCAGCAGCAGCGCAGCAGTTCTTCTACTAGTACTATTCGCTGGCGGCCGGGCGGGCGGGGTGGTAGTAGTAATAGTAGAAGCTTCTACTACCTCCTGAAGAATGAGCAACTTCTTCGATTATCATTGGTGGCGGGACCGGGCGCTGGTACTACCGCCAAAGGCACCGGCGAGTCCACCACAACTGCTGCAAATTTCAACGTTTCTCCACCGCCTCAGCAGTGCGATACGAGGTATGGATGCTGTCGGGCGAACTCACGAAAATCGTATGAGCTAAAAACTCACGTGACACGAATCGGAGCCCGCCACTTTTTCATGCAGATTCCGCTGGGCTGGAATTCGTTCAGCCTCTTCGCTTCCGCGACGGCCCGGCCGTCGTATCTCTTCCGATCATCTCATAAAAATCCAAATCTTGCATATTAAAAATAGCGCAACAATAAAAAACACACCCTACTTTGTAATTTCCACCATGAAGCTTCAAAGCACTTTGCTCCTTGTTGCGCTGGGCGTAACCAACACGAATGCACTTAGCACTGGGGAATTCGGGCGCATGTTGGCAGACAATCCAGTACGTGACGGATAAGAATGGTGCCGCAGAAGAGAAGGTCGTTGTAATCATCTCACTCACTCATCTTACTTTGTTAATACAGCTCGATTGCTCGAATTGCTTCGACAACATCGATGATGCCCGAGACTGCTTGCGCGAATGCAACGCCATTGCTGCGGATCCATTAGACCCCACAGGAGATTCGTTGCTGGAAGTTTGCCTGGACGAAAAGAAGACGGATTCCATCAAGGAATTGTCGAAATGTTGCGGATTTACCGACAAGAAATGCGAAGATACGTTGGACGAGGTGGCTTTGTGCTTGACTACGTGTCTCGATGGGTGCTTGGTAGAGACTGCCAGCGCATGGTACTCTTGTGTCGACCAGGAGACTGGCAAGAAAGGCTGCACTCGTCAAGAATGTTTGGATGGTTTCTTGACTGACTTGCCGGATGAATTGAACGTCGAAGATAATCTCTTTGATTTGAAGAACATTGAAAAACGCCTCAAGAAGATCAAGGTCGACGATTTGGAGGATTGCTCGTTGTTGAAAGAGTTTGTGGACGAAGCTTGCCGTGTTGGCGACGATTGTTGCGATACTTGTCAGGGGGAACTCGCTAGCACTTTGGATTGCTTGATTAACGATATCGTCGCGCCTTTTGTTGCGGCTTCCCTTAATGAGACCATTCCCGCATGCCCCATTGCGGAAGACTGTAGCACGAAGGAGTTTCCCAAGCGTGCATTGACTCAAAAGGAAGCTGACCTTTTCAACCGTGCTCTTGGCTTGCAAAGCGAGCGCAGTGAAAAGAAGGAGGCCTTCCTCAAGAAGGTGGAGCAGCAACGTGGTCGCCGTTTGGAGCAGGGCGCTGTTCCAAGTGATGTCATCGCTGAGTGCCAAGCTAAGATGGAGACTGATATCATTACCTACAACATGACTGAAGCCGCCAACAACTATTTGGCCTGCGTCAACGCTGCCGTCTTTGCCACTTTGGAAGACGAACCGTCTGCAGGTTTTTCTGCTACCGGCTTCAAGCTGGCGGCACTTGGGGCATCTCTGATTGTTGCCGTGCTTGTTTAAGTTGAGACGAGACGTCCTCTCTATATATTCTCGGTCGCGGTGCATTATAAGAAGTATAAGACCAATGTTTATGTAACGTTGGTGTTTTAGTGCTGCTGCTACCAATCTAGTACTTTTTCGTTGTTTGATCGCTCCCTCTGCACCTGAGAGCTTGAGCTAGGAGTGATAAATGATGCACTAATAGTAGTAACTTTCTCTAATGGTCGAGGATTGCCGCCGTCCAGAGCTAAACAAGATAGAGCATCTAGCGCTGGCACCACACGACTTAGCCCCGGCTAAACTGGATGCAGTGCGATTTTGATTTGTTCGACACGACTGACCGCCGATTTCGGCGTTCCTTCGTTGATGTTCGAGGAACCTCCGCCATGGTTGCGAACTACGACAGAGGCGAAATACGCACAGGCAGGAATCAGACATGCTATCATTGCATTCGCCACTTTCGAGAACGAATGGCCTCATCGGCTTTTGGGAATCGCGAACGCCCGATGGATGGGGACGGATGAGGTTCACCGTTTTGTCCCACCAATCCATTCATTTATGTCATTGGTTGCGAACCTTGAAACAAAGATCCCTTTGTTGTTATTGACGACTGGCTGTTGACAACGATACCTTCCTTTACCATCACCATGAACTTAAAAATGCATGTTGCTATTTGCGACGGCGTCACTTGGATCATGCAGCGCCGCCCACCAAACGCAACTCACGAGTGGGGAGACTGGATTGCTTCGAACATTGCAAGATAGCCTCGTGACGGTAAGTCATGTTATTGTGAATATCGCTCTAGCATTATCATGGTAGGGTTTGTCTTGGAACTATCATAACTTACACATTTTCCATTGTTCCGTCGTTACAGGCCGATTGTTCCGTTTGTTTCGAAGAAATCGATGACGCCCGCGATTGTTTGCGAAAATGCAATAACGATGCGTCGAATCCACTGAATCCTTCTGGAGATTCTTTATTAGAAAGTTGCTTGAACGAAGAACACGTCAAAGACTTGGAAGATCTGGCTAAATGCTTTGATTTTACCGAGAAGGGTTGCGAAGACACCTTGAAAGAAGCATCGTTGTGTTTGGTGCAATGTATGGATACCTGTTTGGTAGCGAATGCTGGATTTTGGTACATTTGTGTTCAACGTGAGACGGGCCACCAAGGATGTACGCAACAAGAATGTTTGGATGACTTTTTAGATGATTTGCCAGCGGACTTGGGCTTGGAAGATGAAGTGGATTTGTTTGATTTGAAAAACATTGAACGCCGTCTCAAGAAAATTCATGTCAAGGACATGGAAGACTGTTCCTTGTTGGAGGGATTTGTGGAGGAAGCTTGCCGAGTCGGAGATTCATGCTGCGATGCTTGTCAGGATGCCTTGGCTAGTACTTTGGATTGTTTGATCAATGATGTCGTCGCGCCATTTGTTGCAGCATCGTTGAATGAAACCTTGCCGGAATGCCCTGTTGCAGAGGATTGTAGCACAGATCTATTCCCCAAGAAACGCGAGCGATCGTTGAGCGAAAAGGAAGCTGATCTCTTCAACAAGGCGGTTCGTTTGCCCCAAGGCAGCATGCGTGATCCAAAGAAAGAAGGTATCCTAAAGCTGGTAGAAAAGCAACGCGAGCGTCAGTTGGACGAAGCTGTATCTTCGGATCCTATCGGTGACTGCACAGCGAAGATGGAGACGGATATCATTACCGACAACATGACTGAAGCCGCCAACAACTATTTGGCTTGCGTCAATGCTGCCGTATTTGCTGCGTTGGAAGACGAGGACTCGGCTGGTGTCATTGCCATGGGTTTGAGGATAGCAGCGCTGGTAGCTTCCATGCTGGTTGTTTTGCTTCTATAGGCGCAGAATCGACTTAATAACTAGCCGTATTGTACAACAACGTTTCAATAGGCACTTTGCCATTGTGTTCCCTTCAGGGCTTTTCCTTTCCTTCCTGAAAACCAGCCTGTGGGGTAAATCCGCTTTCTTGGAAATCGAATAGTTCGCCATTGCTGCAACCATACTACTCAATTGTTTCTGCCCACATAGATAGCATTATTCCTATCATGCGAAGAACTGATCTCGAAGAAGAAACGACGAGCGCACTCTCAACTGGCAATCCAAAGTCGACGTGCATCTCGGGTATCGCTTGACGACCAGACAATTGGTCTAATTATTACCGACACTTATGCCAATGTGGGTTTGTTCTCTCTCTTGGTTCCCGGTTCCCGGTCCCGCACTCCATAGTTCTCTTCCTTCTATCACACTTGAAGCTCTCACGAAGACCGCCCCACCGTATGGTAGAAAAAGATACTTTTAACGTCTATGTCAAAAAAATTGTGCCCCCAGTCATTTTATCAAGTTTAACTTTTTGGCACAACGTGCTGATACTATTTGCAGTTCCTGCCTTTCCCGCGACACGACTGGTTTTAAAACTACTTCATTTAACTCGGCGATCACACTTGAAGTTTTGACAAGGTTAGACCACTCATACCTGTCCCTATTCGCCCTCATCATCGAATCGATTCGAATCGTGCTTGGTGTCGGACAATATCAGAAGCTATTTTATTGATTTTTAAAACGAGCTCACAATTTGTGCAAAGCCACCTCTTACTGTTGTGGTCGTCGGAACGCGGCGATACTAGACGCGGAATCCGCTTCGTTCTAAACGGCAATCACGTTAGCAACAGCTACTCTAGGAAATTGTTTGCTTCCCTTGAGAAAAAGGGAGCCATTTCTTGCTAACAGCACCCTCACCACCAGCATGAACTTAAAATGCAGGTTGCTAGTCTTTGCGACAGCGTCGCTCTGGCCATGCACCGCCGCCTTAAAGCACCAGCTCTTCAACAATCGGGACATTGAATTTCATCGGGCGTTGCAAGATAGCCTCAGTATCACCGTAAGTTATGTTGTGTCCGTATGTCATTATCCACCGGCATGGCTCCTCTCTACTATTAGTAGTACTATTGTGGGGTTTGTCTACGAATAATCATCATAACATCATTCGTTTCTACTATCATAGGGCGATTGTTCGGTTTGTGTCGAACGAATTGATGATGCCCGGGATTGTTTGCTGGAATGCAAGAATGTTGATGGTGCAGATGGAGATTCCTTGCTGGAAAGTTGTTTGCGCAATGAAGCTGTCGAAGATTTGGAAGATTTGGCCAATTGCTGTGGGTTAGATTGCGAAGATCCAATGAAGAAGGCAGCCCTGTGCTTGAATCGGTGCCTTGATGGCTGCTTGAGTGAGACCTCGAGCGCCTGGTACCAATGTGTGGTTGCTGCGAGTGGTAATCAAGGCTGCACTCAACAAGAATGTTTGGATGTTCTCTCAACTCACGTGCAGGATACGATGGATACCAGAAATAAAACGAACATTTTTAGTCCGGAGAATATCGAGAAACGCCTTACAATCATCGAGATGGACGATTTGGGGGATTGCTCGTTGTTGAATAAGTTTGTGGATGCCGCTTGCCAGCTTGGAGATGAGTGCTGTGACGAGTGCCAGGAGGAGCTCGCTAGCACTTTGGATTGCTTGATTAACGATATTGTCGCGCCTTTTGTTGCGGCTTCCCTTAACGCCACCATTCCCGAATGCCCGGTTGCCGAAGACTGCAGCACAAACCCCACGAGGGCATTGACTGAAAAGGAAGATGGCCTCTTTAACCGGGCTCTTGGCTTGCCCAAAAGCGAGCGCAGTGGAAAGAAGGAGGTCTTCCTCAAAAAAGTGAAGGAGCAGCAGCGTGATCGCCGTTTGGAGCAGGGTGCTGTTCCGACCGGTGTGATTGCTGGTTGCCGAGCGAGGATGAAGGCGGATGTCGTTGCTTACAATATGACCGAAGCCGCCAACAACTATTTGGTCTGTATCAACTCTGCCGTCTTTGCCACTTTGGAAGACGAGCCGTCTGCCGCTTTTGCTGGTACCAGCCTCAAGAAGCTGGCGACACTTGGTGGTGCATCTCTGATTGTTGCCCTGCTTGTTGCTTAAAATGAGACGGACGTGATTCCTCCTATATACCGGTGTGTTCATAGTAGGTTCTGCGAAAACTTAGTTCATCAAGGAAAAATAAGATAGCTTCATCTACACCTACAAGGTCTAGCTCTAGGAGTGATGATGGCACTGACTTTCATCACGTCGTACCGACTACCTGTAGTGTTCGACGAGGCTTCCGGCAATAATAGACAAAGTAACGCCCTGGCATACCGTTGGCGTCTGCGTTAGAACTTCATGCATTGTAGAGAGAGAGGATTTCGATTTCTTTAAAACGACTGACCGCCGATTTCGCCTTCGTGGACTATCATTTCACACAACCTTGACAACCCCACCGCCAGTTCTCGAACCACCGTCCGCGTGGCTCGCACCTGACATTCGCGCCAAAATGAGCGTCATTGAGCGGCTCGCAACTGAAGTTCGCGCCAAAATGAGCGTCATTGGTCAACCGCCAAAAGCACGTAGTTTCGGAAAGGCCCGCCCGGCGCGAAAAAGCATATCCTTCCCATCCCACAATGCCTCGGAGGACGCACACAACAACTCCCTCCGACGACGACATCAAAAGCTTAAGTTGCGACGCCCACTGTTAACAAGGCCGTCATTGATTGATTCATTCCTTTCCAAAAGTAAACGACAACATGGCTTCCTTTGCTTTCAACAGTCCCCCACCTCAAAGTTTGAAGGGGAGCAAACGGCCCGAGTGGCTGCGCCCTGCTGCTTTCAGCAGCAACAACAAGAAGGCCCCTGTTGCTGGCTTGCTCAAAACACTCGCTGTTCCTGTCGACGCATCCTTGTCGGAAAATGACAATATGGACTGGTCGGAACGCCTCGTCTGGGTTCATCGCAACAAAGACGGGGACAAGAAATACTGCTGCCATTGGCCTGGCATTTATTACCATGGCTGGGAGGAAGCGGCAAAGTACTGCGCTCGTGACGAGGCCATGTCCAAACAGCAAAAGGCAGATTTCGCACTCCGGATTTATGAGCAAAGTGTCAAAGCCATGACGGTGGCACTATCATCCTCAGAGCCTAAACAGGATGCTGCTGCTGCCACATACGTCGTTCGTTTGCTGGGGGTGGAACCTCTAGAGTTTATCGAACTCGAAACGCAAGGGGCCGAGCCTGATTTTGTGGGCGAGTTTGTCGGCTGGGCGCCCCAGGTTATCATGACCTACCACGACCCGTCGGCCTTTGAGGACGGGCCGTTGGAGTGGTATTTGCCCCTTATGAAAGGCATGGACGAGGCTTTTGCTCTATTGAAACCTAAAGGCAGCAGCAAGAACGAGGCTAATACTAGCATGTTTGCCAAGGGCCAGCAGCTACTGGCTGCCTATCAGGGAGCAAAGAAGAACAAAGCCAAGGGGGATCAAGGGCAGGCTGAGGATCCTACAACCCCTGGGGTTGAGACACCCAAGAATCAATCTGCGTCCGAAGTGAGTCCCTCGTCTTTGTTGTCCGATGCCACGCCAATGCACTCGAACAAATGTCCTAAGCATTCCTCATCGCCTGTGGTTGAGACACCCAACGATCAACCTGCGTCCGAAGTTAGCCCCTCTTCTTCGTCGTCCGAAGCCACGCCCATGCATTCCAACAAAAGTCCTAAGCATTCGTCGTCGGCCAACATGCAAAGCCGAGATCTCTTTCCTCATAAAAAGACAAACAAGAAAACCAAGAAGAACGCCACGGCGTCACCCACCACCACGAAGGATGCGGCGAGCACTACCAAACAAACTTTGAAGTCGCCACCCAGCGCACCCCAGGTGTCTCCTGCTACTTCTGCCAAAACGCCGGTTCAGTGCCGCAGTTCGAGTCGCCCCAAGCGCAAGGCCGTACAAAAGACAGATAGTTTGACGCCAACATCCAGTCGAACTAGTGCCAGTATTCGTCGCGAGAACGACGACGATGACTTTTATTCGTTCAGAAACCTCATCAAGGTTTTGACGCAAAAGCTGGGATGGCAATACCGTCACGCCAAGTCTCAATTCCAAACCTGGGTCTATGAACGTGTCGATACTCCGGGAGAAGAAGGTGGTGCATATCTGAAGGACTACTTTTATGAAGAATCTGACGTGGTTGACTACTGTCGACGAAACGGATACAAGGAGCGTTTTGGAAACTTGATTGAAAACAAGAATACTACCGGCAGCAACAACAGTGCAACGCCCACCCAAGATGGCAACCACGACGAGACTGGCGCTGTCATTACGCCTCCGACCGCAAAGCGTGTCTGCAACCACGACATTGTCGTATAAAACACGTTTGAATCCCTGCTTCGGGGGTCGTAGTGGTGTTGACGAGACTACATTATTCCATTGCATGAGAGGATACATATTGAGATTTTCTAACAGGGTTAAACGTATAGAGAATCAAGGATTTTGTTACACCGTCTCAGTCCTATACATGGCTGACTACTCGGCCACTCACAAGAGCAAGGCACGACAAGGTGACGATCCACTAAACTCCAGTCGTCGTATGTTTTCTTCATCCGGGCATGCTGTAGTTGTAAAGTTGTAATGCTTCTACTCCCTCCGCCATGCTCGTTCCCTGTTATTCCCAGGTCATTGTTCGGTGAATGTTTTTCTTTTGCGCGAGAGTAGTAGTTGACGGCCAACACATCAAGCAATCATCAATTAAAATTCAAGAAGCATACGTGGCTCGAATACCTACAGGGGCAGCATAATCCTTCGTCGACTCTACGCAACGACCTGTTGACAATTCTTGTATCCTCCTGCTACGCCATGAGAATGCTGCCGGCGCCTGACACGGCAGTTTCCAAAGCGTAACAAGAAAAACATGCTGGTATAAGAAGAAATGATGGCGGCTGCCGAAGGGATGGAAAATAGGTAGTGGCGATGGGGAGCAGCTCGCTGCTTCGCTTCCTCGTTTGCCTTGACCACCATGTCTATTTTGACGTCATACTAGCTAGTACCTGTCGTTGTCGTCGTCGTCATTCCAGTGTCATATTCCGTCGTGGTCGTCGTCTAGTCTCGTTCTCGACACGCGCAACAAAGCAGAGGAACAGCATCTAGCTATCCGATGTATATGTCACTCCACTACTCGCATTTTCTCAGCTAGAAATCGTTCATCCCGCTAGACTTGTTTGAATCAAGTGGCCGGACAACAGATTGGAATTTCTTTTCATGTATATCGAGGACGACCAGGTCCTCGCTCCGACAAGACGGCGGGTTGTTGCTCCTGTCTTGCTTTATTAACTCCTCCTTCAAAATTGAATGCTGGTCCTTGTTCCGTTTTGTTATTTCGACATGGCGTCGGTGATTCACGTTGGTTTACCATGGCATCAGTCGACACGCAGCATGTATCGCCATGGTCGTTGGGTGGTCGGCAGCCAAACGCAGAAAAATGAGGCGTGCGTGGCACCACGCCCAACGAACAATCTTCCAAGAGTGTCTTGGGGCTGTGTTACCCTGTTACTCCAGCCCCTTCGGCACTAAGATTTATGCGTTTGTCCCACTGGCATTTATGGAAGCAATGTACAGTCGAATTACTCCATTGGGTCTCTTTGGCGGAAGGATCCCTATGTGTTTTTGTCCACCAAGACTAAACTGACCAATCAGCGTACAGCAAACGTTCTACCTTGCATGCTACAATAGTCGTATGCCTTCCGCACCAAGATTGAGATTGGCAGCTTTCCGTGCATGCAAGATCGAAGCAGGCGGCGTTTCCTTCTCGAGACCGCATCGTCCATTCACATTGACTCTTGCGTTGTTCTCATAACTATGAAAAGCTCCACGTTGTCGCCATTACAGCCGCAACAACAACCAAAGAAAGCAACAACACAACAACGCAACAGCCGACAAGCACCATCATCCTCCACCAATATGCCGACTACTGAATCTTCTTCGACGACTCGTGCCCCTCGCTCTCGCTCTCATTCTCCGTCTCGTACGCACTTGGAATCTGCCAGTAAGCCATTGCGACGTGGCCGCAAACCCGGTCATACTCCCAAGCGCATCTCCAAACCTTCCACTCCGGACTTTGACAATTCCTTCAACTCGTCGTTTGGCAATTTGAACAACTCGACGGGTCACATTCCCGACGAATCCTTGGATTTCTTGACCAAGTCGCCGGCGGGACATCAATGGCGTCACAAAAAGTTGAATCAAACTAATATTGGTGCTACTCAACGCCGCTATGAAGAATACAGTGGCCGTAGGTCGCTCCTGGCAACGCCCCAAGGCATGGAACGTGAATTACGACGAAAGGATATTCGGGATGCCTTGATGGCATCCATGTCGGATATGGGAGTACCCGATCTATAAGCCGGGGGCGAAGACTACTGCTGTAAATTGAAACTGGGTGATGTAAGAGTAACAAAATAGAATGTTTTCCTCATTTCAATCCTTCCGACTTGCGTATCATCTTGCTGCAAGTCTTATCTAGTAAGCCCTGCCCTAGCCAGTGGCGGGCATTTTCGTAGAAGCTTTCTACTCAATCAAAATGGATACGAGTAACTCAGGGTAGGTTCTAGCTCGTAGAAGCATGGATCTAGCTGTTTTTTCATGGGTATTTCTAGCTTAACGTGTTGCAAATAGCACAAGCTAGCTACTCTAGTAGAGAATCAATTTTATTTGCCCGCCCGCCTTCTCAGAGGCAAGCTAGCCGCCGGTTACTGATCATGCTTGAGATTGAAAGGAACCAACCCCACTACGATAGTTGTTTTACTCGTAACACCCGCCCTCTACCAGTACTCTAGTTGTATTATCCCTCTTTTATTCTTGCCGAAATAGAAGAACAGCAAAGGATGTTTCCTAGCATGGAACCGTGGCAACGGAAACTTAATTCGCCTCAGCAGTACTACCTTCCGGAGCAGTGTTCAAAGAAGTCGAAGCTCATCAAACGCCGCAAGAGCAATGTATCGATCAAACGTCAGCTGAAAATTTGGATGGATTGCGCGACGTCCGTTGACGAGGTTTCAGATTTTCAAGAGAACAATGTGCGTCGAGGAACAAAAATCGCTTTTGGTTGGCAAACCCAAGAAAAATTAGCAATAGAATTTTGTTGGCGCTGTCTTCTTTTAATTGGTGAAATACAAAACGGAAATTTTCGTTGGCGTGGTTGGAGGCCATGGAGGAAAGTAGTGGAGAAGAAGGCGGCGTTGGAGACGCGGCGTTGTTGGATAGCGGCCCGCACGAGGTCGACGAATGGATGGCAACCACCTTGATGGAATCAAAAGAGTTCCTTGATAGCATAGGAGCTAATGATCCCGGACCGCCAGCGCCGGATCCCCCCGACGACAGTGCACTGTGGGTCCACCTCGGATCTTCGGTCAACGACAAGGTAAGAACGATCGACCAGCCTCCGAGACATCATGATGACCCCCCGCGGGGAACAACGCAGGCGGAAGCTTGGCTGAATGAAACGGAGCAAGCTCTACCGCCGCTAGAGCCATGGCAGTTGGAACCTTGGCCGAATGAAACAGACCTACCACTGATAGCAGCTCTACCCCCGCCGCGAGACGCCATATTGCTCCAACATCCCGACTGGATAGACCACATTCTTCCTGACTTGAGATATGTGTATCCCAATACATCAGAACGCGACTTGAGATCGTTCGCCCGGTCGATGGTTCGGAATCTCCAAGATTACTGTCGTGCTAGCAAATCAACTCCTTCCGACGGGAAAGCCGCCCCAATCGAATGCCATGAGTATGATCTGAACGAATTCAAAACAATGTTTCGTCTTTCTCTACCATATCAAAGTAAACACACCAAACACCGTGTTTCACTTCTGATGCCCTCTCGCTCCCATAAAGTCATTGTCGATGCCAATGTCGATTTCGATATTGGAATCGATAATGACTTCATGGGAGCGAAAGGGCATCATGATGATTTTGTCGCCGAAACGGCGCTGCCTTCTTTTGCTAGCAAAACACACGAGCCTTCCTCTTCCGCAGCTAATGGCGCCACTTCCCCTAAGGGTGGTCAACAAGCCCCTCGAACTCCCGGAGGCTATAAGTGCAGAATTTGTGGTTTTCCAAAGAAGATGCATGACACATTTCCAGGCAAAACTTGTCCCGAAGAAATCAGATTGGACGATGGAACCATCAAGAGAAAAGCACGAGACGTGGAAACACAAACAATTGAGTCGACCTTGAATCATCCTCGATCTCGTGACGACGACGACGAGCCGGCGCCAAAGCGCATTTGCGTGTCCAAAAGAGGAAGCTCCTCCATCCTGAAGAAATGGACATGAAGTTCCAGTCATAATAATGCAGAAGAACAAGTAATATTTGGACATGGATCCAATGATGATGCCAAAACCACACGTCCTTGATGAGACGATTCGGGGTTCAGAGGGGTCATCTCGTTTGGCACAGGCGAACGAGTCTTTGGATTAAAGTCTTGTTGGCACCGATGACAAACGAGATGACCCCTCTGAACCTCGAATCGTCTCATCAAGGACGTGTGGTTTTGGCATCATTGTTGGATCCATGTCCAAATAGTACTTGTTCTTCTGCATTCGAAAAATTCGACGAATAGTGCAATTGAATCAATCAAACATCAGTCCATAATTCCATAAAGATAGACTATGGCTGGCTGAACGCGATTCTCTGTTGAGACGATTGTCACATGTAATCCGCCGAGGAACCACCATAGCCTGGATTTGGATCCATTCGTTGCAGCGCTCCCCGGTCGCACTCAACGCTGGATGCAGCACTTTCTTTGGGCGTCGTCATGATTCTTGTTTTGTATTTCGTTGCTTACCCATCGAACTGGCGGAGGCTATAATGGCGGCACTTGTCAGCTTCTAAAGAAGCTACATTTCACATTCCCCTTGACAATTCTTGTCCCGAAGAAATCAGATTGCACAACGGAACCATCTAGAGCGAAGCTCAATACAGGGAAACTCAAACATCTGATTCGACCCTGAATACTCGATCTCGTGCGGACCATGACGACAAACTAAAAGGCCCCACCGCCCCAAAACGCATGCGCCGTGCCTAATAGCGCTCCAACAAGATTCCTTTCATTCAATGGAAAGATGGTGGGAGAAAAGGGAGAACTGGATACAATCCATCTTGATATCGAGAACAAATGTTCTTGATGACCAAGGGCATTTGTTTTCGATATTAAATGGACTGGACCCAGTACTACTGTTTCTTGTTCCATCCTCCCCTTGATTGAAAGGAACACGAACAAGTCCAAACGAATTGGACTCGATCGATGAAGATACCGTCATGCTGGATATAATGACCCCTCGTATCCGCCCTTTACCAATCGACTCCTCGCTCGAGAGCACCAGGTAGCTACTCCAGAATAGCCATTATGCATTCCAGTATTGTGTGTGGTTGCATACTGGAGTGACATTGTAAATACAGGAGAGGTACGGTCGAACTCATGGATGCAGCACATCCTTGGAGCGCCATTGTAGTGTGTCGTGCTTATTTTCGTTTCTCGCTTTACCGGTATTTCTGCCGCCTCCACGCACGCTGGAGCAGCGACGACTCCTTGGATCATATTCTTTCGTGCGTGACTCCTTGGACCCTGTGCGCGCGTGGGCACGGCGTTCGCTCACGCACGACGCTGGAGCAAAAACAACTGACTCGACTACTTGGACCATATTCGCGCCTGCGTGCGTGCATGCGTACGCGCGGCTTCGCTCTGATGTCCGTGATTCGATGATGATTCATTCGTTCGAAGTGACATCATCCTTCGCCGTTCCAGTTGGCAGCAACTGGTGCGACGATGACGATGATGAGACGAAATCGATCGAACCGAAGATATATGCGTTAGCTTCGTCTCTGCTGGTAGTAGCAACCACAAAAGCTTTCATATAGTGTCCATTACTGCTTCGTCTACTAGCACTAGAATGAGAATGAACGTCCTATCCGTACTCGTTCTGGCACTCAGTGTCTGGCATCATCACCATGCCGATGCGTTTTCGATGCCTTGTAGAACGACGAGGTCCTCTTCCCCCACTCCTTTGTACATGCACAATAAGAAAAAGAGTGGCAAAAAGTCGTCGTCGTCAAGAGGATTTTCTTCGGCCGTGACCCAAGATTCCTTTCCCTATGCTGGGTCGATTCGTCCGGGCGTTCAGTCTCCTCAACGTGTTGTTTTGGATACCAACAATATTCAACTGCCAGACTATGCGTTGGATGGAATCCCTAAAAAGAAGGGAAGTGCCATGTTACCATGGATTATTGAAGTCAAGAAACCTGACGAAATACTCAAAATGAAAGACGCTGGAAGGTTGGCACGAGAAATTTTGGACATGGCGGGTCGAATGGTTGCGGTGGGCATTACGACCGACGAAATCGATGCGGCCGTGCACGAGGCCATTGTCCAGGCGGGCGCGTATCCATCCCCCCTCAATTATCATGGATTTCCAAAATCATGCTGTACTTCGGTCAATGAAGTCATTTGTCATGGTATTCCAGATGATCGCAAGCTAGAGGAGGGCGACATTATCAATTTGGATATTACCGTCTATTTGAATGGCTATCATGGGGATTGTAGTGAAATGTTTGTCGCTGGCGAAATTGACGAGGAATCCAAAAAATTACTACAAGTCACCTATGATTGTTGGATCAAGGCTTGTCAATATGTCAAACCGGGGCGTGACTATAAAGATCTGGGTGCAATCATGGAAGATTATATTACGCCATTCGGTCTATCGACGGTTCGAAATTTTTGTGGACATGGCGTCGGTAGTGTCTTTCATACGACACCCAACATTTTGCATTATCGAAACAATGAACCCAATGGTCAAATGGCACCGGGGCATACCTTTACAATAGAACCAATGATTTGTCAAAAGTCCGCCAAAGTATTGAGCTGGCCGGATGATTGGACCGCCACGACAGTCGATGGTGGACGATCGGCTCAATTTGAACATACTCTGTTGATTACAGAAGATGGTGTGGAAGCGTTGACCGCGAAAAATGAAAGGTCGCCCTTGCAATTCTGGGAACGTGAGTCCAAAGTACACAAGGGGTTTTTCTTGGGAACGTCGGCGGAAGCCTTGCAACGACAGGAAGAGATCAACGCAAAGATTCTCGCTCAAAATTGAATATAGAAATAATAGGATAAAGAGTGTGCCACTGTTGTTCGACAAGCGAACTTGGTACACTGAATCCATCAAGACAACAATGTTATCATGAACTACTAGCAGCTTTTTTGATTAGTACTTCTTTGGCGTTTGCCTTTTCGTAATTCTACTACTCTACTAGTACCACAACCGACTATTGATACAAGGAAGTAACGCAATTTGTAACTCACTCTACTCGATGCTCTGATCTACATGTACTATAGACGACAAGTTACTGTACTGTCGCGACTTAACGATTCGATGGTTGGTCAAAAAAGAGAATAGAAGAATGAAATTTGTAGTACTTCTAGGAAGGTCCGATCGTGCGACTCCATAGGAAATAGTGGTACTACTCTCAGAAAACTTCTTATACTCTACTAGACGCCGAAGTTGCCGTTATCATCAGCAAGCTTGGCATAATATAGCGGTCGCCTTCTTTCGTTCTCAACGACGAGTATTTACAACTGCGACCCACGATCCAAATGGCACTACTAACTAGTGAATGGTTGCTATTTCGTTACCACATCGGAAATGTATCGGCATAGACTTTGTCGCAGCTCCCGCATCGCCTCTTCTTGAGCTCGCGTCTTACCCCGGCCCTTGATAGCCTTCCATACAGCCCGAGACGTTTGTGAAGATAGACCGCCCAGCCACCCCATGTCGTTATTACTGCCATTGCCTTCATCGACCGACACGGGTGTCAAGTGCTCTCCCCGTAGTCGAGCAAAGTGGACTTTACTCGAATTCGTGGAATGTAGAATTTGTGCTAGTTTGGCACTTTGATCGATATTGTCGTCGTCAAATTGGACCACCAATGTTTCTGGGACTTTGTAGCGAGTATCTTGTTCCAACGCCTTCCATAGCATGTCCGGCGACGGATAAAACTCCAAATCTCTGGAATCTGGTGTCAGGGCCGTCTTGACGCGAGCCGCTTGTTCTTGGACAAGTCGTTGCAAGTCATCTACTAATTCCTTCCATTCTTCCTCTTCTTCTTCGTCGTCGTCATCATCATCGATCCACCAATCTTGCTGTACTTGCCTTGCTCGTTTTCGTCGACTGCGTTCGCGTTCGAGTTTGGTAGCTTGTTCTTGTTTCTTGCTTTGTTTCAAGATTGCCGAAACACCGGGTATTCCCGCCGCCGCGCCATAATTGGTAAAACTGACCAAGACGAAGGACTTGTACGCTGGAATGTCGCTATCATAGTGGCGACGGGGTCGATTCTGTGTCAAAGTTGCCAAGACCACCAACAAACGCGATCCCAAGGAATGGCCCACACCACACAATGGAACATCCGACAAAGCATCGCCGTATTCATCTTCTAGCACAGTCGTCCAGGCATTGTCAAAGGCGGCTTGTAGTTTTCGACCTAACGAAATGTGTTGCAGAGGACTTTTCAACAATGTGACTGGAATCGGCGTCACTACAACGGCACATTGGGTATTACGGACCAGTCCTTCCAACAAGGTCCGATACCAAAGTTTGGGGAGGGATCCAAAAAAGGTCCCGCCCACGAAATGAAGAACGGCCGTAGGTCGTTCGACTGATCGAGGTGGCAAAAGAACCAAAGCTTCAGTTTCTCCATCCGAACATGTTTCCCAGTCCAATTGAAGTTCTTTCGGATCAATGTCAGGCTCGAAATGAACCTTGTACATGCCACCCCGATTCTTTTTGTTGATGTCGTCGTCGTTACGACGATTGTAGTCTTCATCTTCTTCGTCCCAATAGCCGTCGTCGTCGTCGTCGCGTAATCTTGAGTCGGTCGTGGTCGTGGTGGTGGCGTCAAAACGATCATCGTCGTAGTAACTGTCGTAGTAGTCGTCATCCTCGTCATCGTACGGTGACCTCGACCCTCGCGGCGACCGTCTGGATCGTTGGGAGAATAGTCCAGTAGAACAACCACTCCTAATGATTCGAGTAGATGGTGAAAGAAATGAAAAGCCGAACACTTGACGGTGTCGGGTCCTTGATGGCGTCAGATCCAAAATCAGCAACGCCCAAAGGAAAGCAGTCTTCCAAGAACCGGTACTAGTGGAGGAAATCATTTCAATAGTAGCGCTGTCTGCGTATCGAAACTAGCTAGCGGATATAAGCTAATGATTTTTGATTCCAGCAAATGATATAGAAGAGCGGTCCATAGTGGGTGGTCTTGGTCAATGAAGTGATGGAAGCATCGTGCACGTGGAAGATCTTTTTGGATGGCCATCATGGTCGTCCTTGGGGGGCGTTGGGTTTCCCGCCTTTTCTGGACTCGGTCGACTGTACGTTGTCATTCGCGGTCGGACGGATCAGCCAAGGCCTTATTCTTCAGGCCAAACGAAGAGAGGCGAAACGACCACGTTGCTTCGCGGCGAAACGAGCCCATAGGCCTTTTGGGGATTGGAAGGAAGTTCCAAGTCTTCATCGACGACGACGGATGCCCATCAGTTGCAAGTTCTCATAAATTATGAAAAGCTACAACTTTTTGACAACCTCCTTTCTTTTGGCCGGTCGCTTGCATCAACCCGCCTTTCTACTTTCTCAGAGACAGATCAATAACAGATTACTTTCCAGCACCGTCATCATGGCAGCAACTCTCGCCCCCGACTACGAAGAACGAGCCCAGGCCAACAATTTTGCCACTCCCAAAGAAATTGTGGAAGCCTTGGCCCAACCCGGCACGATTGTCTTGGATGTTCGGACCGAAGATGAAATTGCGGCTGCCAAGCTGGAAACTCCGTCCAACGTCGAATGGACCAAGACAGGTTGTTCGCGTACCGAATGCCCCGCCTTGGAAAAGAATGCGGCCGAGTTTGTCAAGGACAAGAATGCGACGGTCGTCATTTACTGTGCCAGTGGGGCACGAGCGAATAGAGCCAAAATCACACTCGAGGCACAAGGATATACCAAAGTATTGAATGGAGGTGGATTGAAGGATATGCTGGTTTATCCCACTTTGGATCTTTAAAAAGGCCAACGATTTGGTAACAACGGCCATGACTGCCGTCGAAGACGGGTTGCATTAAGTTAATGGCATTGAAACTTGTAAATATGTAAATACGAATAGTGAGGTATCATGTAGTACGAGTGAGTGGTTAGCAAGGCACTTTCCTTTGCTGGACGCTGAGGATATTGTTACGTGGGGTGACGGAATAGTTTCACGATTCGGCTTGCTACTAGAGACCAATGATTGATAGCATCATGTGCAAAAGCAGCAACCAGGATTCCATGAAAGATTTCTCCTTCACTTTTTATTGGTAGCTCATTAACGCGACTAGTACAAAACCCACTCGAAGCTTCATGCAGGTGCGGCGACCATCCCTGACCCCTTGTTAAGGGTTTGTTGTATCTGCGCTGTCGTTGATTGGATCTACGCCAAGCAACAAGTTCGCTAGAAGCTAGCTTTTCTTTGTAGAATCATGTCGTATACTAGACAGTAGAGCTATCAGTATTGTTAACGGGGGGCTAGCACATTGCTACCCCTCTGGCTCTGTCTCGCTCGGACTTGCTGAATCCATTTGACTAGACCAGACCCTACATTCGCTCTACAGCAATCCCGAGCAATTCTTGCATGAACAAAGGCAAAGATTTGTTGAAGCGTAGCAGGTAATTGTTGACGCGTATAGGTTCTCGATTAGTTACAACAAGTTCTACGGCTTGTCCGCATGCTATTACGGGCGCAGACAGCCACATTTCCTCCGAATCTATCTTCTTTCCCCTCCATACTCGCCCTATGCACTTAAACGCACAACAAACTTCTACCAGTCCCTATTTCATGCTATTGGTTTACTCAGGTCACAAATGTGTATTTACCTACGAGCACCACCAAATCGCGGAGGAGGAGCTCGACTGCGACGCATTTCTCGGGAACGTCCACGCACAACACGCTGGTGAACGGCCGCCTCTACACAATAAAACATTTTGAGGTAGAGCTTGGGCAATTGGTATTCTGGGTAAGCCGAAGCTTCCTTGATATCTCGCAAACTCGACGCGTCCACAATGTTTCGAACAATAAAGCGCTTGATGGCCTTGTCCTTGGGAATGGCTTTTCCCGTAGACACGCAGCGGACACGCTTAACGTGACCGCGTCCCTTCTTGTTGCGTCCGTGATTGCGCCTCTTGACCGTCATTTTGAAATAGTCTGAATGGAACGAGAACCGTTTTGGATGGGGTGGAACGAGGGGAGAGAGGTGAAGTATTGTGAGACAACGACTTGATCAAAGAGAGAAATATTCTATTCGACAAGGCAATGCGACGCAACCGAAAAACATCTCCATCAAGAGGTGATTGCAACGACAGAGTACTCGTCCCATGCCGAGGGAGGAAACACTCCACACAAACTACGGTGGCATCCAAGCAAGGGCCCTCTTGGATGTCGGACCATCGTTCAGATCTGGACTCCCACCACGCTCCCGTCGGATCCTGCATTCCTCCAGCATCCTGCACTAAGCTCTTGTCTACATTGTTCATTTCATTCTCATGGTCGTACCTGCGGATTGCAATTATTCAATAAGCTCTGTTACCACGAGGCTATTGATGTTGCGCCATGGAGCGAGGGTCCGCTTGGCGGCGCGGTGGGACGACGAGAGCGGTCACCGCCGCAATTTTGATTACGCGGTTTGTCGTAGATGCGATTTTTAGTAGACGAGTAAATGAAATCGACTTGTTCGACTTTACGCAACGCCAGCAAGACGAACGCCAAAAAGGATGATGTCACGCAGACGGCAGATGGACGGACGATAGTTGCCAGCTTCAACCTAATGACTCCATGGACCCCTTGGGGTACATAAAGACACAGAAAGATCTATAGCTCTTTCGAGATACGGGGTAATAATCGTAGAAACAGTACCACCGTGTTAAAACCACGCGTTATTTCCCCGTAAGCTACGTAGCCTCAGTACAATAAAAATTTCGTTGCGTAAGCACCGCGCGATATTTTCGACGATGGCGGCACCAGGGCAAGGTTGAGGACGATTAGAGTCCATGTCGGCCATGTTGTTTATCCCCTTACGTAACGCAACAACATCATAATGATATCAAGGCATACCTTGGTGACCGAAGAGGACTAGTCGCTTCGCTCGCCGGAGCGATATCGGCCACATAGAAATAAGTCGAGTGAGTCTAATCAGCTTTTAGACTCAGTCGACTCGCTTACCACGTAATAATCTATCCGTACTTTCTGCTGCTGCAGATTTCACCATTGCGGACCTTGAAAATTTGCCGACCCTAAGGTTTCTATACCATCAAAGGTACTTCCAGATGGGGTACAATACATAGGGTCGGCAAATTTCCTGGAACGACAGCTTCTATTGAGGGTAGAGTGTCATCGTCGGTAGCTAGCAAAAGCCGCCGATATTTTGGGCGGGAAACGAAAATTTGGGGTGGGCAGGCTCATTTTTTAAAGTTAAGTACCAGGTTCGTAGGATTCTACAGTTCTAACTTGAAGTACAGAAAGAGCCGTACCGGTATTGATTTTGGGTGCCAAACTGGCGATCAAAAGATTTGATGACCCCGTACTTTGGATATCGATTTCCGCCTCATCACCTTTCCTTCACGGCTTGCAGCACATTTGCTGTTGACTATTGTGGCTTCTCTTGGCACTTGCTTTGCCGTCGGAAGATTCCCTTGGGCGCAACTATCTAAACGTGTTGCTCTACTGCTGCGCATTGTAGTAGACACTTGTCCATTACATATCCGTGGTTCATCCGTAACCAAGCATTCGCGCAGCGACCCCGAACGTCAAGTCCTGACCAATCAACGCCTTGGCAGCGCCCTATCCATCACAGCATCATGGCCGACGAAGAAGATCACAGCAGCAGCAGTAGTGACGATAGTGATGATTCCTCATCGTCGTATGAAGAAGAAATCATTTACGAAGAAGAGATTATCGAAGAAGAAATCGACGACGATATCTACTACGAAGAAGAAACCTTGTCCGACGATGAAGGTTTTGATCAAGAGTTACTCAAAGAATATATTGAACGATACCACAAAGATGATATCTTTGGAGACGGATCGGTTCGTTTTGATATGGAATTGCTGGCTGCTCTAGAGAAGGAGCGTGCTGAACGACTGCAAAAGGAAGAAGAGGAAGAAAAAGGACCCAGTCGTAATATCAGAGTGTCAATGGGAGTCATTCAGGCCGTGGGCAAGTTTATGCAGGCCAAAAAGCGAGCAGAGGCACGAATAATTGTTCGACAGGCGGATGGATCGCTCAAGGTGAAGAAAAAGACGAAAAAGTCCAAATCGGGCAAAGAGATCAAGGACGACGATGTTAAAAAAGAAAAGAAAGTGAAGAAAAAGAAAAAGGAGAAAAAAGAAGGAGATGATGTAGAAAAGGAGAAGAAGAAAAAGAAGAAGAAATCCAAGGACGAGGGAGACGTTCCCGACGACGATGAAGCTGCCGCCAAGAAGGAAAAGAAGGCGAAAAAGAAAAAGTCCATTGTTGTTGACGGAGAAGTGATCAAGAGCCCCAAGAGCAAATCAAAGTCCATTTCTGTTGACGGAGAAGTGATGAAGAGTCCCAAGAGCAAATCGAAACGAGCATCTACCAAGACGGTGGCTGCAGCAGCAGAAGCCACAGCAGCAGCTGCAGCGGAGGAAGGCGCCTAAATAGAGGTTTCAATAGAATGAGACGAGTGATGATTTCAATGAAGCAACAACGCAATGGAGGGTGGATAAGTCATTTCTCTATCCAGGCGGTAACCTTGCCAGCCCTTCTAGTAATGTATAAAGTTTTTCAAAACGGCTTTTGTATGCGTTGGCGACCACGATGACTGTTCTCGCGCCGGATCTCCTTGTACCAAAGTTGCATTGGTGGCGCTCTCCTCCCATAGTAGCACCGTAAAAAACGTATAGCGCAAGACAGATGCCCCGCTTGTCCATACGACGACTAGCGGTTGCATAGTGTGCAAGTTGCCGCGGCATGCTTACCCCACCTGGTTGCTTTACCGTTGCGCTATCACGGATCAAGCCGCTCGTCCATGTTGGTCCATGACGACGACGAGGACGACGATGCTGCAAGAAGCAAGAACGTGCCATCGCCATTGCAAGGAATTATAGTAGAGTGTTAAACGTGTACCTGGTAGCTACTTAATTCCTTTAGTGATACTAGCAACCGCATACTGTGGTCCTATGGTAGAGACTCCAAACTCCCTGAAATGACTTACTTACTACATGTATATAATTATAATTTTACAAGGCATTCAATCTAGCACTCAAATCCGGTAGTACTGACTCCAGTTCGGCTTCTTCTTCCGCTTTGGGTTTGACCATGGGTGCTGCCAATCCCACCATTTGAGAATCTAATTCCACTCCTAGTTCGGCCAAGACTTGCGATGTCAATTGATCGGCTTCTTCTTCCAATTCTTCATTATCAAAGGCATCAATCAAGGCTTCATCCATCATTTCTTGTTTGACTTCCATGCGTTCATTTTCACGTTGGAATTCTTGCATAATCTTGGTGGTAGCCTTGACATCCATGGCCTGATTCGCCACTGTCATGGCATTGGTGACACTACCGATAGCGGAAGCCGCTGCTACCTGACTGGCCATGCTAGTGGCATGCATTCCGACTGCACCAATATGAGCCTTGGCTGCTAGCATTTTTTCTTTTTGTTTGCGAACTTGCACTAGTTGCTTCGCCAAGGCAGCTAGAGCGGGATCTTTGCTATTGCTGACGGCCTTGGCGCGTTGTTTGAGTTCGGCCGTGACTTGCTTTTCTTGTCTATCCAATTCCCGTAATTCTCGATCCATTTCGCGTTGAGAAGACTATGATGAAAAGAGTGAAAGAATGCAAAAGAAGGATGTTAATCATCAGGTGAGTGAGTCGACCGTCGGTCTTGAGTGAGGTGGTTGCTGGACATGGAAGGCAGATGTTATGCCGTACTCACCCGAACTTCTTTCTTCGTCTCTCGCTTGGCCTTCATGGCCTGTTCTTTGGGCGTTAGCTTTTTACCGAAAAGTGCTTGCATGTTGATGCTGTTGATATTGCAGTATAGGTAAGGTCAACTCGGAAGAAGTAATCGCCAGGGAAAGTGACGACGACTAATAGCAAGGTAGAAACAAAAGAGACGATTCTACCGCAGAGCCTGGATAAGAAGAAGACGACCGCAGAGGGGGGTCAAGGAATAGCGAGAACTTTTGCAATAGCTTTGCCCAGAGACGACGGTCACAATACACAAGAAAGCCACACAGCAGATAGCCCTTTTTGTAGAGCCGTCGCGGCATTCAAAAGGAAGAGCCGTTGCCTCGCAGAAAGTTCGGCCATTTTCGGTCGTGCTCTGTTTTGGTCTGTCGTTCCATCCGCCTCTTCAGTCACGCCGGGGGGGGGAACACGGCGGAATGACTGATTCGACTTTTGCTTGCCGGCGAAACTGGGCCGTTGCGCGCGGCGAGGCGACCTTTGACGCACGTCATCCTCCACTCAACGGAAAACGCACACTTTTTTTCATGCCGAGACCCGAAGGCCAACATCGGGATACCGATTTAGGTTGTTCTCATGAGCGAATACAGCAGCTGCAAACAGAACACCCCCTCTACTACTAGCTCAATCCCAGCCACCACAAAAGGCTAGTTATCAGACAGTCCGTGAGACAATCCATCTATTGCTTTTGGGTCTGCTACTCGTTGCTGCTACCTCTCTCCTACTAGTACTATCTGAATCATCCTCAGCACCATTGATCATTGATCAAAGACCTCACTTTCGAATCATTCACAATAAGCACACAACAACACAGCAATCATGAGCCAGAAAACGATAAGCTTTCTCCACTCGTTGGCGACTACTCGCGCAAGCAGTACAGTGAGGGAACAAGATCGCACGGATGATACTACCATTCCAGTCCAGAATGGTGACCAAACGAGCAATAGCAGCATTAGTCAGGAAAACAAAGTCATTTCAACGAACAACAGCAAAAAGTTCCTGAATGCTTCGTCGTCTCGTACGACGCGTACCATGTCAAGTGAGGATGATCAACGACTCCCAGACGATGAAGATCCTACTGCTCCCGTCAACGTGTCCAAAGCCCAAAACAACAAGCAGGATGCTAAAAAGCAACAACAGCAACAACAACAAACTTGGTCACGATTCCGGGTTCTTTTGTGTGGTTGTTTCTGTACTACGTTATGGGTATTGGTGGGAGTCTTGTTGTGGTACGTTTTCTTCTTTAGTCGAGCCCAAGAGGACATCGTGGCCAGTTGTGGAGACTGTTATTGTATAGCGGGAAATCAAACGTGTCCTATCCAAACCAAACCACGCATGAACTTTACCAAACAAGAAATTCGAACCTGGGCTTCGTTGGAATTAATCAATCCCTACCAACTTGACTGCGATCCGTATGTCGACAATAATTGTCAAACGAATCCACCGCAAAATCAAACCTTGATGGATTTGGGGGATGTGGCGGTTTGTGCGATTCACTTTGAACATGCCAATGTCGATCCTGATAATTGTGAATATTCCAGATATTGGCTCAAGACATATGCTAGCATGGAGGAAGCACTAGAAGCGGGTGGCTTTGTGACGCACGCCGGTCATTGTGGTGTTTGTAGTACGCTGCAAGACTTCGCAGCCTATTTGGATGTCATGGACTTGACTACGCAAGGGAAGATATGTACCGCTCAAGGTGCCGTTTCTCCCGAAAGTGGACGCAATTGTTATCGGGACTTGGGATTGACGGATGCTTGTGCGGGAATGTGGTGGCATAATTCCTGGAATACAGCCAAGAATTGTTTTCGAGAATGCGTCATTGGAGAAGGAACCAAAGACAGTCCCAACAACGGGCCGGCACCCGAATGTAAGATGAATGACTGCCTCGAATGCGACGAAGAAAAATCGGGATACGAGTTTCGAAGAATTGCCGGTCGCACAAGACGGCGTTCGGGCGTCTTGTCGTCTATTGCCCGTCCTTGCGATCAAATCAATAGGATCCCGCAGTATCCGTGTCCAGCAACGAGACCTTTGGCCGACACGGACTAGCTAGGCTGCTACGACTAGCTAGCGGCAAAGGAATGCAGCTATTAGAGACATGCAGAGAGAGAGAGAGAGAGAGATGGGTGGAATATCTCAATTGCGATTTTAGCGATTACAATACAAGACCATGCCCACTAAAGTTGCCAGCCAGAAGCCACCCCTCACAAACTCATCCAACGGCTACTTGACACCTTTTAAAGAAGAAGCAATTTTCATTAATGCTATAGTAATACATCTGCTATCTCCTACTTTCGAGCAGCAGCCATTTTATTGTTACTCGGATTCCCATCGTACTGTGGGCCGTTCCAAGAAAGCCATGCAGAGACATTCCACCGACTGAAAACGGTCTTGTCGGTACCCTATTCTTCTATTTCGCTAGTAGTTTTACTTCCGGCTCCTGTAGATCCTGGTTCGCCATCGTTGGCGCCCTCCTGAAACATTCGAACGTCAAGCAAGTGGTCAAAGTACTGTATGCAGTGCGCGAACGGTGTTTTGCAAAATACTTACATCAAGGGGGCCCTGCTCCTGCACAAGTTGGGATAGACGCTCCAAGTTTTCGATTGCCTGCGGGTGTATGGCTCGGACTTGAGGAGCTTCTTCAAGCGATACGGCGCGCGGTTGCAGGAATCTACTGGTACTTGAATCCGGAGCATCCTCCAAGATCAAATCAAGCTCGGCGCCATCTTCAATAAATTGCTGTCGCGTCTCATTCACCGGCTCGGGCAACTGATTCTGAGGGATTCTTAGAAACGGGCTTGTCTGCTCAAATCGAAAGCTTGCCGAGGATGAAATTATTTCTCGGATGAGACAATCGAGTTCCGCATTATCCAGCTTGGGGCCTTCCTCCAACTCCGTTTTCACCTGGATGGCGACACGTTCGTATTCGTTCCCACAATCACATTCTGCCTTGCCCTTGGCGCGACAGTTGCCGCACCTGTATGGACCGCGTTTGGTTGCATTCGAGATCGAGCGCCGACGTGTGGCCCTTGTTTCTTTCATTGCCGTCTTGACTGCTCCAACAACCTGCTCCAAGGTGGGTCGGCATAGATGCCCCTTTCGCAGTTGTCCACAGATTCCGCACTTTTGGGCCGGCTTTAGTTTTTCTTCGGTGGCGCGGCTTCCATGCCACCGCCATCTCGCGGTTCGACGTTTTTCGCATTGACAGCTATCTCCCTCGCCCATGCGCTGAGATCAATGCCAAATTCATTCATGAATCTGACAATGAGCTCCTCGTTTGGCCGGGGAAGTAATCCGTCGCTTGAGTTGATGTAAGTGGAGACTATCCGTCCTAGCTCATCGTTTGCACGCTCCATCCACATTGCACAATCGCGAATGTATACAGCAAGGACTCTTGCTACTGCTGGCTCCTCCGAAAGGCGTTGGAAAAGCTCCAAGTAAACCTGCTCTGGTGGAACAGGCATACTTGCGGCTTCACCGCCTCTCGTCAAATGCGCAGGCTCCAAATAACCCTGCTCCATCGGGTCAGGATTATCTGCAGCCTGTCCATCTAACAAAACATTCCGACGTTGTTCCATCCCCCCGTCATTCCACGGCACGGCCCAATCTGCTGCAAAGTCATCCACATCCGTCTCGGCGTCATTAGCCTCGACCATGGGGCGGTCTTCCTCCGACATTTCCTCGGGATCTTCTTCTTCTTCCTTACCTTGGTTTTTCATTGCCCATTCACCACCACGCACAAAACTGCTTCTACAACCACCCTCCCCAAGATTGTGAACACACTGGGATGATCTAGATCGGGGTGTATCGACCACTTGTGCTTCCCCTCAAAATCCGAGCGCACTCCAACGGGAGAAGAGAATCTCCAAACATGAGCGAAGAGTTTTCAAAGAGGTACATGAAAATCCGAGCCGTCGTCGCCGCCCGCCGACCGACCGTGACAACTCACTCGACTCGCCACCGAAGGCGAGCCCGCACCGACCGTAGATAGAATTAGAAGATGACGAGATGGCTCAGTCAATAAGGACATTGATATAGTAGTAGACCAGATAGCTACCGGTAGTCGCAACGATCAATAGTAGACGCGGCGGCGTGTAGATTCGTCATGCTCATCTTATTTCCAATAGTGCATACTCCAAGTCGCCATCCAGTTGACCTGAGATCTTTCACTGATTGCAAGAGATAGATTAGCCTGAATGGCGACCGATGTAATCGAACCCCCAGCTAGTCAGATAATAAATGGATGATATCGTTGCTTCCTCAAGGCTGCTTCCAAGTGATCATCATTGAAAGTCGTCACGATTCTCGTTCTTGAGGTGATGGGACGTGTTGCTTTCTAGCTGCTGTTGCTGCTGCTGCAATTGACGGCGCCATAGTTCGAGTTCCACGCGATGTAAATCATACAGCTGATTTCGTAGCAGTGCCGTCTCCACAAATCCACCACGGCAATGCCATCCCAACTGCCAGCCTTGACTCGGACCGTCCTATATTGTCCGCCTCCGGCAATGATTTCATGTAATACTTCTTCTTGGGGAATCAATGGCGGCAGAACATTTGCTGTAGCATCTGATCTGGATAATGCCGATAATGATGAACCGCGTGTGAGATGGGGATAGTTCTTCTCGGCATACACGGCCAAAGAATGATAGACGGGATGATCCAGCGTTGTTGGCAATTCAGCCAATGCCTTGGGACCCCCAGCTATCCAATACTTGGCATTTTCAAAGCCCGTATAACCCCCTTCACCTTCTTGCCAGCCTTCTAGTCGATGAATGATCGAATGCAAAATGTCGTCCATTTCACTTAGAGGATGATCTTGAGTCCAGTTCGTTTGACCCCTATGCGTTCCCGCATACTCTGCGTACTCGAGCTCTTGAAACGAAACTCCCAATAGAACTTCATGGGCAGCATCCAAATAGTCCGCTACGATCAACTCCAACGTCCAAAGGGCCTTTGCAGGTGCGGCGGCGAGTCCAGGCCGCAATCGTTCCTGCCACTCGGACGGTAAATCCCGAAGAGCTGAGCGACCATGATTGAAAATTGAATAAGCCAGTGATTGATTTCCCCATTGGAGCGGCACTGTAGTTTCATTTCGTTCCAACGATGAGCCTCCTCCTCGTCCAGGAATGAACGCGCTGCTGGCCAATGTCTCTGAAATCTGGTGGCCGACCGCATTCCTCCTGAACGGTAACGAGCGACCAAAGACAACCACTGAAGGTAACAACGCTAAAGTGCGAATGAGTACAAGTACTCCAAACAACAAAAGGTCCATGGTCTTCCTTCTTGAGCCGTACTGGATGTGGTTGACATGAAATGATGCAGCGTAGCAGCAGCATTCCTATCGTCGCTTTTGGGCGGGATGAGAAAAGATCCGACCGATTTTTCGGTCAAAGTGGTCAGTTTAAATAACGTCATCGAAAGAAATTACCCGCGCGCGCCGGCCCTAACCATACCAGGTATCATCATAGATAGTACTACTACATCTACTACTAATTGCGTCCCGTTACTACTACCGGAGGTAGTCACTGTCTCTTGAAGAGATATTGAACGAATGCTATTAGCTACCAGCATGGATAAGTGGGATTGATGGCTTATTGTGAGGAGGCGTCGTCGATTACAACTTGCTCCGAGGAAAGCTGCTGCTCCACCAGAGCCTCGATCGTGCTGGCCAGTGCAATAACCAACGAGTTGTAGAATTGTTGGATCATGGTTCGCTCGAAAGATGATGGAACTAGCTGCATCTCGCCTTCTATATCCAACCGTTGCAAGCGTTCGAGCTGAATTTGTAAAAACTCAATCGGCGATTTGTCCTCGGCGTTTTGCTCATCGGATGGGGGAACATCGTAGAAAACGGCATAATAGCTTCCGTCTTTGTCGTTCTTGTGAATTCGTGCATAGATATCATGATCTTGAAACGGCCAGAGCTGAGGGTACTCTTCAATAAACCCGAAATCACGATATATCCCTGGCGTTCCCCACAAAAGGCCATCGTCATCACAGCTTGAGCAAAAGTTGTAAGAGTAGAGAATTTCCTCTCCAGCTTCTATAGGGCGGGTGGTCCAAACTTTGTAGTTTTCGTTCTCAGCCAGAGCTTTCAAGGAGCTTTCTTCTACATTGACCCGTTCCTCGATGTCATGATTGACAAAGTCCCAAAGAGGAAGCAGCTCGGAATCAAAACCTCGTTGGATTGTCAAAGCGATCGAATGAATGCCATCCTGATCATCAGCCTCGACACAGCCGCTCTTGACAAACAAATCCATCCAATCTACCAAGTCGGCCGGTGGTAGAGGCGAGACAGCGTATTGGTCGCTCCAAAAGTCGTCGCCCATTGATCCGATGCCCTGAATCTTGCGCAACAAACTCTTTCCTTCTGGGCTGTAGGTTGTTGGTAATTGACCCGTCATTTGTGTTTCTTCCAGGTAACGGATATAAGGTGCGAACTCCGTAGATGTTGGTGACTGTCGGTATAGCCTGGTTTCTTCCAACAATCGTTTGGAAAGACGGCAGGTAGTCTCGACATATTTGTCAGGATAAGACGACCTACCTCGGTCGCCTCGTTCGTCCTTGCTTTGAGCACCGAATGTATCATCCCCCTCCTCCTCAGAAGGTTCCCTGGGAATTGCGAGAAACAAATTGCGGGGCATTTCCACAATCGTTTTGTCTAATCCGATCGTTGACTTGGCAAATATTCCAAATGGACTCGATGGGTCGTTGGGGTCACGACGACGGATTTCCAGCTTATCGCTCCAGAAGCCTCCTTTGGACCGAAACCAGGCAACCATGTCGTCGCTATATGCAGAAGCGTCGTTACTTGGAACTTGGCCACCAGAAGAACAAACACCATCGTGATGTTCCACGTTTTCATTAGCAGCAGAACAACTTCTTGTTTCTAACAACAACGACGTAACCCCACCAGCAACAGCAGCACTACTAGGAAGAAGAAGAAGAAGAAGAAGCGGGAGCGAGATAATACCAAAAGCGAAGAACATTCGAATTGAATGATGGGGTCCGTCGGCCTGAAATAGTAGGGATGATTTGATCAAATTAAGTTCTCTCAAGTTTGTGGTGCTACTAGAGGTTCTCCCAGCGTCTAAAACGAAGGGCTCTCCTGCCTGCGGAGGAATCAGAATCGTCTCGCCGCGACTGCTCTTTGCACAGAGAGAAAAGATCCGACCGATTTTTCGGTCAAAGTGGTCAGTTCAATTGACGTCATCGAAAGAAATTACCCGCGCGCGCCGGCCCTAACCATACCAGGTACAAGGGGCGCAAACTTAATTTGGTCGGATTGCAATAGTGTGTCCCAGAAATCGTTATTTGGGACAGAAGTTTGCGTCCGGCCGGCTCGATCGCAAACTTCCGTCCCAAACAGCAATCACATGTGACAGAAGTTTGGGACAAATAACGTTGTTTGCGTTCCAAGTCCCAAGTTGTGCCACAAATACAGCATGTAGAATTCTACGACATAAATTCTAGTAGGAAACCTAAAACATATGCTTTCGGACTGGCCATGCGACATTCGCCAGCGTCATCAAAACGAGTTGGCGAGTCTCCAATTCTGGCGCGGACCTGCATCCATCGCCGATGTTTCGCAAGAGACAAGTAGCAAGAACGATGCCATTTCCATGGCATCCACGCTGCCGTCAACATCATGATGAACAATAGCAACAGCAACAACTACAACAACTATTACACTCCTCTCGCCCTCTACAGCGGAGGAGGTACTACTAGTCAGCGGGTCACTGCATCCGCTGGCCGTGGCAACAAACAGCCCGCAGCAGCCGCTTCGTTCCCGCATGCCGCGTTGCAGCATGCCATTTTGCATCACGACCCGGATGAGTTGAGCAGCGTCGATGATGATTTTGCAGTGATGGATCCACTGCCTATTCAAAACAAGAGCCCTATCGAATTGGATGATGGTGGTGCCTTAAACAACGAGGAGAACAACGGGAGCAATCATCGTGCTATCGGGCCAATGACGACGAAGACTTTGCCTGGGCAACTCCTTGGCAAGCAGTTTCCTGGGCAACTCTACGACTCTAGTAAATCTTCAACATCCAATATGAAAAGATAAATCGCACAAGTCAACCATGCAATTGCCCTGTGTAAAATAGTCCAGTTGTGGTGGAGTAACAACATCATCCTCAAGTCCATTCGAGTCATCATCGCCATTAGCAATTGCATGGATACTACCTGATGGTAGATCAGAAGGGCACTCAGACAAGTTGTCATCGTCTTGATATAGTCTGCCATGGCTAAGTAATCATCCATGTCGCTACCGCTTAAGGAGTCATAGCGATACAAAAAGTTTGTCTTCCTTCGGCTTTTATGCTTTCCACCAGCCGTTGGCGGTAGCATATCTTCAACCTGATGCTCTTCTTCCATGTCGTCGTCACTAGGAGGATTGTGTTTGTTGTTATCCTCCATTGTAGCTTGTTGTTACTGTTGCTGCTGTTGAGAAAGTGTTGTAAGAAGCAATGGTGAGAAGCTGTTGTCGGCATTTTTCGCATTTTTCGCGCGCTCTCTCTACTTGACTTACTACTTGCGCCTCGGCATCAAGTTTCATTTCGTTTGCTATTCGACTGGTTCGAACTTGACTAATTCGAACGTGACTGGTTCAAACTTCAAGTCGTCGAACCGAATGGTGATGTTGCATCGAGACACACATTTCTGTTGCAAATTCGGCCTTGTTTCTGGGACACCCATAAACGTCACTTTGGGACCTTGTGTTTGTGATACAGAATCGGCCGGCTCAAACGCAAATAACCGTCCCAAGTAGCGATTTCTGGGAAACACTAATGCGCGTGGGAGCCTGACGTTTCGGGTGGGGGAGTATGTGGGGAAGTACCTTTGGTATGGTTGGGATTGGGCACCCTTGACGCCGCAGTGGGTGCTTAGCCTGGCTGAGAGACGACGTACTAGATACCTTTGATATGTGTGTGCATACGTTGTGGCTCTGCCATTCCCTGACAAAAGTTAATGGTGACTTCCAATTCGACTACTTTGATTCGACTCATTGGACCGAACGTGCCGACTCGCTTGGATGTATCAGAGCAATATCTGCATATCCCCATCTGAATTTTTTGCAAAGATACATTTACCAATACATGCGCTTATGGAGTGTCCCATCATTGTCGGACTTTCTTAAACACCAAAATGCCAATAATAAAGATCATTAAAAACCATTCATTACTAGATGAAAATTTCGCAAAAAAAGTGGCCGCGGACTCTGTAGATTCCGTTTTATACGGAGATTGTTCTCTCTCAATGCACAATTCGACATCGTCCTACCAAGTATAGCTCTTTCGAACTGCGGGGTTATTTACGTAGGCTACGTAGCCTCAGTACAATAAAAATTTCGTTGCGTAAGCACCGCGCAATATTTTCGACGATGGCGGCACCAGGGCAAGGTTGAGGACGATTAGAGTCCATGTCGGCCATGTTGTTTATCCCCTTGCGTAACGCAACAACATCATAATGATATCAAGGCATACCTTGGTGACCGAAGAGGACCAGTCGCTTTGCTCGCCGGAGCGATATCGGCCACATAGAAATAAGTCGAGTGAGTCTAATCAGCTTTTAGACTCAGTCGACTCGCTTACCACGTAATAATCTATCCGTACTTTCTGCTGCTGCAGATTTCACCATTGCAGACCTTGAAAATTTGCCGACCTAAAGGTAACTATACCATCAGAGGTACTTCCAGATGGAGTACGATACATAGGGTCGGAAAATTTCCTGGAACGACAGCTTCTATTGAGGGTAGAGTGTAATCGTCGTTAGCTAGAAAAAGCCGCCGATAATTTGGGCGGGAAACGAAAATTTGGGGTGGGCAGGCTCATTTTTTGAAGTCAAGTACCAGCTTCGTAGGATTCTACAGTTCTAACTTGAAGTACAGAAAGAGCCGAACCTGTAATTTGCGTGACTTCTGAAATGCTAAAATGCTGAATTTTAGCCAATCAGCGTGCAGGATTTTGTTCCACAGCCGATTCACGATCGCACACACATATTCTACCTCCGGGGATAAACCCACTGCAGCTCCATCATCATAGATAGTACTACTATCTACTACTAATTGCGTCCCGTTACTACTACCGGAGGTAGTCACTGTCTCTTGAAGAGATATTGAACGAATACTATTAGCTACCAGCACGGATAAGTGGGATTGATGGCTTATTGTGAGGAGGCGTCGATTACAACTTGCTCCGTTGAAAGCTGCTGCTGCTCCAGCAGAGCCTCGATCGTGCTGGCCAGTGCAATAACCAACGAGTTGTAGAATTGTTGGATCATAGTTCGCTCGAAAGGTAATGGAACTAGCTGCATCTCGTCTTCTATATCCAACCGTTGCAAGCGTTCGAGCTGAATTTGTAAAAACTCAATCGGCGAGAACAATGACACTGGGGATAGGACTTTTTCATCAACTTTCTTCTTGTTCTTGGAATGAACATCGTAGAAAACGGCATAGTAGCTTCCGTCTTTGTCGTTCTTGTGAATTCGTGCAAAAACACCATAATCCTCAAACGGCCAGACCTGCGGGTAATCTTCAATAAATCCGAAATCACGATACATCCCTGGCGTTCCCCACCAAAGGCCCACATCATCACAATCAGCGCAAAAGTTGTAAGAGTAGAGAATTTCCTCTCCAGCTTCTATTGGGCGGGTGGTCCACACTTTGTAGTTTTCGTTGTCACTCAAGGATTCCAAGGAGCTTTCTTCTACATTGACCCGTTCCTGTACGTCATGATTGACAAAGGTAATTGCTGGAAGGAGTTCGTAGCCAAATCCTCTTTGGATTGCCAAGGCGAGCATATGGATGCCATCCTGATCATCCGCTTCGACACAGCCGCTCTTGACAAACAAATCCATCCAATCTACCAAGTCGGCCGGTGGTAGAGGCGAGACACCGTATTGGTCGCTCCAAAAGTCGTCCCCCATTGATCCGATGCCCTGAATTTTGCGCAACAAACTCTTTCCCTCTGGGCTATATGTCGATGGTAATTGGCCAGGCATTTGTGTTTCTTCCAGGTACCGGATATAAGGGGCGAACGCTGTGGATGTTGGTGACTGTCGGTATAGCCTGGTTTCTTCCAACAATCGTTTGGAAAGACGGCAGGTAGTCTCGACATATTTGTCAGGATAAGACGACCTACCTCGGTCGCCTCGTTCGTCCTTGCTGTTAGCACCGAATGTCTCCTCTTGTTCTGTTGCGTCTTCATCGCCCCCCTCCTTCTTCTTAGGCCGCCCGCCGGGAACTGCGAGAAACAAATGGCGAGGTATGGCGACAATTGTTTCATTTAATCCGATTGCTGACTTGGCGAATATTCCAAACGGACTGGATGGGTCGATGGTGTCAAGACGACGTATCTCCACCTTATCACTCCAGAAGCCTCCTTTGGACCGAAACCAGGCAACCATTTCGTCGCCATATTCAGAAGCGTCGTTACTTGGAACTTGGCCACCAGAAGAACAAACACCATCATGATGTACCACGTTTTCATTGGCAGCAGAACAACTTTGTAACAACGGAAGAAGCAGCGAGATAATACCAAAAGCGATGAACATTCGACTTGAATGATGGGGTCCGTTGGCCTGAAATAGTAGGGATGATTTGATCAAATTAAGTTCTCTCAAGTTGTGGTGCTACTAGCTAGAGGTTCTCCCAGCGTCTAAAACGAAGGGCTCTCCTGCCTCTTTTTCGGCCGGCCAGGAACACTACAGTACAGTAGAAAATTGCCGCAAGATTTTGCTCCACGCCATAAAGTAAGTGTGAAAAAATTGCCTAAAAGTCGCTTGCTCTATCGACCGTACCAGGTATCCTCATGGATAGTACTACTATCTATCTACGGTACTCTAGCTAGTACAGAAGGGACTTTAAACCAAACCAAATTGCGTTCCGTCACTATCGGAAGTATTCAATGTCTCTTGAAGAGACAATGCATCGAGTTGAGAGTCAAGCGAGTCGAATCGTAAATCCAGTCATGATCTATCCAGTCACGACTGCAACTACCTTGGTCTCGCTCTTTCTCTCAAGATTCCTGAATGATCACCTAAGTGTATGGTGGTCGATTGAATGTTCATGGTCAGTTGAACAGTGGATGAGTCGCTGTGATAGTAATATAGCAGAGTATGGCAGTTGGGGACCGGATCTTGGATCGCTAGCTGTCGCTAGTGATCAGATCCCAGTTCTAAGCTCGCTATTGCTAAATACCTATAGTTCGTTTTTGTCAAGGAAAACTTTCTGTCTACCGTTCTAGAACTACTTGAATAAGTTTGCCTGCTCTCTACTAGTTGGATAGCTATTGGAGTTACAACAGGCCTCGAAGTATTGGACATCTCGTTCCGTACGCTTTGACTGGTTGCTGAGCCCAACATAGTAACCTAACCGAGTTCACGCTTCCCGGGGGACGCCCCACAGCCCAGAAGCCCATCCACTGCAGTCGTTGACCCCGTCAACACCCGATCGATCGCCAGTCCCTTCCCAAGACACTGGCAACATTTCCGAGACACCGCCTCGACGCCCCGCTGGACCAGACGAAAGTTCTCCAGAATCCTACGAGCTAGTCAGCACCCCGCACAGCAACATCGAATCCTTCATGTCTGTCACGGGCGACGCCACTCCTCCAAACATAGAGGAGTACTCCCCTGCGCGATCTATCCCTTCTACTCCCGCCGAAGAGATCGCTGCCGCCATCGCCGATGCATTGAAAGCCGCCCAACTCACCAGCAACAAGTCCTCCGGAACAATGGTGAAACCCATCATGGGAGGGGTGAAGAACGTCGCCGGCCGCGACAACAAGTGGACTGGAGGCAAGCCCCAGCGCGATTGGTCAGGTCTAGACAAAGACGCCGCCAAAGATCCGCTGTCTCCCCAGCAGTACCGTCCCGAACACCTGGACACTGCAACGAAGAACCATGCTCGCCGAACGCAAGGACTCAGTGAGAAGTTCAAGCGCACAGGCGACTTTGCCTCCTTCCAGCACGATGTGCATGCTCACCTGAAAGACACTGGAATGGACACGATCGCCTACGTCCCCGACCCGGTTGACACTGCCCGCATGAGTAACTGCGTCACCGAAGCCTCCCGCTTTGACCTCGACAGCATCAGGCTGCAAATTCTGCACCAACTGCAGAAGTACGACGAGGACGACTTCAACAACGACTACGCAGCCACCCACTTCCTTATGAGGAGCCTTGATCCCGCGCTAGCCAAGGATCTCCGCGAAGTTACCGAAGAAGACAACCCATTTCCCATCGTCTGGATGCAGCTCGTCAAGCTGGTTCGCAGCGTCTCCATCGAACGCTACGAAGCAAAGAAGAACTTCATCAAGGGCCGCAAGCCCACGATGTACGCCGGCCAGAACTTGGAAGAGATGGCACGGGACTACCGCGAAGCCGCCAAGGAACTCGAGATAGCCGGCCAGTACCCCCACAGCCTAACCTTGCGCATGATGGACAGTTTCCTGTCGGCCGGAGGGCAAGGAAACGAAGACTTCCGCTTCAGGCTCCGCATGAAGAAGGAGGTGCTCGAGACAGCCCTGATGAAGGTGGGCTTCATGAGCCCCTCTGACGCGAATGCCCACATGGCGAAGGAAGGCCTGACGTACAAGGACGTCTGTACCCTCGCTGTGGATGCCTATCGCGTCCAACTCGACAACGGAGCGTGGCCTCCAGCTCGCCATGCCTCGGACTCGAAGGCTGCCCCAGCCGCCTTCGGAGGAGTCGCCTGCACCGACAACCCTGTCACAGCTGCACAGGTCTTCGCCCTCTTCCAGCAGTACTCCACTGGAAGCACCGCCAAGAAGACCGGAGACTGTCACAACTGTGGCAAACCAGGGCACTGGGCACGCGAATGTCCCGAACCAAAGAAGGAATCCAAAGGACCCGCCAACCGCCGAGGAAAATTCGACAAACAGCCTCGTCGCAACGCCAAGCCACCCGACACTGGTAACTGGAAGAAGAAGCCGCCCGCCGCCGGAGAACCGCAGACCAAAGACTCCCAGGGACGCAAGTGGCACTGGTGCAACAAGTGTGACCGATGGTCGACCACTCATGGCACCGACGGCCACACCGGCAAGCCCCAAGCCAACCTGCTGATCGCCGAGCACCCGGCAGCCTGGGCCTGCCTTCCTCCCGACTTCTCCGACGTCGTCATGCCCTACCTCTCGCCGAACCACTGGTACCACCACCCCGCCGTGAAGATTGTCAAGTACTCCCTCGTGGGGTTGATTGTTGGGTATTGGATGGCAATGCTGCCCCTCGAAATCTGGCACCTGCTGCTTCGCCTCTTCCAGGTCACCCTGTCCCCCTTTTGGGACAACTGGTTCCTCACCGTCGCGCCCCTGCTCTGGCTCCTTTCCTTCTTCGGGATCAAGCACCTCCGCAAGTTGGAAAGAGACCGGTTCCGGAACCCCTATCCGGTCCTGAACTTCCCTCCAACACCACGTCGTCCCAAACAGAGAGGAGGCCTCTCATACGGGATAAAGAAACGCGTCCGCAACCGTACGCCGTTCTCCCAACGACACGTCAAGGAGCTGTACTCCATCTTCCATCGTCTGGAAGAGTTTGCCAAGGACATCACTTTCTCGAAGTCACTCCTTTGCAATACGAGCAAACGGGGGGAAGTGGGCTCCGTGTTGAAGAAGCGCCGCCACAAGATCAACAAAAAGACGTTGCAGTTTTGCCCGAATTGCCGCGGAATGACCGTTGGTCAGGCACGCTTGCTTTCTTCTCCCGTTGCCGCCGCCTTTCTTATGAACAGTGACGACATCCCGGAGTATCTATTGTCCGCCGCGCAGGCTCTGCGTGCTGCCCTTACTGCCCCCACCGAAACTGCCTCCGTTCTCCGCAAAGCCGACCGCTTCCCCGTCATCTGGGACTCAGGGGCCAGCCTCTCGATGTCGCCCTGTCGCGCTGACTTTGTAGGAGCCCTCGAGACCCCTACTGGTGCCCAAACAGTCCAAGGAATCGGGCCTCCATCCTCCCATGGCCTTGCAATTGAAGGAGTCGGCCACGTCGCCTGGTCCTTCTTGGACAGCACTGGCATGCTACGAACCATCAAAGTCCCTGCCTACTACGTGCCAGAGTCTAAAGTACGTCTTCTGAGTACTACGAGTCTGCTGCAAGCCTACCCCAACGAAAACATCTGCATGGAAGGACGGCGCTTGATCCTCAGCGGCGATCCCACATCAAATACAGACATCCGCCGCCCTATCGAAATCTTTACGAACGATCGGACAAACCTCCACATAGGCTACGCCTATACAGAGGGAGCCGGCCGAACCGTCCAGCAAGCCTTCCAGGCCATCATCACGACTGTCTCGGAGGGAAACCACAATTTGAATCCCGCCGACAAAGAACTCTTACGCTGGCATTACCGCCTCGGACACCTCGGCTTCCGACGGATCCAATTCCTCATGCGCTCAGGAGTCCTCGCTCACAGTGAGGCCACCCGGCGCTTGCAGGCCGCCGCATGCAAAGCCGACAAAAGACTGCTCTGCGCTGCATGCCAATATGGCAAACAGAAACGTCGATCGGCACCAGGACGTCGCACCTCTGTCGTCAGAGATCGAGTCGGAGCACTCAGACAAGACAACCTGTTCGCTGGCCAACGAATCTCGGTCGACCACTTCGTCTGCTCGACTCGAGGACGACTACCTAACACTCGTGGCAAAGAAGATCTAAAGCTACAGTACTGTGGAGGTGCTATCTTTGTGGATCATGCTACAGGTTATGTATTTGTTTCTAACCAAGTCTATTTGAATACTCACGAGACTATCAAAGCGAAGGACGAGTTCGAAAAGCATCTTCGCGACTTCGGAGTCGTTGCTACCGAGTACCTAAGTGACAATGGATCGGCCTTCACTTCGGCTGCCTACAGAGAACACCTCGAACAGTTCGCTCAAGTCACCCGGTTTGCCGGCGTTGGAGCCCACCACCACAATGGCATCGCTGAAAGGAACATCCAGACCGTCATGACCATCGCCCGAACGATGATGCTACACGCCGCTGTCCACTGGCCCGACGTCGCCGACGCCGCACTCTGGCCCATGGCTGTCCAATACGCCGTCTTCCTTTCTAACCACATGCCCAACGAGTCCAACGGTCTCAGCCCCCATGACCTCTTCGCCAAGACTAGATGGTCCCAATCACAGTTCTTGAATTGTCATGTGTGGGGCTGTCCGGTGTATGTGCTTGACAAGTCCATCGCCGACGGAAAGAAGCTACCCAAGTGGACTCCTCGCTCAACTCGCTACGTATTCCTCGGACTGAGCCAGGAGCATGCTTCAACGGTCGCCCTTGTTCTGAACCTCGCAACCGGCGCCATCACTCCGCAGTTCCATGTCGTCTTCGACGACTGGTTCTCCACTGTCACCTCAAGTGAAGCAGAAGTAGACGCCCTCTTCCGATCGCCCGAATGGGAGCTTCTGTTCGGAGAAAATACCGTCCACTTCGCGCCGGATGATGAAGAAGACACCGAAGATGACGACGACGTGTTGATTGTTGCGAATCCTCACATTGACCGCGCCAACGAAGTCACAAGTGCAACCGAGACACAATCGCCACCGCGCCCACTCGACGTCCCCATTGCACCAACATCTCCCGACACAACCGTGGCCTCACCGCCGCCAACGCCACCTGATGATGATGACAATGGTCCCGTTGTTGCATTCGACTCCCCAACTCCCCAGCAGACCATGCCGCCGCCTCAGAGGGAGCTCCCGACTCCAAAACAAGTCTCCTTTACTCCGCTCAAGTCGCCACCACCGGTGCTTCAGAGGGAGCTATCGCCGCTTCAGAGGGAGCTGTCACCACTCCAAAAGGAACTGTCACTGGATCCTCCGCCGAAAAAGAAAGCCAATGCTCCGATCGCCGCCACTCGCCGATCCGCCAGAACCATCAAACCGCCTGCCCGCTACGGATACAGCGCCGTCGGATCCACCATGTATTCCGACGCCAACTTCGCCGACACGGATTCCGGGTTCCTCGACGACGACTTCTTCAATGATGGCTCGACCCTTCTCAACGATGGGGCCACCACCTATGCCTTCAAAGCCCGCGCTACCAAGGATCCCGACACCCTGTCATTTGAAGAAGCCATGGCCTCGAAGGAACGCCACCTTTGGCAGGCCGCCGCGCAGAAAGAAATCGATGCACTCGCCAACCACGGAACGTGGGATGAGGTCCCACGAACGGAAGCCAAGACCAAAGTGCTACCAGGTACCTGGGTATTCAAGAAGAAGCGAAACCCGAGTGGGGAAGTGACGAAGTACAAGGCGCGATACTGTGTGAGAGGCGATTTGGAAGAGCATGACAAAGAGACCTTCGCCCCTGTCGTCGGTTGGAGTTCTGTCCGCCTGTTCCTGGTACTCACCTTGATCTTGGGTTGGAGCACCATCTCCATTGACTTCTCCAACGCCTTCGTCCAAGCAGACATTGACGAGCCGACTTGGATCCACTTGCCGCGTGGGTTCAAATGTTCGAAAGGCCCCGACACTTGTCTACGCCTCAAGAAAAGCCTCTACGGAATCTCTGTCGCCCCTCGCCTCTTTTGGCTACACATCCTGAAAGCCCTGCTCAGCCTTGAGTTTGTCCAAAGCAAGTTCGACCCCTGCTTGTTCTTCAAACGCGGAATTGTGCTCGTCCTTTATGTCGACGACGCCGGCATCGGAGCAAAGGAAGTCTCCGACATTGACCAGCTGATTGTTGACTTGAAAAGGCTTGGATTCGAGCTCACACGCGAAGGAAGCTTCAGCGAGTTCCTCGGAATCGACTTCAAGAAGCGCGAAGACGGCTCGATACTCTTGACGCAGACTGGACTCATTGACAAGGTGATTGTTGCTTCGGGTCTGCAAGACTGCAAGCCCAACTTGATGCCAGCTGCTCAGAACGCCCTTGGTAGTGACCCCGATGGCCTGCCGATGGCCGAACTCTGGACATACTCATCGATCGTCGGGATGCTCCTGTACCTCTCGACGAACACCCGCCCTGACATCGCCTTCGCCGTCAGCCAAGTCTGCCGATTCAGTGCAGCACCGAAACAAAGCCACGCCACCGCTGTCAAGTCGATTGTCAGATACCTCAAACGCACAAGAGATAAGGGAACCATCATGAAGCCCACAGGAAAACTCGAACTGGACCTCTACGTTGACGCCGACTTCGCAGGCCTCTTCCGCCAAGAGCCCGATACCGCCCCCGAATCTGTGAAATCCCGCACCGGCTACGTCATCTTGCTCAGCGGATGCCCCGTACTCTGGAAGTCCCAGCTCCAATCCTCCATCTCTTGCTCCACCCTCGAAGCCGAATACACCGCCCTGAGCTACGCCCTCCGCACGCTCCTTCCGCTCCGCCGAGCCCTCGACGAAGTTGTTGCAGCGCTGCTCGTTCCTGGACCACTGTCGTACTCCATCAGCTCCCGAGTCTTCGAGGACAACCAAGGTGCATTGTACCTTGCCACCAATCAGCGCCTCACCAACAGGACGAAGTACTTCCTGGTGAAATGGCACTGGTTCTGGCAGCACTCCGAAGAATTCATCCTCATCCGAGTGGAATCGGCCAACCAAAGAGCCGATTACTTCACCAAGGCGCTCTCTCGTGAGGCCTTCGAACACAACCGCCGCCTTGTCCAAGGATGGTAATTGTTGTGTTGTTGTTGTGCCTCCGGCACTTGTTTGTTCCTCGTTTGCCAAGACGTAGGTTGCCCTTCCCAGAGCTTCTGAACTTGTCACTCGTCGATTAAAATTCCTGTCACTTGTTTCTCATCAACGGTCATCTTTGAATACTTGCATCCTCGGTGATTACGTCACCGTCGCATGAGAGGGAGAGTTGAGAGTCAAGCGAGTCGAATCGTAAATCCAGTCATGATCTATCCAGTCACGACTGCAACTACCTTGGTCTCGCTCTTTCTCTCAAGATTCCTGAATGATCACCTAAGTGTATGGTGGTCGATTGAATGTTCATGGTCTGTTGAACAGTGGATGAGTCGCTGTGATAGTAATATAGCAGAGTATGGCAGTTGGGGACCGGATCTTGGATCGCTAGCTGTCGCTAGTGATCAGATCCCAGTTCTAAGCTCGCTATTGCTAAATACCTATAGTTCGTTTTGTCAAGGAAAACTTTCTGTCTACCGTTCTAGAACTACTTGAATAAGTTTGCCTGCTCTCTACTAGTTGGATAGCTATTGGAGTTACAACAGGCCTCGAAGTATTGGACATCTCGTTCCTTACGCTTTGACTCATCGTTATCCCTTGTGCTACTGAATGCTAGTAGCTATCACGGATAAGTCGGATTAATGGTTTATTGCAAGGATTCGTCGACTGTAACGAGTTTCGAAAGATGCTGCCCCAGAGCTTTGATGGTGCTGGCCAGTGCAATGACCAACGAGATGTAAAATTTTTGGATCATAGTTCGTTCGAAAGACGATTGGACGGACTGACTCTCGTCATCTATATCCAGGCCTCGCAAACGTTCGAGCTGGATATGTAAAAATTCAATAGCCTCTTCAAGGTCATTTACGTCAAGGGCGCCATCGTCTGGGTCGTAGAAATCGGCGTAGTAGCTTCCGTCTTCGTCATTCTTATGAATTCGTGCAAAAACACCATAATCCACAAAGGGCCATAGCTGAGGGTACTCTTCAATAAACCCGAAATCACGATATATCCCTGGCGTTCCCGACCAGTAGCCATTGTCATCACAATCAGCGCAAAGGTTGTAACTGAACAGAATTTCCTCTCCGGCTTTTATTCGGCGGGTGGTCCAAACTTCGTAGTTTTCGTTCTCAGCCAGAGCTTTCAAGGAGCTTTCTTCTACATTGACCCGTTCCTCGACGTCATGATTGACAAAGTCCCAAAGAGGAAGCAGCTCGGAATCAAAACCTCGTTGGATTGTCAAGGCGAGCATATGGATACCATCCTGATCATCCGCTTCGATACAGCCACTCTTGATGAACAAATCCATCCAATCTACCAAGTCTGCTGGGGGTAGAGGCGAGACACCGTATTGGTCGCTCCAAAAGTCGTCCCCCATTGATCCGATGCCCTGAATTTTGCGCAACAAACTCTTTCCCTCTGGGCTATATGTCGATGGTAATTGGCCAGGCATTTGTGTTTCTTCCAGGTACCGTATATAAGGGGCGAACTCCGTAGATGTTGGTGACTGTCGGTATAGCCTGGTTTCTTCCAACAATCGTTTGGAAAGGCGGCAGGTAGTCTCGACAAATTTGTCAGGATAAGACGACCTACCTCGGTCGCCTCGTTCGTCCTTGCTTTGACCACCGAATGTATCATCCCCCTCCTCCTCAGAAGGTTCCCTGGGAATTGCGAGAAACAAATTGCGGGGCATTTCCACAATCGTTTTGTCTAATCCGATCGTTGACTTGGCAAATATTCCAAATGGACTCGATGGGTCATTGGGGTCACGACGACGGATTTCCAGCTTATCGCTCCAGAAGCCTCCCTTGGACTGAAACCAGGCAACCATTTCGCCACCGAACCCAGGAGCATCATCTTGTAACATATGTTTGTCATCAGAATTATCCCCGTCGCCTTTTTGAAGTTGCTTCAAACGTTGCTTCTCCAGAGCCTCGATCACGCTTGCCAATGCAACGACAAACGAATCGTAGAACTGTCGTATCATAGTTCGTTCCAAAGATGAGTGAACTGACTGCATCTCGACATTCATATCCAAGCTTCGTAAACGTTCAAGCTGGGTTTGCAAGAAGGCGATCGAATCATCATCTTGCTCGTCGGCGTCAACCTCGCCTTCCTCGTCGTAAAACTCGGCGTAGTAGCTCCCGTCTTCGTCGTTCTTGTGAACTTTTGCAAAGATATCATGATCCTGAAAGGGCCATAATTGTGGGTAATCTTCAACAAATCCAAAGTCACGATACATGCCTGGCGTTCCCCCGCGATTACCATCCCCACAATCAGCGCAAAAGTTGTAAGAGTACAAAATTTCCTCTCCAGCTTCTATTGGGCGGGTGGTCCGCACTTTGTAGTTTTCGTCGACACCCAAGGATTCCAAGGAGCTATCTTCTACGTTGACCCGCTCCTGTACGTCATGATTGACAAAGTCCCACACCGGAAGTAGCTCGCAACCAAAGCCTCTTTGGATTGTCAGGGCGATCGAATGGATGGCATCCTGATCATCCGCCTCGATACACTTATCCTCGACCAAGCTATCGATCCAATCTACCAAATCAGCAGGTGGTAAAGGCGAGTCACCGTATTGGTTGCTCCAAAAGTCGAAGCCCATTGATCCGATGCCCTGAATTTTGCGCAACAAAGCCTTTCCCTCTGGGCTATATGTCGATGGTAATTGGCCAGTCATTTGTGTTTCTTCCAAGTACCGGATATAAGGGGCGAACTCTGTGGATGTTGGTGACTGTCGATATAGTCTGGTTTCTTTCAATAACCGCTTGGATAGGCGGCAAGCATCCTCATAGTTATTGTCAGTCGCTTGCCTGGGAACTGCGAGAAATAAATTGCGGGGCATATCGACAATCGTTTCATCTAGTCCGATCGCTGACTTAGCGAAAATTCCAAAGGGACTGGAAGGGTCATCGGGGTCGCGACGACGGATTTCCAGCTTATCACTCCAGAAGCCTCCCTTGGACCGAAACCAGGCAACCATGTCGTCGCTATATGCAGACGCATTGGTACTTCGCGCCAAATCGCCTGAAAGACAAACATCTTGATTTTCTTCAGAACTCTTGCTCAGTTGCAATCGCGTTGACCCAAAGAGCAGAAGCAAAGAGATCACACCGAAGCCGATGACCATTCTTATTGTTTGGATGTCATGATGGGTTCCCAACATGGTGGAAGTTGTGTCGGTTGAATTGTGATGTCGGAGGGAGAGGCGAAGTGTGTCGGGACCCACCGGAATGAGATTGACCGTTCTGGCGCGCTAATGCCGATTTTTTCCGCTTACAAATTGTGCCGCCTTGCTGCGGCGGGCACTCCATAATTCTGGGGATGAGGGCTTCAAAATTTGTCGCAGGTGTGTCCTTTTGCTTTTATGGGGAAGGATCTTTTGGTCGCGCAGAACAAAATAGGAGTATCAGAGACGAAAATGAATTCCGTACTATTAATACACCAATCATTTCGTTACGTCTGTCATACCTGGTAGCGAAAATGAATTCCGTACTACGTCTGTCATAGTACTACCATACTACCATAGAGTATGTATATTGAACGCGAGCTAGATACTGGTATCCGACTCTGGTAGATAATAGAGGGCTACCAATTCCCTAGGTGTTGCTTCACCACCAGCAGAGAAGCTATACATAATCAGATTATTATAGTGCCGGGCTAGGGACTACCGGTACAAGCTACTCTGAGCACCAGCATCATGCAGGAGTTAGACGAGGATGTACTTTGACCACGAGGACGAACTACTACGACCAGCACCGAACGCTTCTTCAAGTCAGCAAGTGCCTCTATCCTATACTTGGTACAGTAGATAAAAGCGCTACCAGGTATCTATTTAACTCTTGTCTGCTGTAGCGCTGTTGTTCTTCTTGGGGGGAGCCCAGCAGTGGCTATCCATTATGTGATATGTAATAGCGGTTCAATGCTATCGTTGTTAACGCGGCCGTGCTATAGTTCCTTGGATGCCGGCGACGAACCAATGATCTCGCCATCGTCTTCTGCTGTCGTCTCGTCCTCTATCGAATCCAAGATCGCGGCTATTGCATTGACCATGGAATTATAAAATTGAAGCACCATGTGTCGTTCCAGGGGAGATTTCAAATCGGCGACTTGTGCCTCGACATCCATAGCACGCAGCCTCTTCAAATGAGTTTCAAAGAAAAGGACCTCTTCGTCGTTGGGGTCAAAGGTTATGACTTGGCCCTGTGACTTGGGTTCTTCATAAAACGTTGCCACATAGCCATTGCCACTAGGTGCTGGAGAGATTTCGACCAATGCATCTTGATCTAAAAACGGCCAGTACTGCGGATAGTCTTCGACAAATCCAAAATCTCGATAGATACCAGGTGTACCCCAATAATCTCCTGATCTGTCAGTGCAATCCGTACAGAAGTTGTAGGTAGCAAACAGTTCATCCCCCGCTTTGACCGGCTTGTTAGTCCACGCGTGAACACCTTCTGGGGCATACAACGAGTTGTTATCAAGGTTCAATTGGTAGTTGTCGTGATTGTAGAGATCCCAAATGGGAACCAATTCCGTATCATAGCCACGTTGAATGGCTAGAGCGACAACGTGGTAGGCTTCTTCGTCATCGGCTTGGAGGCATCCCCGAGCCACAAATCCATTGTTGATCCAGTCCACCAGATCCGATGGAGGCAAGTAATAATCTCCAAAAGCGCTTATTTGGTCTCGATCGGTAACCGTTCGTTTGCCTTGAATATTGCGCAGGATTTCCTTGGCTTCCTGGCTATAAGTGGCCGGTAGCTGACCCTTGGATTGCGTTTCTTCCAAGTATCGAATAAACGGAGCGTACTTGGATTCGCTGGGTGATCTGCGATATCGTTGAATCTCGTCTGATATCATGTTGGAGAGGCGGCAATAATTGGTGTAGTAGACTTCCATGGCTCGCTCTTCGTCCCGGATAAAATCTGCATACGTTGCGTACTCATTAATGGATGTCTTCACCTCATAATGATCGATCTGGTCCTCGGGCAATTGCAGATAAACATGATTTGGAACCTTCAAGACGGTCTCGTTGGCTTCCAAATCTTGAATGGCAAATACACCAAAGGGACTTGTATTGTCGTTGGGATCCCGACGACGAATCTCGGTCTTGTCGCTGAAATAGCCGCCTTCTGCACGAAGCCACTCAATCAAATCGCTAATGATTGAGACTGTGTCGGCGCTTTTGGTCGTTGCTTCTGACGAGGATACAAACAGCACAAGCAGTATCGACAGGAAAGGGACGAGGCATCGTGGACCATCCTTTGAAGATATCATATTGCTATTGTAATAAGCAGGGGGTTGTGTTCGTCAGCGTCTTTTTGTTGTATGAGCACAAGGTATTGCAGGATGGGCTTTTTTCTCACAGATAACAACTGCTGTAAAAAGGGAATTGACACCTGCTTCCGCTTGACTACTTATTCAGGCCCTTTCTTGTCAATAGCTCATAGTACAGTGATTAGTGCACCTGGTGGCATGCCCTTGCATATCAAAGATAAATCCTTTGTTACGTTGGAGGTCTATCGCTCTTTAAGCATGGGGCAGTGCACGTGCCCTGTCATCTTTTCCGTGCGTATCCATTCCAAAGAACCCCATCAACGGCACTCTCCGAACGATGAGACCAACTCGGAAGCGACGCAAGTGCTTCTACCAGGTACGATAGGAGGTCGGCCGGCAAATAAATTCCAACGTCTTCGATTTCTTCGACTCAGGATGAAATGGCGGGAAGTCGCAACACATGTTTCTTCTTAACGGTTAAACCCGCCCAACGGGTTCGATACTTACAGAGATGGCCGGCGGCCTCGCTCATATGTGTATTTACATTGGACATCTTGCAACGTACCAGGTATGCATGGCAACGACGATGGCGTTCCTACGGGTCAAGGCCGCCATTCCATGGCTTTCTCAAGAAAGAATCCTAAAAGGCACCCTCAACAACAATAACATCCAAGCTTTATCCGATATTTAGCTAGTACTCGACCCTATTCGATACTGGTACGATTGAATGCAGTAAGCATGGTGATTCAGCAAGATTTATCTGTGCCCTACGTTGCTCTGGACAATGGCGGAAAGGCACCAGCAACCGGAAGCGGTGGTGCTTCCACAGAAAATAGCGATCCCGAGTCTCCTACCGCCACCAGCAGGAGCAGCATGGCATCGTTAGGGGAACGTCTACTGGAATCAAGTGGTGGTAGAGTTTGTGATAACAATGTGGCCGCCCCAACTCTTCATGCTGCTGCTGATGGTCGATCCAGGTCGCGTTATTCCGAAGAATTCCTGTTAACCAACCCCACACAACCAGGGAACGGTCCCCTTTCGGGACTCTTTGCTCGACGAAAGACGACGACGACGACGCATTCACGCCATGAACCTCCGGCAGAAGCCTACCAAACCATGCAAATATCCTCGTCGCACGAAGAACCCTTGTGGCAGCCTTGGACGGAAGATGAGTACTTGCGTCACGTCATACCCTGGGAGTCTCCCGAACAACGCGCCTACGTTGATGCCTTGTTGGAACGACGTGCCCACTATCGACGATTGAAATCCATGGGCATTGTCACTTTGGCCTTGGTGGTGGTGGTGGGATGGGTCGGATTTCTCATTCATTATCGTTTCTTTGGCTCGGAATACACCTCCATTTCTCAATGGGACTCGACCAATGTTGCACAACTGCTGGTAGTGTGTGGACTGTGTTTTGCGCCATTGTGGATGTCTTGCGGGGCCAAGGCACAAGAAAAAGTGGTCCACACAGAAATTCAGCAATTGGCCAAGAAACGTTTGGTGCTAGTGCAACCACCTGACGAGTACCGGGACAGGATCCCTTCCAAGACGGAGACGGTCGTTCGATTTGCGGAGTGACAACCCATAGATTTGTTGAAACATTTGTCTATCCCAACTCTTGCTGGTTCTCTTCTTGTGCTCATCCAACAAGAGGACTTGCCAAACAAGCAGCTAGCGTCAAAACGGCCCTGACACCAGATTCCAGAGATTTGGGAGCTTTATCCGTGGCCAGACATGCTATGAAAGGCGTTGCAACAAGATACTCGAAACAAAAATCCCAGAAAAGTTAGTGGTCCACCTTGACGACGACAATATCGACCAAAGTGCCAAACTAGCACAAATTCTACATTCCACGAATTCGAGTAAAGTCCACTTTGCTCGACTTCGGGGAGAGCACATCCGTGTCAGTTGATGAAGGCAATGGCAGTAATAACGACATGGGGTGGCTGGGTGGTCTATCTTCACAAACGTCTCGGGCTGTATGGAAGGCTATCAAAGGCCGGGGCAAGACGCGAGCTCAAGAAGAGGCGATGCGGGAGTTGCGACAAAGTCTATGTCGATACATATCCGATGTGGTAACGAAATAGCAACCATTCACTAGCTAGTAGAGCCATTAGGATCGTGGCTCATATACCAGTTGAAAATAAAGCCCACGCTTCACTCTGTCAAGCTTGTTGATGATATAGACAGGTTGGCTTACTAGTGGAGCGTCATACAAGTTTTCGTTTGGCGACGTGCCAGTAGATACTTAGATAGACAGTCAGTAGCAACGCAACTAGATCTCTCAATTCATCGAACCTGATTGGCTTAAACGCCATACGGCTATTGAAGAATGTAGATACTAGCTGTGATATTAGACACCACTAGTTTAATCGGAATGATAACACTGTTAACGTTGGAGGTCGAGGAGCGATGACCTGACCTAGTAGTACTAGTACCACTTCTATCATCATTCTATTGACTTTTTTACCAAAGACCATCGAATCTTCAGTAGCTTTTGTCTAAAGTACGTGTAGACCGGAGTATCTATAGAGCTAGCTACTACTAGTATCTGGGTCACAAATTGCAGCATCGCTCCGCTCCCTTTGTTTATCATCTGTAGTCTTTCGTAGTAGTACAAGTAGTATTACAGAAAGGCAAACGGCGGCACAGCGTCCCCCTTTAAAAGTAGCGGCGTATTGTCTACATTCCAATCGCGAATTTGGAATAGTGAACATGCTAGAGCGACTAGAACGCTTTGGTGGCTATACTTTTGCTAGTGCAGCGATGAAAATGGTCAACGCCACAGAAGTACTATTCAAGAAAAGCTGCTAGTAGTTCATGATAACATTGTTGTCTTGATGGATCCAGTGTACCAAACTCGCTTGTCGAACAACAGTGGCATACTCTGTATCATATTCTTATATTTAATTTTGAGCCAGAATCTTTGCGTTGAGCTTTTCCTCTCGTTGCCTTGCTTCCGCGGATGTCCCCAAGAAGAAGCCCTTGTGTACTTTGGACTCATGTTCCCAGAATTGCAAGGGCGACCTTTCATTCTTGGCCGTCAAAGCTTCCACACCATCTTCTGTAATCAACAGAGTATGTTCAAATTGAGCCGATCGTCCACCATCGACTGTCGTGGCGGTCCAATCATCGGGCCAGCTCAATACTTTGGCAGACTTTTGACAAATCATTGGCTCTATTGTAAAGGTATGTCTCGGTGCCATTTGTCCATTGGGTTCATTGTTTCGATAATGCAAAATGTCGGGCGTGGTGTGAAAGAGACTGCCGACGCCATGTCCACAAAAATTTCGAACCGTTGATAGACCGAATGGCGTAATATAATCTTCCATGATTGCACCCAGATCTTTATAGTCACGCCCCCGTTTGACATATTGACAAGCCTTGATCCAACAATCGTAGGTGACTTGTAGTAGTTTCTTGGATTCTTCGTCAGTTTCGCCAGCAACAAACATTTCACTACAATCCCCATGATAGCCATTCAAATACACGGTAATATCCAAATTGATAATATCGCCCTCCTCTAACTTGCGATCATCTGGAATGCCATGACAAATCACTTCATTGACAGATGTACAACACGACTTTGGAAACCCATGAAAGTTGAGAGTCGACGGATAGGCCCCCGCCGCGAAAATGGCCTCATGAACGGCCGCATCGATTTCGTCGGTCGTAATGCCCACCGCAACCATTCGACCCGCCATGTCCAAAATTTCTCGTGCCAATCGTCCCGCGTCTTTCATTTTGATAATTTCATCGGGTCTCTTGACTTCAATGATCCATGGCAGCATAGCAGTGCTCTTCTGTTTGGGGATCCCATCCAAGGCATAATCTGGTAGCTGAATGTTGGGGTCGACCACCACGCGTTGAGGAGACTGAATTCCAGGACGAATCGACCCAGCATAGGGAAAGGAATCTTGTGTTGTCGTGGAAGCAAATCCTCTCGACGACGCGCTAGTCTTTCTGCCGCTCTTTTTCTTCTTGTGCATGTACAAAGGAGTGGGGGTCGTCGTCGTTCGAGAAGGCGAAAAGGCATCGACTGTGTTATGCCAGGAGGCCACACCCAGTGCCAGACCGAGCAAAGATAGGCCGGTCCTTTTCATGATACTGTTAGAAGACACAACAGCAGCAGCGGGCATGATGCCATGTGCCATGAGCCGAGAAGTAACGCGCCCAAAAATATGCTTCGCCCGATCATCGATTTCCTCTCCCTCATCGTAAGGGGGCGAGGTAGATCATGCCAAGCAACGGTAGTGAATCGAGACTTGCTGCCAAGAACTGTATCGAACATACACATGATCCACCAGACAACAATGGGGGCATGTTTCATGTGGCTTCCAAGAAGCTCGCAAATACACACCACAATAGCCTCCGCGCGCTGGAGGATCTTTTGCGGCATCATCATGGCACCCGCTACTACCGTAGTTGTTGTCAGCGAAATAAGGCACGGCGACGAACTAATGATGATGCCCCTCCCCCCGTCACATGGTGGAAGTGCTCGATTTCATTGTTGGACATCTCCAGCATTTTGCCGGTCGATGGATACGAGATTGATTCTTCTACTATCGGTGTAGTTGAAAAAGAGGAGTCGTCGTCATGTGAAGGTCAGGTTATGAGCTTGTATGATAGCGGAAAAGCTAAAACATCTACTACTAAAATCAAACACTGGTCGCCATGGCTTATTTGCTTACTTCAAATTAGATGCTTCCAAAGCCTTGACGAAAATGGCGGACAGACTAGTAGCGCAGATTTGCTGCAAACAAGCCAAAGCAAGACTAGATGCTACTCTTCAAGTAGAAAGTCGATCATAATGTACATAGCGCAATGGGGACTCTATTATTGTGTATATATCACGACAGGTAATAGGCGTGGATAGATTAGTCGGCGGGAACATACCCACCAAACAAGACGTCGCAGCAGCAAATGGAACCAAAGGAACATTATCGAGCGATATAAGCATCGGCAAAAGCCCCTCAAGGTCGTCGACTCCAGGGCCACCGCCTGCAACACCACCAATTCATTGTTGTTGTTGTGTCTTAAGAAGAGTAATAATCTTCGGTTCGTCTCGCCATCATGGGAATAGGACGAGATATTTCACAAGAATAGTTTGCCCCATAGACATCCCGCAAGTTATTGCTCACTTGACGGGGTGCTGGATTGCGTCCCACCGAACTAGGCGAAGAAGAAGAAGTATGGGAAGAGGGCCCGGTGTATCGATCTTTTTCTTGAAGCCATTCTCGATCTTCTTCTCCTCCTCTCCACAAAGTAAAAGCTACTGGATTCATACATTCCGAACGTTCTATCGGAGCCGGAATAGGATCCACATCCATGAATTCTTCTTGTAGCATAAGACTCGACTGTTCACTGGTTGTTGCCGAACTCAAACAACTCCTATCCAGAGCCGGTGAATCCGGGCAAGGTGATAATGGTATTTGTTGTTGTGGGGACGTGGGTGCATTGGCATGTCGTCGGCGGCGGCATTTAATGACCCGACGTCGATGGGGGCGGGGCTCGGCGGCACCCCCAGTACTTCGGAATGCAATCGGTTGCACTAGACCTACTTGCATCCGAGTAGAAGGAGTCATTTCCCGCAGACCCCCAGCAGCATCCACAGATGGACGTCTAGCAGTAGTAGTAGTCGACGACGGATCGGCTGCTGCCGCTGCCCCGAGAGACAGTTGCGTTAAATTCTGCATCAGAGGCATGGGTGACGGTACCCGTGCGGCTGATGTTCTAAAAGCCGTGGGTTTGGAAGAGACCGTCTTGGGGGATTCTCGATGATGATGATGCACATTTTCCTTGTCGAGTCGGTGTCTAAAACGAACAACAAGCACAAGCATGTGAGCCACTACTATATTCGCAATCGAGAATACATGCATCCACCCTTCACTTAAAGCGTACCTCATAACACCGACAGGAGCCGATACCATGGGGTAAATCATCATGTCTCGTTCAGAGGTTGTTGTTTCAAAGGCAGACGATGAAAGAGGATTTCGTTGTTCCATTTTGAAAGAATGAGCAATGGATGGACAAGGAACGGGAAAGCACCGAAGCAGCAAAGCCGAACTCGATATCGCCGGTTCGAATCGGGAATAGCGATCCAGAGCCCAAATGGGAATGCCTAACTATGAACGAGAGGAGCGTAGGTCGTGACAAATTTGTGATTGCGAGAAATGGAGCACCGTTTTAGCGATTTCGTTTAGAAGAGATGGCGATGACGATAGAGACGCAATTGCCATGGCCACGAAAGCGTTTGCTGCCTTGTGTTGTGGAGGAACTTTTGGTGGTGTGGATGTTGTGCTAAATAACAACATCGTGTTGAGCGATAACCGAGCGTTGAGGACCAGTTAACATGGTGTAGGAAGATTCTCTAATTTCTGTGGGACACAATATGCTTCCATAAGACTAAACTTTTCAAACACTTCTATTCGATATTCAAAGCTGTGGTTTTTGGTGAGTTGTGCGACATCTAGATGAGAACCAAAGAAACATCCAGGCATGCTTTCTGTTATGCCTCAGGAGAAGTCCGGTAGGAGAGGGGCACTTTTCTCTGCCCAGACGTCATCGTTGAAGGGATGGAAGGCCCGGGCCCGCCAAAAAGAACACTGGCGAATCAATCGTGATTCGACCCGTTGGAATATTTGGAACGGCATCCAACAAAACGAACGTTGAAAACGAGGAAGATACGGCTCGGGAAGGATTGACCATGTCGTTTCGATCCAAAATTCCTTGACATCCTTCACTTGGCTGCGTTTACATAGCAACAATCCTCAAGCAGGCTTTTCCTTCTTTCGAAACGGATGCGTCTGGAAGCTCCAGAACACTTGGAACAATGTAGATTGGCCTCTAGCTCGCATCGATCCTTGCCATGAGAGAGGCTCACAATTTCATCACTTGACGACTCATCGTGTATCGACTATACGACAATGTTGAATACCAATCTCTATTATCCTGCCGACTGGCCTCAACTGCCCTTTCATCAAGGGGAAGTATATTTGCAAACTCAAGCGGGCGTTCACGATTCCGTCATGACCTATGCACCAAAGGTCATTCGTCCGTACATGCCAAGCCAGCACATGGAATTTTATCAACACCAGCCGTTTTTGGTAGCTGCTGCTCGAGATTTGCAGGGCAACATGTGGTCTTCACTCTGGATGAGCCCGACGGGTCAAGCCGATCTAGTGCTGCCCGGAAAAGATCCCAAACAACTAGTGTTACAAGGCGGGCCTGTCATGGGCGATGCCTTGGAGGGTCAACTCGCTAGTGGAACCGACGTGGGGTTGCTAGGCATTGAATTTGCCACCAAACGACGCAATCGTGTCAATGGGCGCCTGTCTGTTGTGGAACAGGACAAGCTAGTCTTTCAAGTCGATCAATCCTTTGGCAACTGTCCACAATACATTCAACCTCGACAGTGGTGGTCGGTGGGCCCAAAGGAAACAGAGACGAATCCGAGCAGTGACGAGCAAGCTTGTCGACGCCCCACGCAGCTCACTCTTGAACAAATTCAAATGATCGCTCATGCCGATACCATTTTTGTGGCCACTGGATATCGAGGAGCCGGCAACGATGTTCGATATGGCAATGATGCTTCTCATCGTGGGGGACCTGCTGGCTTTGTGATTGTCCAAGATGCACGCACCTTGGTATTGCCCGATTTTGCCGGCAACAACATGATGAATACCTTGGGCAATTTACACATGGATCCTCGCATGGGAATTACCTTGGTGGATTTTGAACAGGGCAGACTAATACAATTATCGGGTCGGGGGCATGTCGACATGGATGCCACCCGAGCTGCCAAGGTGTATCCGGGAGCGATGAGGCTGATTACTTTTGAGATCGAACACGTCAATGTCGTGGATCATTTGCCCATTCGGTGGTCGTCTTCGGAACAAGAACGACCACTGCAAATTGTTTCCATTGTGCAAGAATCCCTAGACGTCAAGTCCTTCTATCTGCGGCCCTTGCCTCAAGATAAACGCCCACTATGGGCGTTTCAGGCGGGTCAACATTTGCCCATTCGATTAGAATTTGGTAGCGGGCAGGTGTCGAGGACGTATTCCTTGTCGGGCAGCAATGCAGAGGACTACTACCGCATATCGGTCAAGCGTCAAGAGCTAGGGACGGCTTCGCGGATCTTGCATGATACTATCAAGGAAGGAGACGTCATTGAGGTTCAACGTCCGGCAGGAGACTTTGTTCTGGCCAAACCCCAGCCCGTTGTTGGAGACGAAACGAATGTTATGCAAGCTACAAATGCCAAGGAACGAACTACGTTGGTGCTATTGAGTTCTGGTATTGGGTTAACTCCACTCTTGTCGATGCTTCATCAAGTGGTAACGAATGACTTAAACGACAGCCATGGGTACCGCCGCGTCCTTTGGATCCATGGGGCTCGAGATGGAGAGCATCATGCTTTGCACGGTGAAGTCCAAGCGCTTCAAGCAAAGGCGAAACACGTACAATTGGATATACATGTTCGATACTCGCGTCCTACCAAAAATGATGATGCGTCGCTATCTTTTGACGACTATTGCAAAGGAAGAATTGACGCGGCGCTATTGAAAGCACTCTTGCCCCACAAGGAAGAACGCGTCAACCAAACCAACTACTACTTGTGCGGACCCGGAGCTTTTATGACCAGTATGGAAGATCATCTCGAGGGCTTGGGTGTTGATTCGAGCCAGATTCATGTAGAATCGTTTTGAGATTCTTCCCGCGTCGACAGGAGAAGGAATTGAGTCAGCGTTGATATTCCCATGTCGCTTGTAGTATTTCCCAAGAAAGAGGCTAGATACACAGTTCCATAATAGCATGCACAGCATCACTTCGCATTCGTTCAGTTGTCCTGGATCTTGACTATGACGCGCCGGATAGCATGGGAACACGTAATCGCAAGAATAGGAATTCGGTAAATAGGCGAACGTCGGAGTAGTACAGCGTTAACGTATCGCCGACTCGCTGTTCGACCCGGCGCACTGAAAGTGCGCCAGGTGATGCATCGAATGATGCAACGGCATTGGAATCCAAGGACCAGCAATCTGTCCATTCGCCTTTCCACTGACAAGTCAATAATAGGACTAAGAAATCGATCCTTTTCGCTCGTCAAAGTACTACATGGTGCTGGATATTACGTCATATGCGGCGCTGCTTTTACCATCATGCTAGTAAAGGCAATCGTAGGAGTACTCGTGGCTAATTCCAACAATGACGATAGAGAGAAAAGAAAAGCTAGGATCAAAATTGTGTCTATTTGGTTTATTCTTGAGCCGTGTTCGGCTCTAGTTGGTCTATATATCTACGTGTATTCTAGTTCTGTGCTGTTGTTGTTTTACCAAAACCAGCATTCTTGGCCGTTGTTGTTGAAGAGGTGCTGTTACCGTTTAAGGAGCTTGACGACCTTCATTCGAAGTAGCGTTGCCTGTTACGCGTTCGGTCAACAACTCGCGCAACGCAAGTGACAACAAGAATATCTGAATGATGAGTTCTTCGCTGTTAATAAAATGATCGGGCAAGTAGTCAGCTGTGATGACAAACAGTCTTCCGATGACAGCCACGAGTCTCATAAAGCTCCTCGACGGGCTAAAAAGGCCAGTAAAGTCCAATGCAACATGTGCCATGGTTGAGCACAACTCCGCCTCCACCATGGGATCCAACGGATCTGCAGATACATTCAGTTCACTACTACTGCGAGATTTTTGTCCAGCATTCACTACTCGTCGCGGTCGAGCATTGAATGCATTTCGGTGTCCAAAGCCGTGCGATAGTGAGCCCAACGAGATGAAGCCGAGGAAGATTAAAGTGTAGGGAATTGTCGCTTTCATTGTTGTTCGTCCATGAGTTGGTTTTACTTTGATGGTTTTGGCAAGTTTTGAATTATGTGATGGGCGATGACGAAGGAAGCGAAGGCGTGAGTGATGACGTCCTCGTCCCCGTGAGCGAGTGTAATCGCAATGTTGGAATTCAGTCCGTAGTCGCAGGAGCCTACTGCAAGTTTCAAGAAACTGCTGGCCTTGCCTACATGCGGAATTGATTTCAGTGAAAGGGGTAGAGCATCACTTCGTGCGTGGTCAAACACTACATAGTGTGGTTGATGCGATCGACGTGACGCGCTCTATACTTGTTATCTGTAGCTACTGTAGGGCTGTATGGAAACTGCTCTAGTAGAAGTAGACGAGGGTCCTATCTCTAGAAGAGGATCGTCGGAGTAGGCCAGGAGGGGTCTTGCATTACGAGTCCCGCATGACGCATCGTGGTCCAAAAGAATCGCGTCGAATTTCTTTCCACCGCGACGACGACTCCTCTCTCATCATCGCCCTCCGTCCAACCAGCCTATCAAAACAGGCGAACCTCGGAGTATTGCGTGTACGTCGCGGACTTCACTGCGACCGGTTGATGCAAAGCCAGTCATGCAAAAGAGGGTTGGAAACACTCCGAGAATGAAGAGTAGCTACTGTTAGTTGCAGCTTTTATGCAGCAATCTTTGTATGTGTGTGGCAGGCACTATGATAATTCCGATATAGAGAAACAAACTATGATCAAAATGTTGTCTATTTGCGGTTCTAATCTTGAGCCTTCGCGGGCTCTAGCTCTAAGTATCTAGGTGTATTATATTGGTCAACCGTCGGTCGTTGTTGTCGAGCTGGTGCTAGTAGTACCCGCCGATTAAGGAGCTTGACGGCTTTCATTCGATGCAGCGTTGCCTTTTAAGCGTTCGGTCACCAACTCGCGCAACGCAAGTGACAACAAGAAGATCTGTATGATGAGCTCTTCGGTGTGGATAGATTGATCGGGCAGGTAGTCGGCTGAAATGGCAAACAGTCTTCCGATGACAGCCACGAGTCTCATAAAGCTCCTCGACGGGCTAAAAAGGCCAGTAAAGTCCAATGCAACATGTGCCATTGTTTGGCACAACTCCGCCTCCATCAGGGGATCCAACGGCTCTGCAGATACATTCAGTTCACTAGGTTTTCGTCCATTCACTCGCGGTAGTGGATGGAATGCAGCTCGGTGCACAAAGCCGTGCGATATTGAGCCCAACGAGATGAAGCTGAAGATTAATGCGTAGAGAATTGCCGATTTCATCATTGTTGTTCGAGAAGCTTTTGCTTTGATGGTTTTGGAAAGTTTGAGATTATGATGGATAGATCACGATTGGAGAAACGAGAGCGACCCGAAGTGATGGGTCGTAACGGTCGAGGACTTGTTGTAACACGACCGTGACGTCGTCAAACAGAATCGGTCGATTCATCGCCGATAGAAATGCCGTCCTTTGATTCTTGTCGATGGCGCAGTTGGCCAAACAGCGGACAGTACTGCATTTCCACCTTGTCGTTGAGGACGGGAAGGGGCGACGTGTATTAACATTTTTAATCGTTCCAACATCCCAAGGCGGGAAAGCAAGGACTCCGATCGGCTCATGCAAGAAAGTGTGCGCTGGCTGAGAAATATCAGGCCGACAGGCTCGTCGGAGTACGATAACACATCTTGTTTGATTTTATGTGTGTTGGCATGCTCTCAAAGGCGCGCTGGTTGGAATTGTTATGGCCCAACAGGCTCGTCGGAGTACCACAACTAGTTTTCTCTAAATACTTTATTATTTTCTGGTATGAAGTGTTCGAGAATGTATAATATAACCCCCCCATCGAAACCACAATATAACGTACGGAACCAGGTTTCAGCCAACACCACTTTCCTTCCTTCTCTTCTTCATCAAGACTACGAGACAAGGCGCAAGGCTCGCGAAGTCGGGCTTGATCAGACGGATTCTGCCGTATTTCTAGCATCTTCATTTCGCCAACACGGACAGGGTACCACTTCCTTCTTTTTCACGACCGCAAGGGCCATCGACGGCCCAAATTCGTTGCTAGGTTGTGTCACTAAAGTAGTCGTAGTGCACCTGGTAAAAAAAAAGTGGACGGCAACATCATAAGAGGGGGTCAGAAAGGCAATGGAGTGTGGGTGCGCCCAAAAGAACGCTGTCCATGACTCTCGCTGACGTTTTGTGATCTGGCCCCAGATATTGCATCTCCTCCTATCCGAGGGGCGATTCAGTCGCAGCTCCTGTTAGTGATGGTGGTCGTCGTTTCTGACTACCTATTGGCTAATCGACCTGCATTGTACGAGCATGGGCCTTTCTCTTATAAAAACATCTTTTGTTTCTTCAATAGTCCCTATCTGTGGTTCTATGGCCTTCTGGAGTGAAGCCCGATCTCTATTTAACCTTGATAAAGTGCTGCCGGATCTATATTTAACCTTGACAAAAATTGGTCCAAGAAATGTTCGTATGTCAGAACCTAAGGAACTGGAAAGTATTATTGCCGAGACAGTCCGTGAGCGTCAAACTTCTCACTTCAATGTGCTCAGTCAGCCAGATATAAGATCTGTCTTGCGGTGTTCTTTGATTCTGATGCATTCTCTTTATTCCATTGAATCCGTTACGGAGTTTGTGAGAACTACAATGCGCCATCACATCTTGCAGCACAGTTTATTGGTTTTTACAAAAATGTCTATGACTTGATGTTAAACAACCAAGTCCCCAAAGGATTTAATTGCACCCTAGGGCTTAAACGGAATTAGGAACAATGCACAATGTGCATCTTTAAAACAGAAGAATCCTGATGACGCACATTTTTCTTAAAATTCTTGACACCACCAAGTTGAATAATGCAAACCTAATCCCGTTGCCCAAAATGTCTTCAAAGACTACGGAGTGCTTCAACTTCAAGAACCAAATCCCCAATGGAATGAGTGGCATCACTGGCGGGCGTACGAAGCTTTCAGGTATTAAAGAAGCTTGGTCATAAAACTTAACCGAAGGTCGGGACGCTTTATGCCTGCCAATCCCGCACGCAGATAGCGACAGTCCTCGCTCCACATTTTCTCAAGAGGCAAAACGGTGCCGCCATTTCTGGCGCCGATAATGGAAGAGAATCCCGTTGGAGATAGAGTGAACAATTATGATGTTCGTATCCGACTATCATCATCGCTAGACCGACCAGTGATGGAGGATTTGGCGGCTAAAACAACAGGAGCAAACCCCCGAGGGGGAATGAGGAGCCGAGATCCTAGTGTTGGCAGCTATGACGAGGAGAAAAGACAAGGATTTCAGCATCAAATTGGGATGGATGGCCCGTCGCCGACAGAAAGGATCAATGCGATGACTCCAGAGGAACGCATTCTTGGTCTTTATGACGTACATTGTGTCTCTGAGATAATCCAAGAAATGCCGGGCTTTGTCGCAAAAAAAATGGACGAGCTGGAGATTGCATTGAAAAGCAGGCAAACACCCTTGCCTCCGTCCAGTGGAAGAAAGATGCCTGCCTTAGATCATTCTACAGTTTTCAAAAGTCCGTACGAGCAAGCGAAAGAAAAGTACCCTGAGTATGCCGCCGACACTATGAAACTACGCTTTTTGCGATCTGAACGATTCGACATAGCCAAGGCTGCCGAGCGGTGGGCGAGGTACAATGAAGTCAAGCAAGTGTTTTTCGGTGATGAAGCATTGGGTAGGGATCTCAGTGTGAAAGACTTGAACGAAAACGATCGACAATACGTCAAGAGCGGCTATGTTCAAGTTCTATCCCAACGGGATCCGAAGGGAAGAGCGGTGGTAATGCTATTGGGGAAGATGAGTGCTGAATCGCCTCTAGAAACAACGGTGAGCTGAAACATTGAGAGGAGATGTCGAGGGCACGTAAAGCGAAAACAACACTGACAATTTTATAACTCTTCATCTTAGCTTCGAATCCTATTTTTGTTTTGTGACGCCTTGTCGGCTCGAGACGAGGTCATCCAAAAGAGTGGGGTAGTCCTGGTCTACTACGCCATTGGGCAAAAACGGTTCTCCAGCGACGAACTGTTGAAATGGTTGGATCTTGGTTCAGCTTTACCGATTCGTATCGAAGCGGCCCACGCCTGCTATGACGATCCATCCTTAGCACCCATGTTCGAGATCGCTAGCAACCTGATGTCCTCGAATTGCCTTGTGAGATTCCGATCGCACTTTGGAAACGACGACGAGTGCAAGTCAATTCTCAAGACATTTGGAATAACAATACAAAAGGAGCATTTCCCTCTAAAATCCGATGGAAGTACCCGACTTCACCACCTGCGAACTTTTTTGTTTGAAATTGGCGATGAAGAGCTTCTTCCTTTGAAGGGCGAGGACGATGCTGCAACAATAAGTTCGGCCCGAAGCTCCTCAGGGGCTTTGTCAAGTATCGCAAGTGAGACGACGGCGGTGGCGGCTCTTTCTGAAGCGACTCAGCCTGGTCCGGACGATATCATAATGGGAAGGGGGCGCCGAGGCCAGAAATCGAACGGAAACAGGCGTTATCACCAACTGTTGAGGATGTACCGTGCCAAGTATGAATCAGCGAATAACTTCGAGAAGACTCTGGTGGCGGAGCTTGTCTTGAAGTTGTTGAGAGAGGGCGGACATCGATTTCTCAGGCCGCGCGCTGGAGGAAGCACTTGGATAGAAGTTCCGGACGAAGTCGCTCGCGAGAAGATCAGGTAAGCTCTCGGATCACGGATTTTGCCTTACGTGATGCCTTGTAATATGCAAGTCAATGATTGCTAATCGACTTTGATATTTGCAGCCACGCCTTTCGAAATTTGCGAGAGACCGAGCCCAACGGGTAGCGGCATTTTTATGTTAAAATGCGTGGTCACACTTTTTTGCCGCACATCAGTCTCAGATTCCGGAATCCATGTGCGATTCTCGAGCGGATCATTCTTTCATCTGCCTCGACCCAGAGAGCGTTCTCGTCTTTGCTAAGTGGTAACAAGAACCTGCAGCCCAAGGCCTTCATTTCTCTATGAAGGACTTTGACAATAGCAGACTTTGCGTGCCGTGGCATTTCTTCGTAAGCCGTGCTGTATTCCAGTAAAAGCTTTTCGAGCTTTCGATTGCCCGCTGATCGAACACCCTTTTGACCGCGCCCGAAAAGAATATCATTCGGCAGTACGTCAGTTATGACTGACGTATTAGGTGGAATTACAGGTTGCGTGCCCTCCTGGTCGCCGCTTTCTTCGAGGGTTTGCAGCCATCTAAGGTGATTCTGACATTCCAGCTTCCCCTCCTGGTCTAGCGGCAAAACGTGTCTTGGGATCCCGAAGGTCGACAAAATGAAAACGCATTCAAGAAAGCTTCCAAAATGGCATTGATAGCGACCTAAATCACGTAGAGACATGACTTTGCTGGCAACTTTGACACCTTCATGAAGTGCCGGACTGTCATGGCAGCTGTGGATAGCCACCACCCTTGCCGGCCACGTCTCCAAACTAGTAACAAACGATCGGGTACGATTAAGATTCACAATCTGTCTTTGTCCGACTCCACAGTATATCACAACTATTCCATTGCGCGCAATTTCCTCGTCCTGGGTCGCGATGAGAGTGCACAGGAACAACATTTTGACCTGGCAGAGTCCAGTTAGATCCGCATCGATAAAAGGAGTACGTGCAGCGGTACGATTTCAAAAGACAGCTAGTCCAGAACAAAAACAGAACATACCTGCCCCTCAACTGGAAAATGCACCTGCTTCTCTCCGTGGACCCATATAATCGCTCTCCCACGACAATCACGCTGATCCAAAAGCTGGATGTACCCTTCTTTAAAGTGCTGACGCTCCTCCTTCGTCAAATCATCTAGGCCAAGCTCTTTCCCGAGCTTTCCCCGACCAAACAAGTCTCTTTTGGCGTCAAAATGGCGTGCAAGTCGGACGGCAGCTTTCTGGGGCGAGAACGACTCAGCTCGTAGGCACCTAAGGCCAACCGAGTCGACAAGGCTAGGGTTCTGCCGTAAGGCTTCCAGATAAGCTTCCCTGTTGTAATCTGGGAGATTGTCCATTTCCTCGCCCATCGACTTGATCTTTTCAGCTAGCCATTCTTCGTCTCCTTCATCGCTAAAGCCACACCGTGAAGATCATGAAGCGCCTCACAGCGTTCGTCACAAGTGAGCTTATTGAGCCTCTCCCTTGACGTTTCGATCCTCTTCATTTGTCGACTGGGAAGAAGAACCGATGCCTCTGCTCCATTTGCGACGCCCTGACTATCGAATACGTTTTGCAGGATCATGCCAGTTCGTTTTGCTGGTTATATACAAGACGGATTGCTTTGCTTTGAGAATATGAGCACTAGCAAATGATGGTAGAGAGCTCTGTATGACACATGATCGATGGCAAAATACGATTACATGGTAGTCACCGTCCTGCAGAAGAACAGTAATGAGGCAAATTCAAATGCGGGACTGTTGACGATTGTGTCCGTCATGACTGCTACGCAGGATACCAATTGTTCGCCACCTTTGCGTACGCCTTCAAGCAGTTTTCACTGCATTCTGCATGCAGGTTCTGACCGAAGTCGAACGAGTCCGCGCGCAGCTTTTTGCTTACAACCTTTTGCTTTCTTCTTCCCGACCACGCGTCTGGCTGCTAATATTGCTGCTACGCACGGTGCTACTACTCATAAAGGTTAATTTGTACCTCTACTAGAAGAATGGTAGAGGGCATTGGGAACGAGGGACGCAGCAAGCAGTTTCCCGCGTACCTTCTCACGGGTATCTTTCAACTGCATCCATTCAAGAAAATCGTGGGCATGGCTTCCTTTGATGACTGGTTTGTCAAGTCAAGGCCACGGGCTGATAGATGCTGAGTGCAGGTGAACAAGTCCTCGGGTTCTGAAGGGTTTGAGACGCACGGGCGGACAGTATCTCTGCAGTTTGCGTGGCCTGGCAGTGCCCACGTGGGTGCTTGTGCGGCGGTGCAGAAGTGCTAGATGTCTTATGAGAAATGATGCAACTTCTTCGGGCTTCTTTCCCACTATCAACATGATATGATACTCGATTCCTTACTCAGTTGAGATGAATCACCACCATGTGCGTGATGTGAGTTTCCAAGACGCAATGTTGGATGAAATGCAATTCGAATTGCTCTTCACGGATTCGCCTTCAACAGAAATCAACGATGGCTTCGGGAGGAAGAAGAAAGCCTCGCAGATCGAATACACCATTATGTAAATGTTTCGGCGACGTTGTTGCATTCCACGAGCATTCTTCCCCTTTTGCAAATCCGGAACTGCGCCTTTGCAAAAGTGACATGACCAGCAAAGTTGGCGATGCTACATCAACACGCTCTCAAAGAAATCCAGTGCCAGGGGCACCGACTCTGAGCAGTACTCGTGAAACGCCCAGGCACGATGAAATGCCCTGGCCAAAGGCGACTCTCCTCGCATCAGACGGAACTTTCCCCATAATATCTCAGTAGATGTTGGTGTTGCTACCATCTCGCCGTTTGCGGAGGGCAAAGCCAAGAGCACTTGTCGCCAATCGGATTTGGTAGGATCTTTTTGAAACAAGGAGTCTTCTCGTCCTATATGCCCAGCCTCCATCAAGGCCTTGATAATTGACGCGGCCTCGTCTCGGGTCATTCCAATGACACGCTCCATCAAATATTCGACTGTCAAAGGGAGAGGAACGCAAGAAGTTTCATCCAATATGATTCGAGCCCCGCTTCTGGTGACAGTCGTTCCGTTTCTAGCATTGTAATTTGCAGCTGCTAGCCAGTTGTAGTTTTCTCGATTGCGTTTCAATGTGTGCTCATCTCGGGGCATGGGAGCCAAATACAACGGCGGTCGTCGCTGGAGTAGCTTTTCCTGCACTTCAGGTTGTAATCCCATTACCATGACGAGGGCAGCATCAACAAGGCCCTCTGCCGCCGCCTTGGCAGCCATATTCGCTCCCGAGCTTGCCCCAATGGCGACGACTATAAACTTGGAGGAAAACTGTTGATATTCCTGACGAAACTCCTGCTGAAAAGTGTCCAGGACTCGTTTCAACCGGGGAAGATCCCGACCAGACCAGCATCCGCTCTTGGTATCAACGCACGTGACAGCAACGGGAATGTAGCCTCTTTCTTGCACCAGACGAACAATTCGGAGCTCTTCCGATAACCCGACGCATTCTGGGCAACTCATCGGTGAGGGCGAAAAGAATTTTAGAGCACTGTGGGTACAAGCATGGAGCAGCAGCGCGAGGCCCTTGATAGGCACTGCTGGCCTTGGTGCATCCAGCGAGTAAATCACTTCAATCATAGGTGCAGACGTTCCTTGATTGGCGTCCAATGGCATGGGAATTAAGCGGCGGGTCCCGTACACGGGACGTGCAATGTTTCTGTCTGCAACCGACGCGACGATCCCCCGTAGACCATCAATATCAAATGAGTGCCAAGCCAGTACCACAATGAAAAGAGAAGCGGCCCAAACTACTATTTTCCCAAAAGAAGACACCCTCAAAGAGCTCCGCGTTCGCTGAGACGACTTTTCAATTCGCACCATTTTGAATCCTAACTTTAGCCATCAGAAAGATGATACCACCCCATCGTGTTCACCAGCACTGCTTTTCGAAGACAGAGTTCATCGACTGCCCTGTTACCGCCAAGAATATTTTAAGAGGCTTTTGGGATGATCTACCTGCACCGTAGCGGCCTTGTTTGTTCATTGTACCTGTCGAGAGCTATCAGGCTGGTGATAGGGTATCATTGCTGCTGCTGAACGATCTTGGATTCTCCCACAAGTGTCAAACAAAGTGTCTGCCCCCAAATCCGATCCTGAATCGATGACGTGACGTCATCGACTCCTTGTGGCACACCGGACGACCGACGACGTCTTCAGTCACGACTTGATGATTCACAACTATTACACGCCCAAGCTTCACAAACGCGGGCTACCGGACGTTCATGATTAGATAGTGAAAGAACTAAAAACGCTTAGGGCCTTATTGACATTGATCGTGGAGTCCAAGATTATTGTCCAACATTTCATTCAATGAAGCCCTAATCAACAAAGAACAATTTTGTGAAGTTCCGTTGATATCAATCATGCAAAACAATCCATTCCTTTATGCAACTTTGGTTTGTAATATCCGGTTAGCTTGGTAGTGAAACTCTCGAGCCGCCTTCCTATGTATTGGGTTACTAGGTATGTGGTAATTATTTAGTGAACAACAATAAAGCGGCATGCAGACCTATCGTATTCTTGTGATCTGGTGTGACTTCACAGCTGCACGGTTATCGACTTCCACTTCGATGCAGAATCCATAAAAGAGAAAACTTTCTTTCTCTAAGTCTTGTAGGCGACCTTCGCTTCCAGAAGCAAGCAAGGGCACTATTCCAACAAAAGTTTGGATATGCTCCCTTCTCTTGGTAAGAGACCATCTGATAGCCGATAAGCACAAAATGTCGAGAGCACGGATATTGTACTGTCGTGGTCGTAGACTATTTACCGGATGAGTCCAGCTAATTGCGAAACAGTGTAAGTTGAATCAAACTTCACAATCTTGGGGCGGAAGTAGTGCGAAATAAAAGCGCCGTCTTGGGCCGAACGCGTTGAGAGAATCTGTGCTTCATCTTCCCGCAACACGCACGAAAGGCCGTTCTGCTGCTTGTGAATGTGAACTCGGAGTTGCTCCCTCTCTTTCCTCTTTCCTAGAGTTGTTCACAATTTTGTACATCACCAATTTTGAACGTTTTTGTTTCCGGTGTTGTCTTGATTGTATTATTCCAAACCCCTTTCCATCATGCAAACTTATCTTTCAACAGCTCCAACGTCGTCTTTATGCTTTTCAGTTGTTTCTGAGAGTCCGGCGGACCGCTCGAGTCTTCAGCACCGGGCGATTAGTTTGAGCAATTCAGGAGTGGCAATGATGGAATGTGGGCTCCATGATTCGGCCATTGAGTCTCTTTCGCAGGCTCTTAAGATGTGCCGTCTTATCATGGACGAAGCGGTAGATTTCCCTGCCCCCATGGGTACGACCTTCGATGCCTGCATGGAGGCCTCGCGATTGGCGGCCCCCAAACTGGATGCGCGTCTCAGTTGCGGAGAGCGTTATCTCTACCAACAGGCCGTTCGTATCCCTTTCAACGTGGGGTCGAGCTACCGTGCCTGTGTTATGGTGTCTACCATGGTTACTTTCAATTTGGCGCTTGCTAATCAGCTTGCCAGTTGCAAGAAAGTAGCCGATCCTTCCGAGTGTCAAGTCATGTTAAGGAAGGCGGTCAAGTTGTACGAACTCGCCTTTAGCATGCAACAGGAAGAACAGTTCGATGGTAACACTTTGTTCACTCTGGCCACTGTTAACAACTTGGGGTTGATCCATTCTCAATTGAACGACCGAATGGCAGCCAACCAGTGCTTTGAATACCTGTTGAGCACTCTCATGTATTTCAACAACTCGAACGGGCAACGCCCCGCCAACTCTGGAGAGTTCTTTGATGGCTTTTTCCGTAACGCCAGCTCGTTGATCCAAAAGTCGGCATCGGCGCCTGCCGCCTAAAACACTCAACAATTTGCTCACACACACATCCATTCCATACACAACAATTTCGTTACATTTCATTCTTTGGTCCCGCTATCTTTTTTGCGCTGATTTTCAATTTTCAATGCCATTTTTAACACCTTACACAACCATACTACAATAACAATATCTTAAGACTTTCTACTATTACTTCCATCGTCTCCCCTTTAGAGCTACGAGTACTGTAGAGGGTTTGCAATCATGGTTGAAGTAGCAGTATTCCTCCACCACCGGCTCTTTAGAAAGGCCGACCCGACGCGTTAGTGGCAATTAGCGAATGGCAAAGAAGCCTATTGTTCGCCCTGTTCTTGAGTGTTCCCCAAACAATGGCCTTCGCTTCTTGCTGGTTCATGATTCGATGTGGGACTGCACCGCCAGAAGTAAAACTTCCCGCCACAACCCAAGCGGACGACGCAAATGAGATTCGGGAGGCACTGATGCGGCAAATCAGAACCGAACATCACAACCAAAAGAACGGAATTGTGCGAAATATCATTTCCCCACCGGCCACAAGAGGTTTCCTCGAAGGAGGACCTATCCGCCGATTCCAGCAGATACACGGCATCATGGATAGAGGGACTTGACCTCGTTGAAGTCAAAGGGGGGCAGTGGGCGACTAGCTGAGAATCCTTCTTGATGGCCGCCTTCCTTGTTGCATGCAGGATCCAGCATTCAAGCATACACTCTTCTGCTGTTTCGCCCCAAAACGAGGACAAATTAAGCACTTGCCTCTTGTGTTGATATGGCCCTTGCGGTTCGTGAGAATTCGAGCGTCTTTCGGGCAGAACAGAAGAGGGTGGTGATGGTGACGCGTCCGACCGGTTGCAAAGGGGCCAAGGGCAAGGGGTGGCTTTCTGGATGAGCGCAAAGCGTCTTCGACGACAAGAAGTGCTGAGTTTTGGAAGAACCGGCGGGGGTGCCGCCTATTGATGAGTATGACACGCTGGCGGGCGACGGCAGAATTAGCCTTTCTTCGGTATGAAAGATCGATCGTTGGACTCAAACCTGACCATGCCTCGAGACTACTGGGTAAAATTATTTCTGGTAGGGAAACGGCGGTCCATCATATGCTGTGTGCTCCCTCCAGATCCTCCAGATCCTAGCCATTGCATCGCCCCCAATTCCTGTCAAGAACGATGCTGCCGAATGTTGGGCGGGCGGTTGTGACCGAGCGGGTGGCCAGTAGTTCGAAGCAACTATCAGCGCAAACTAGATCTGTTTCGAAGGGGCTGGGGCATGTGGCATCTCATTTGCACCACCAGGTGGGCAGCACCCACCAACATTCAGGGTAATCTTGGGGGATATGCGACAGCAGAGTGCGCTATTTTTACTCCACGCTTGGGCCAATACCGTCGATTGACTGAGGGAGATTCGTCCATTGTGAAGTATGAAGGTATGACGTTGATGGGTCTGTCTTGCTTAGCTCAAATGAGAGACCCCTTCCTGACGCCAGAGAACACTTGGGATTCAAACAGGTACACTGCCATCTCGTTTATTTGCTAGCCAAGAGTGGAAGACAAGCTTGTGAACAGGCAACATCCATTCCCACGACGCGATATCTTCGTCCCAACAATCTCTTACAGCTGTCTGTTGCGAGTCGATACCAAGACGAAATAGTTCTCGCGCATAGTTAGTCACGAGGACCTCGCCTGGAGAGCCACCAAAAACACTATAAGCCAGCCAATCCACCAGTTCGTTGTATTCCTCGCCACTTGGGGGGATCGCTGGTGAGGAAGTCGAGAAATTTGAGTCTGTCGTTGTAGCATGTGGTGTCGACCCAAGAACTTTTCTTCGCTTGTGTACAACAGGGTCATATTCTGTATGGCTGCTATCGCTCGAGTTTGCGTTTTTGTCGTTCTTATCAGTCGAGTATGATTTCTTCGTCGGACGCCACTGTGGCGCATCGCCTTCAAAGACTTGAAGCATGAAAAGTTCGTGATCCCACCAATTCCCCACTGGCTTGTTGTTGTGCCATGGACCATGGCGCGTTATTTCGTTAAGCAGAAGCGTCACTATGGCATCGTCGTCTTTCTTTAGACCAACTCGAAACGTCCCCACGTATTGAAACTCCAGGTTCTTCAGAGGTGATATCTTTGTATACACCCAATACTCCTTCCCCCTTCCATGCGGTGTGCCATTCTTCCATTCTCCAACGTAGACTTTTAGACCGATTTCTCCCTTCTTACCAGCTTCGAGCTGATTGACGAAGCAGACACCAAAGCCATGCTCGAGGACCCGTCCGTCCTTACTATACGACCACTCTCCAAGGTACATCTCTTCGCCCCTTTTTGATTTCTTTGTCTGCTCGTACATCCAGACGGGCCGAGCCTGGTTCCTGGGGATGTGAACACTTCGACCACCCACCGCTATCTTCCACCAGTCGTAGGCGCCGTATTTGGCAACCACTTCATTGGCCTCCCTCAAGCTCAACCATCTGCCGCCCTTCCCTGTAAGGCCGCGGCGCTGATCGGCCGCGGCAACTTCACGCTGTTTCTTCTGATCGCCGGCCATTGCAGTAGTCCCATACAAGCAATCAATGTTGTCAATACAGAAGCATGATAGAATCCCAGTCCCCCAGTGCCATTCTACGCCAATTTACCAACACCAACAGCGAGCCACCAATGTCTCAACCGCCCAATGCTCTTATGATACGATTAATTGCCGCCACCTTCGTCTTTTGCTTCTCAACGGCGCAAAAAATCTGCGGGGCCCCGCGTCATTGGGCCAGCGCCTGTCCGCCACACCTGCCAATCGTATCGGCAGTCGTCATCTCGCTATCATCCATAGAGTGAAACGAACATCCGTGTAAAAGTTTCTTCTAGACTACAGCATGGAGGATACAGAGAAGGTAGCTATACCCACTCGGAATTACTTTCGTTGCAGTTATATAGTGTGACGATTGTCGAGATCCCTGGCGTCGTGTGGTACTACTACTACTACTAGTACTACTAGGCTGAGCCGCCTGACGCTGACTTTCCTCCCGCGCACGACTTCTTACGACCGACGTTGTTCGCGTTTAGCTAGATACTAGTTGGTATATGTCTGCCGGTACAATGGATCAGTGTCCCGCCTGGTAGCTAGATACTAGTTGGTATATGTCTGCCGGTACAATGGTGTCTGATCTAGATCGGGATGCGATTTAGAGGTACCTCGGGTTTCGGATGCGGCCCCCCTTCGCGGCAGGCATAAAATCTTATCCTGCCCAGGAGACTCACCAAATGACTAGATAACTCAAATTGAACTGAAACAAAAGCGTGGTTTGAGAAACCTTGAGTTCGATTGTTCAGTGCGATTATCGTTCTTCTGTACATGCTCGCGGTAACCACTCAGGCATTCTTGGATTCCGTGTCCTCGCGACGCCGAACTTTTCGAGTTTGAATGCATTCGTTCCACCACTCTCGGCAGTTCGTATCATGTTGTAGCCCAACTGGTAGAATCCATAGTTCGCGGCGCGATACAAGGGAGTGGGCCAGCAAAGCCATAAAAAACCAAGCCGAGAGTATACAACGTTGTATCTACACAATTTCCTTCTTGTACCGGCAATAGCGTAGAACTTCCTGCTGAAAAGCTTTGCTTCCCAATATCTCTCGATGCTCGGCCTTGTCGAGTTCCACGACTGTCAAACTACCGACCGAATCTTTCCAGTTTTGAATGGATGCCAAGCACCAATACGGAACGGTTCCATCTCCACTCCGATGGTTCCCTGAAGGCGATGGTATCTCCTTTAGTAGATATCCATCCACAGCATAGCGATCTGCTGCTGGTGCCAGCGCAATGCAGGGACTTGGATCGAGTTGATAGTTGGGTAGGGATTGTCGTGTTGAATGACAGGCATCGACGCGGTGATAAAATGCGGCGACTTCCGTCGGGATATTGATTCCGTAAACGGCATGGACGCGCTGGACGGGCGGAGATTCCACGGCGCAAGTCGTTTGGGGCCCGTACGGGTCTTGATCGTAAAGTGTTCCAATGGCATTCAAATAGGATTGCATTCGAGGGCCTTCCTGGTACATAAAGTCATGCCCTGACATGCCATGATAGGTTTCATTCGATTGCTTGTCAGATAGTCGGTACTTGTGTTGGGCATTGGGTGTCGCCACATCCGAGCAGAGGCGTTCCTTGGGCGACAAGTCGTCGTACGGTTTCCAAAGTACTTGTATCTCCAAGGTAGCTGTGCGCTTTTCATGTGGTTGATGAAAGCAGCTCCTATGCGAGTCATGGATATGAACGAGTTCGGTAGTTTCCGTTCGAGCCACATTCGGGGCAAGTCCTTGAAGTGCAAGTGGTTCCGAGACGGCCAGGATCGCCGACGCTTCGACTGTTATTTGGTTCAAAAGATTGAGAGGAAAAACAGCCAGATCAAAGACGCAACAAATCAGCTCCAAAATAAAACCGACGATTCGATTGATCCACTCTACACAACTAAAGGGTCGAACCAAGGCGGTTCCTCGTTGTGTAAGCTGATCCTTTCCGGACTTGGTCAACCCAGGTTCCCGTAGATAAAGTTGTAGAGTAAGTTTTTCTACGGCCTTGCTGTCGACTGTGGAAGGCAAGACGAAACAAAAAGTCTCGGTGGTAAAGTTAGCCTTGCCATCCATGCCGTCGTCTTTCAAAAACCGAGTCGATAAGAGTCGAATGCTGGATTTGTCTTGGGCATTGCCCAGTGCCGCTTGAAGCATATACCCGGTGGGCCAATCATTGGGTCGGCGGTTCTTGACGAGAGTTTGGACCCCCATGGGCTGTGTGATTGTGATTTCGAGTAACGTTTGACGCTTGACCCAAGCAACAGGAGGGCTCTCGGGCAATAACTGTGTCGGGAACATCCAGGGAGTGCTGCCAAGGGACCGACCAAAAATGACTTCTTCTTCAAAGGTAAGAAAGGGGTCCAGGCACGAGTGGTCCACCAGGACAGCTTGTTTGATAGCCTTGGGGACACCAATGTGGGTGCCGCTTACGGGCATGTACGAATAAATATGCTGATCAATCCAGGCTTGGCCCTTGTGTTGTTTGGCGTACACTAGTAGATAATGTGCCACTTTGGATCCCAACGAGTGACCCAAAATCACAATGGGAACTTGACCACATGCCTGATACATGTCCTCAATTTGTTGTATAGTCTTGGTAAAATATTGGTCACGAGTTTGCAATTCGCAGGGAGGAATACGCCAATCCCAGGGCGCGGCTTGCAAATCCACCTCTGCGGTGTAGCCTCCTTCAGTGACAAGGAATTCGATGAGCGGTCCAAAGACGTACGTGATCATGTTGGTCAAGAAAGAGGGATAGAGATAATTGACGCCGGCTAATCCAGGAATGGCCCGCACTCGAACGCCATTTTGTTCCGATTTCAAATCTTCTTGCAGCATCATATGGCGTACCCACATTGACCGAATAATGCCTTGTTGCTGTTGTTTCTGTTGCAGATCCTCCTTTCCACCTGGGTCGACCGATAATATAGGGTCGCTGGTAGTTTCACCCAGGCCTCGTTGCAGCCGCTCCCAGGGCTTTTGGATGGCCGACTGCGACAATTTGTCTAGACCCAAACTGCCAATGTTAAGCCAGAGTCGCTTTCCTCTCCAAGTCGGACATTCAGCCGATTCTTCAATCTGCAAACCAGAGCTCATGAATCCTGGAATGATAAGAAGCGGGCGCCGCCGATACTCGTCGCCTGGATTGCTGGTGGAAGATTTGTCAGTGGCCGCGTTACTCGAAGATCCGGTCAAGAAGGAAAACATTGTATGCTGCTGCCACCGGTGGCTGTAGTGTTACAAAAGCGGGATGCTAAACAGCAGTGATAACAGGCATTTGCTACATTGGCAAAAGACCCGAAGTAGCAAGCGAAATGAAAATGGCATCATGGTCATCCTCGTCGTCGGTAATAGGATGCCGATATCGTTTGACCACCTCGACGGCTTCTCTTGTGACTACCTCGACCCGACTATACGATGATCATGGCGTAGTCTCCCCACAGAAGGTAGTAGCTAGATGTTAAATAGTAAGCAACCCCAATACCTATTTCCTGGGAATTGCGTCACATTTCTTCTTTAAACAGTTGCGTCGGAAACGATACTAGACTACACCATCGTATGATACTCATCTGCCGCTGTTACTATTTGCCGCCGCTGAACGCCTCACGCCCCGCCCCCTCGTCCCCCAGAACCAAAAAAACTGCGACCGGTCCGTGCAATAAGATGACGCTAACCCCATCATCTTCTACTCTATGGATTCCACTTTATTGGCAATAGATCCTTCACAATCGGTGAAGCCGCCGATCTTCCAGTCGTCGTCCCCAGCCCTGACGATGATGATACACATGACACGTGACAAACCACGGTTGCTTGCTTGAGGAAATTGGAGAAGGGAAAATGCCAACTAAAACAGAGACCCCGGGACTCGAAACCTTCTCCCGAAGCAGAGAACCGTTCTCGATGCGAGGTCCTTTTGGAAGGTAGGCCCAACTGCTGGACCCTACCGTTGAATCTACGGCTTCCACAGGAAGATTCAGTCCTGATTCGAGCGCTTGGGCATTAAATGTGATACTCCGATGAGGAAGTAGTTGACGTCGCCATCAAAGAAGGGCAACTATCTAGTTTTTCCCTCCAACATGTTGACACGCCACACAAACACGAACCTGTTCGTTGAGCTGGTGAGAAACACCGGCTCGCTTTGGCGATGCCAGATCGGAGTGGGCCCTTTGAGAAGCGCGGTGCACTATGGTCGTCGACGAATGGGCAGGCGTTTTGTCCCTTCACATGATAAAATGGACAAAAACTGCTTGCGACTACCCTTGTCCGCATAGGTGCTCGGTGCCATCTCCGACTTCCGAGAGAAGGCACAGGCACTTTGCGATCCCGTAGATGTTCGGGAACTTGACTCAAAACAAGAAACCCGCCCGGCCAACAAGATAGAGTTTCCTCACAAAATTAACCAAATCGATAGTAAGAAAGAAGTGCAATCCAATGCATACAGAAACAATACCATCATCATCAACAACATCCTGCTAGACTTAGATTATATTCCCGAAAATGTCATCGAAAGCCTTATTGAAAGTTCTTACCACCCCGTCCAAGATTGCGTCGGCCTTGGACTGGAAGAAACTCAACGGAACTGTGTTGAGTCTTGATATTCACAAGGACCGCATCGGCCTGGCCATTGCTTCTCATCCGGCCTTTGGAGAGAAGGCTGCACCGTTGCAAGATATCCCGCTTGCCAGAAAGGGACGAGTTACGAAAGAATGCAAAGAGAGGTTGGCGGCACTAGCCAAGGACCACCGAGTCTGCGGTGTAGTGGTCTCGTGGCCTTTGCAGCAAGACACGGGACGCATGGGAGCGTCCTGTGGTCGTGTATTGCACGCTTTGGAAGAACTCCTTCAAGATTCTTCCTTGTGCACTCCTGGGCGTCCCCTCTGTTTGTGGGATGGAGAGCATTCCATGCCGGAGCCTGAAGATCAGTGGGGTCGCTCTGTGGCTTACTCTAGAACTTCCGACAAAACGGTGCACAAGGCATCGGAGGAACAATACAATCAAGATGAGAATGTCGTAGCTGCCAAAGTTTGGGAAGACTTTTGCCAAACGCATTGGCCTGAACTTTATCAACAAAAGGCACGAGCCACGATATCAACCTCATCATCGCAACCGGCTCGTAAGTCGACGACTTCGGTGGACGATGCCAACTGGGAAGACACGTCGGCCTATGTCAATGCGGCGCTTCTTTAAGCATCAGGCGCTCAAACAATTTATACGCTAGAGAACCATAGAATAGAAAGCAAGAATAAATAGATGATTCAATCAAGTCAACCATCAGCTCATAGGGTTTCAGATGTTCTGGCCAGTGTACAGTGCCAGCAAGAATAGATGTTCAAGTATACCAACAGTAGTTTACTTTCGAGGAAAGGAACTTCTATTAGACAACTATGCATCTTATTAGAACCCTAGATTGCTGGTCTCGACGACGGAAGCACCAATGGTGCTGGAATCTACGTACTACGTACTACAACAAGGCGGGAGCCTGGCTATGGATAACACCACCCCCACAATCTTAACTCGTCGTACTACTACGAAAATTAGTATGTGGGCGGAGATACCGGCGGGAGAAGCAAGTTGACGGCTCGATAGCCAGTGGTAGATCCTCCTCTTACTTGCTTTGCGTGAACGAGTCGTCGGGGCAGCAGTAACGGAGGCACCAGTTCTAGTACATGTGGCTGCTGGAATACCGTCACAACGACCCGGTAGTATAGTGATCTGCTAGAGTAGAGTGATAGATGGAAAAATCTGCTGCTTCATCGTGAACTAGCTACCTTTTACCACTTACCTAGTACTCGAAGTATGTAGTAACGTGCCCTATGCGCAAAAGGGGTTGTAACCTTAGTACTTTTCTAGTACTTAAGGTATGGCATAACGGCCCTCACCACGACGTGTGTGGCTTTCGAGGTCTCGCAACAAAACGGGTGGAGGAGCGCGGATCTTGCCCGAAAGTAGGCTGATGTGCTGGTGAAGTAGATCGAACGAGTCATAGATATCCTTGCTCGCTCACTCCCCCCTCCGCCGCGCGCTTCGTTCGATCGCAGGAGAAGATCTGTCACCCCCAAACTTGTGATTTCTTAATCACGAGATTCGGACGAATTTTAATCTTAAGATTAAATTCTGATTGCCACGTCAGCACCAAGCGTCTCATCCGACAAGATAGGAGACACTCAGCAGACACTCCCCGATAGGGGTGGCATCTCAATCACGACTTCCAGACGTCCCTGAAATGACCCGAAACACATGATCGGCAGCTCTTGCTATGACCCGAAACATGTGATTGAACGCTATCACTACTCTATTCAATGCTAAAATGACCTTTATCAATACTGCCCTGTGCCCCCTGGAGTGGTCGTGGGGGGAGGTTGGGGGGTGAGTTTGACTAGAGGAATATGAGCAGTTGCGATATCCTTGTGACAAATAGTCCGACAAAAGAAAATGGCGGGAACGGTCCCTTTGATCAGATGACCTTGGCGATCACAAGTTTCCGGTTCAACATCTTGTGATTATTCAGATTCTTCTGATTAGGGGTAACAGATCCAAAATATCCAAAAAAGGCGGCGCAGCTTTGGATAGCCATATCTTGCAATTGACAGCAGGAACACCAACATCCGACGACGGCAATTAACGCATAATGAACGTTCAATGAGCCATCACGATCAAGATGCCGAGGAGGTGGTGCTGGGGGACGATGGGGAATTGCTCGTCCAGCAAGTGTTGGCGGAAAATCCACCTGAGGAACGTGGGGTTCGCGACGAATGGAACGGCCATGTTGGGTGGCATCGCAAGGCAAACGTACAATTAAGAGGGCAGCGAGCACCGGCTGCAGAAAATGAAGATCGTGATCACTTGGATGGTATCAGAGGCAAGCATCAGCATTCCGCCGCAGGGGCTTTGCTTCGAAATAATCGCACCGGCAGTTCTTCTTGGTCGGGAATGGCAAGGAGGGGAAAGGAAGAGACGGCCACTGGTTCCAACGTCATTATACCATGGTGGTGGGGAGGCTTGATTTTGTTCTCAGTTCTACTTGGCTTCCGATTCTTCCGTGCTATATTTAGACGGGAGGCGGTCACGGCGCAAAAGGAAAACTGAGTCAGCCGCAGCTTTGTTCGGAGGGGATTCCTTCCATTTACTAGTCAAGCTAAAAACGCTCTGTTGACTCTGGTTTCTGCTCAGCCGTCCTGATAGCAACGGGGACCAAATGCTATCTTATCCCATATGCGAGTATGCGAGCACCTGCTAGCTACCGGTACCGGTAGTACCTCGTGTTTGGTTTCAATAGTCAACTTACTATCGATTGACGCCGCCCCCCAACGTGCTACTCGGAGTAGTCAAATTGCGAACATCGACGAATGACTAAAGTTTTCGGATAAAAAACAGCCTTCGTGGATAAAATGTCAGGTTTAAATAATGTTGGCCGACGGTGAACTTCCAGGAAGCTCGCAAACGAATGGTCCTGTGCTATCGGCCTATGTAATAGTTTGTTCTCTCGCTCCGCACACAATTTGATTGTACGTCATTGTGGGCTGGCCCCACAGCTAACCCATAATTCAAAAATGATGCGTAAAGTATCATGTTGGCGAAGGCAGTGGATCGCGACATCAGAGGCTTATAAATGAAGAGTATCATTTCGACAACACTTAAAGAATGCTTCGAATTGAATCTACCGGGTTGGAGCCTTCGCTATGTCTTGCTGTCGGTAGAGAAAAAGCACGCGGTGTGGCGTGATGCTTTTTCTAATCGGGAAAATAAGTGGCGTGGTCGTCGCTTGCGTCTTTTCACATCATCATCATCTCAGGGACAAGAATACCCGACGGCTTTTGCGGAAGGATAGAAAGCAATAGACGCGAAAAAGATCGAAAGAAGGACTCTGTATCGGAGCAGGCAACTCTATGCAATCAGCGTAAAAGTAGTCGAATATGGCAGAATGGATATCGATCGGTGCTAGTCCGGGGGGTCCTACCATGATGCCCACAGTCAACCCTCAAACGCACAACATTGTGGGGCTAGATATAGATTACGGAATGGGCCATCAACACTCCTCAACCCCTTCGACTTTGTCGGTTCGACAGGAAAAGGTCCTTTCTGTCCTGTTTGTTTTATCGGCAGCCCTCTCCATCATGGGGAGTGCGACTATCATATCCAAGGTTCTTCGAAATCGATCGATAGCCTCGCCTTACGATCGACTAATGTTTGGCTTGAGCTCGTCAGACATAATAGCCAGTCTGACATGCGCAATGCAACCTTTCCTCCTTAACGCTGATACGTCCCGGAGAATATGGGCAGTAGGTAACGATGCCACTTGCGCCTTTCTTGGTTTCCTAACTCAACTGAGCTTTGCGGCGATGATCTACAACGGAGTCCTGAGTTATTACTATCTCTTGACGGTTCGTTTTGGCTGGAAAAGAGAACAAATAGCTCGGTACGAACGATTGATGCACTTTTCGGCGATCATATTTCCTCTGGCCACCGCGTCTATAGGTGCTGCCTTTGGAGTCTTTCACGAGCTTGAAGTGGGGTTCGGTTGTTGGACATCGAATTACCCTGAAGGCTGCGAAGGAGATGAATGCACTGCCCACATATGGGGGTATGTTTTTGGTATGATTCCTATTGGATTCAGCTTTGGATCATTATTGATTAACAATATCATAATCTATCGATACGTGAGGAAACACCTTTGCCCGGCTTGTTGCGAAGACAACCAGACTGGATCACCAGCGAAGGATGGCAAACAACGTACTCTGGATATGGTACGGAGAGCACAAGTGCGGGAAGTGGCCATTCAAGGCTTTCTTTATGTGGGAACCTTCTTCTTTTCTTATTGGTCTCCATTGGCTTTACGTTTGATGGAGCATCTTATCACAGACCTCGATGATGCGAAGGTGTTTCCACTCTTGGTAATTCAATCGATTTGCTGGCCACTTCAGGGATTTTTCAACATGTTTGTCTACGTTCGTCCAAGCTATCTTCGAGTGCGAGCGTCATATCCAGATCTTTCATTGTGGGAGGCAATGCGGAGGGCTTGCTTTGAAACTAAAAACCCAGGACCCGCCGACTCTACGCCTTGGGGTGATACAGATCCTAGGACAAAAACGGCAGACGATCGCTCAGAGGCTGATAATGGCATAGAGTCCTCGTCGCCGGCACAGCCGAAGAAATCTTTCTTCCAGATGCAACCCCGAGAGTTTTACAGCGCATGTGCTAGAAGTGTCATGTCCGCCGCTTCTGGTAGATCAACGCAGAGCCTCGGGTTTTCAACTACACTTGAAGTAGTCGAGGAAGAAGGCGCTGAAGAATTCCCAGACGATGTCAACGACTCTGGGACACTGCCTGCTAGCTACCAGATGGACGAGGTCCAAGAACCCGAACATCCGATTGCAAACGAGGATAGCAAGGAGGCTGAAGATGGGGGTCTGCGCATCAACGATGAGAATGCTACCGTGGCGGCTGCTGCGGCTATTGTCCACAGTGTGGATGACTCGGCGCTATCATCAATAGCATCTTCACGGTCTTTTCGGATACGCATGGACGGAGTTGTGCGAAATGATTCAAACGAAGAGAAAGACCCCATTTGCTAGATGCAGTGGCTACAACGCTAGTACCACCATTGCACCTACTGCTGAGTCTCTGGCGCGGTAATTCGCTGTTAGATCACTAACCTTGACCGTATGCAACAGTTTCCGGCACATCGGAGCATGGGTATGATGAAAAATTACAAATGCTATCCGTTTGAGCCGTCATTGTCATGCATGCAACCGCGACGGCAAAGGAACTGTCGGTACCCAGGGATCTACTATTTGGGCACGTTGTTGCCCTTGCGACGTTGTAGCTATGGCTCTTCGATAGGCCATTAATACCAGCGTCGAAAATCTTCATGGGCACTTTTTAAACATCAAGAGCCTCTTTTCTAGCATCTCGCTCTAGTCAAACTTGGATATCCAACCCTTCGAAAACGCATACTCTACAGCTAGGTAGACCCCTCCAAAGAGCACGGCGCTTTCCACTCCTTGCACAACCCCTTGTGTTAACATGCTCCAGTCAAAGTAGCCAATCGGAGCTCCACCTGAGAAAAGAAGAACGATAGCGAATATTAGATCCCACGACGACTCCAAGATGACTAACAATCTGGAGAACTATATCAAAAGCCAGACTCACAACTCAATGGAAATGCCGAGCATTCCGGCGAAACTTGAATAGCGGGAAGTGTTCGGACCAAAACAAAGGCCCCCCAAACGCCTTGATTCAACATTGGATTGTCATCGTTACGAATCGCATAACGATAGACAATGGCAAACAAGGCACCTTGTAGCGCCGCCATATCTGTAGCCAGTTCGAATTGTGGAAGTGACGTGCCCACGTAATGCAAAAACGTAATAGGGGTCACCGCAATGGAACCACTCAGAGCCCCAATCACGGCGCACTTGACACTTTCGAACCGTTGCACCATGTCAAACTTGTTGTTGCTCGACGACGAAGGCATAGCGCTAGACGACGGTGGCTTTGGTTTTGGTGGTTGGGTGGAGGGTGGCGATGACTTCGGCGGTGCCGGTGGCGACGTTGGCAGGTTCGGTTCCACTGCACTTTTAGATTCCGAGGGGACAAACGGATTTGGGATGATTCCTCCAAAAGGAGTTTTTACCATCGACAAGGAAGTAGTTGTTGGTCGATGCTTCTTTGGCGAAAAGCAGGTCCCACCGGCGATTAAAAGGAGGCAGTACAAGCATTGGACAGGCTTCATGGTAAAACGGCTTTAGTATTATCACAGAATGGGAATGATGTTGAATCCAGCACTTCCTTGGGTTGTAATCGGCATGGAGGTTGTTGGATGTAGAAGTAAAATGAAAATGAATGAGAGAGGGATGACGATGACATGATGGATGGAGTGACGTATTTGATCTTCTCTACGGTAACGCGTGAATCGCGCGGCGAAGCGGTGTAGACTAAATCGACTTGTTCTACCGGTAGTCGGACCCTCTATCGACAACAAACTACAGTCAGTACAGGTAGGTCTTTTGACTTGTGGCACTGTACCTTGTACCTGGTGTGATAGGATTATCATTTGTCTTCCACGGCATAACACTTCATGACAATCTAGAGCTCGCCCCCCATATCCTTATTCTTTCACTACCATCCCTAATCCTAACACTCGCAGAAGGTTTTTGCGTCTACCTCATCGGTACGGCTTTGGCAGTCTACCGGCAGTAGAGTACTCGTAGCTGGTAACTGCGTTACTGCAACGTATCATACAATTATGATGGCATCTGCAATGCTGTGCCCTTTGGTTTGCTTCGTCGTATTTTCATAGTCATCATTCATGGTGCAAGCGGTAAGAGAAGTACAGTGGGACTGACTCGGTCAGAGATATTTATTCATTGAAGCTTTTTGGCGCCACACCAAGATGTCCGTTCGTGGGAAATAATTAGATGAACGGCTTTCTTCCTCGTTTGCATTGCAACGTTGGATGAATACTTAGGAAATCAGTCGGTGGTCATTGATCCGTTCACATGGTGAAATTTCTGCTATTCCACAGTTACAAACCCGAACTTCCCGCGTAAATTTCGAGTTTGACACGATATCACGCGCCGGACGACCCTCTATTATCGGATCTTCATCTCCGTTGGGCCGGCAGGCACCTCGGTCGACAAAAATGCGACAATCTCAAAACACTTCGCCATCATGTCTCCATTGCGCAACCAAAGAAAAAGTTCATTTGATTTGGGCTTTTGAGCGCGCTCAAAAGGATTTCCTGCACCGTCACTTTCTTTTCCTTTTGTTGTCATTAATCGCAGGCTCGCACCTCTCATGCACCATGAGAGACTTTGCCGAGGAACGGAATCATGACATTGGGGTAGAGATTGCTCTGAGTCCAAGGAGTGATGAGGATCTAGAGAATCGCTACAAGGAGAGCTGGACTGACAGTCCGCGGGAGGCCAGCTCCATCCAGCCCAGTGCCCAAGAACGACAAAGCCTATGGAGTTTCTTCAACAATCTTTGGCCTCGAAGCGATGGCACGCCGCGTAAACGCAGCGTCGGGCGACAAATGATGTACGGACTCCTTGTGTTTTGCATTGTTGCCGTGATTATCGCCGCATCACTGGGCGTTCGCGGAAGGAACAACGGCACAGAGAAGGCCTCGTCAAGCCTTGAAACAAATGATAACGAGCCACTGACTCCGGCCCCCCAAGTTGCAGTTAGTCAATCCCCGACGAATGCACCGCAAGAAGTACTAACACCAGCGCCGACGAGTTTTTTGACAACCGTTGTGCATACTGTAAAGTCCCGATTCGCTTGGGGCGAAAATATCACAGTGTCCTTCTCGTTTGGTCAGGACTTTGTGGCCGACACTCAGGACTGGATCGGCATTTACCCCACAAGTGCCGATCCATCAAATCTTGGCAATCCCGAAGCATTCTTGTTCCTCTGCAACCAGCAGACCCTCTGCGAGAGCGCTGTTTCAGTCGGTCAAGTGATCTTTTCTGGTGACAGCGTCAGCCAGGAGGCTCGATTGGCGTCTTGGAGCTGGCCGCTCGAACCTGGAGAGTACACAGCCTACATCTTGCGTGGATTCCAGGCACCCTTTGAAGTCATTTCACAGGATGTGACATCCTTTGAAGTCATGGAGGATTTATTTATGCATTCTGTCGTTCCTACCGTAGGACAGATCCAGAGCGATATCCGCGATCTCATCCTCGAAGACGAGGCCCTCGGTGCCAAGTTTGTTCGTTTGGGCTTTCACGATTGCACAGGAGGTTGCGATGGGTGTGTCGACCTGACCTTCGGGGACAACGCTGGACTCGACATCCCCATTGATGCGTTGGCAGCCATTGTGCAGCGTTACGAAAATGACATCCTTGGCATCAGCCGAGCTGATATCTGGGTTATGGCGGCCTTGCTTGGCGCCGATGTGGCCCAAGAAAGGAGCGACACCAAAGTGGACTTCAGCTTGCAGTACATTGGACGCAAGAATTGTGAAGACTTGTATGATGAATGCTTTGATCAAGATGGCAACATTCGGGCCTGTAGTGCCACGCTTGGACCACATGTCCATCTACCGGAACCTCACATTACAACCAGTGAAATATTTCACTTTTTCAGGGACGAGTTTGGCTTTAACATGAGACAAACGGTGGCATTAATGGGAGCCCACACGATTGGTACCCTCACCCGCGAACATTCTGGATTCGATGGGCCCAACGGTTGGGTCCGCGACCATTTCTTGTTGGACAATGACTACTACCACGAATTGGTCGGAGGTAGCGAAGGCGACGGCATGGATCAGCTCGTAGACCTTGCTCCGCCATGGCTTCGCTTCCTTATTGACAACAGTGACTTGCCTGGTATTCCGGACAGACCCGCCTGGAGAGCATTCCCGCCAGCCCTTGATGGAAGCGGCGAGACTGTAGAAATTTTGATGTTGAATGCGGATGTAAGTCAGCTTCGGGGTGAAACGTTGATGGGTTAGATTGTTCCCTTCTCACTCCCCTTTCTCTCTCCTCGCAGATGGCCCTGGTTCGAGACATGGAAGAGGATATCGATTCCGATGGCCGAGTTGACTGCGAGTTCATCCAGCAAATAGCATTCGATACTAACTCCCCTCGATGCCCCGTTGCGGGGCAATCCCTTGAGTTCGCTGCGATGTACAAGTTTGACAATGATCTTTGGCTACGCGATTTTGCTAAGGTGTACAAGAAGATGTTAAACCATGGCTACGACTATGATCCTGCCAAAGTTTGCCCTGCCAACTTGTGTGTATACGGAGATTAAGCGAGGCGAGAAGGAAAATAAAGATAATACCACCCTTCGATTTTTTGACAAGTGTTCGTACGTCACAACGCAACCTCATCGACTGAAACAGTCGACTTTTGCTTCATTTCTTCAACGACCGAGTGCATACCTACTACTTCGGAATACTGTGCTGCATGCAGTACACTGCTGTAGTACCATCGACTGGAAGCGAGGTAAAGATCGTCGAACGCCTTCTCGGGTAGTTGTTCATCTCGTAGTCCTCATCACTTTCCGTCTCTACAGAAGCTAAAGCAAGTAATTGGACAAGAAAGCTATTTGATTTACGAACGAGCTAGCATAGTCTCTTTAGTATTAGCTAGATCTCAACCACGATGCTGCAAGGAAAAAAGCTCCAGCACTGGCTACGGGGGGAGATTCGATACCTGAAGCGAAATCATGTTCTCGATGAACTGCTGAGACGTGTTATTGCGTTGCAATGAAGTTTCCCGCCGTGCTGAATCGGTAGGCTTGGAGGCGATGTCGCTCCGCCTCGCTATTAGTAGGCAAACTCGTGCATTTCCATTCTACTGGGAATGCTTTCTAGCTAGTAGTGTTCTCGCATTTACCATTTTTAGAGCGCCAGCTAGTGGTAGGAGGGGATCGAAATCATCCCAACGATCCTTCAGACTCAGTTTGAGACTTCGGTAGTACCATCTTGCCCGCCCGCCCCGCCGTCCGTCCGTCATCATCACATCTCGCGATCTTTTTGTATGGATCTTGGTCCCTCACACCGCGGTCGTAGTCTACTAGTAGAGCCGGTCCATTTTCTTTTTTCGAGCGCCCTATCCATCCATCATCGCCACTACATCTGCTTTGTACATCTACCTTGAGCAATATGAACGAGTAAGCATCTATTATTTTCAACAACTCCAAAAACTGCTGCTTGGGAAGCTGGAAATCGTCGCTGGTATTGTGCAATGATGCTCTGGTGATGCCTAATCATCTGGTTCGTCTCTTGCCAGCCAATCTTTCACCGATGATTAACGTCGATCGAAACAGGCCAAGATCCTTTCTTACTTTTCGGATCGATTGCTATCCATCATATCATACCTCCGACGACGATGGAACTTTGTACTTGCAATCATTTCAAAGGCATTCTAACCCTACACATGCCAGGAAGCCCCTTCCAGCACGTATTGACCCAAAACAGCCAAACGTACAGTCTTGACATTTATGCACGCTAGCAACGAATTGCTTCTTCTAATGAATGAAGGGCGAGATCTATGTATTTAATTTCCTGGGAGTTTGCTAGTTTGATTCGGATGATCTTTGCTTTTTGTGACATGTATCCGAGATTTTTTAGTGGGGAAAAGCCCTATCCATTGAATATGCGTGCGTCGCTTGTGGTGCATCAATTTCAACAGATTGAATGACCCGGTTCATCTTGAATGAAGGATCACGAGATCTAAGGCATTTCGGAGATGCCCATCGCGGCAGGAGTACAGGTCTGGACAGCCTTACCGTCGCCGGCGTAATCGCAGGTGCACGTTTTCGTGATACCATCATCCACATCAGTAAAAGTACTGGACGATCCGACGACTTGGCAGAAGATTTCGGTGGCTGTCTGGACTTGGCAATAAGAGCACATGGTGTCAGAAGAACCGGTGCACTCACATGGGTGTTGCCCCATAATGTCGCAAGAAGCCCCATATTGCGCGCATTCGTCAGGTGTGCCGAGGCAGATTCGGGGGTTGTATGGGGTAATAGCATGGCACCCCAGGGGACTCAATGAAGAAGGGACTGGCACTCCAGAACTGGGACTTCCATCCGCTCTATTGACCGGCGTCGGAGCGGGGGCGGGAACAGGAACCGGGACAGGCACGGGTGCTCCCGGCAAGGTCTGAGGGCCGCAGGTGGATACGGCATTACCACTTCCATAATAGTTGCAGCTGCAGGTCTGAATTTCCGGGGAATTTCTGTTGAAGGTAAAGGTGCTTGAAACTCCTGACTGCTGGCAAACGGTACCTGCTACCGAGGAAGTTTGAACGGAACAGTAGGGGCATTCGGTAGTAACCCCGTTGCAGGTGCAAGGATACGTTCCACTGCAATCGCCATTCGTTGCCGCATACTGAATCGGCCTGCAAGATTGCTGAAGTTGCCTTCGAAGATGACCGTGGGGCCCCTGATCATTGTTGTTATCTGGCGCAAAGAAAAAGTCTTCCTGCAAAAACGTACCAAAAAGCTCGTCCGTTTCTTGCTGGGCTGCCGCCACGGCCAACAATGTCGCGGTGACGAGAATGCAAGGCATTCGAAGGAACATGGTTCGATTGATTTTAGTGGTGGAAGGAGTGAAATGTACCTCGATTTGTTTTTGTGAGACTGTGAGAAGGTCAATCTTTCGTTTCCGATGCTTGATGCTCCACGAGTGAGACGAAGGAATTCAAGATTTACCGAACAATCGTGCTATTTGATCTGACTCCCCCCTCTGGATACGATCGAAGACGAAGATCGAAGTCAACCAAGTTCGCATACCATTCGTTACCTTCCCATGTGTGAGGACAATCATCTCATTTTCTGTGCTTTGGGCTTATGTGTCGATATTTCAAATAGGCCGTATGGTCGCGATTTAGAATCGGTTTACGTGGAGTAGGAATGTTTTCGGGGAAACACATCGAAATCGAAATCCATCAGCTTCTTGATTGCAGTCGGTCTCCCTACCACCTTGAGGCGGATAGCAATGGAAATCTCCTGGGTCGTGGCCCGGAACAACTGTCTCGCGAGGACGACCTCGATTCACACATCCTGATTCCGCCGTCCGCAAGAAATGAGTGAGGAGAGTAGGGCGCCGGCGGGACGGCAGAATAGTACTACTAGTTCTGGTGCTGTAACGACCATTAGATAATCCGGAGATATATTGCTTTTGTTTTGATCAGCAGTAGATACTAGTAATCGAAAGGACGATGCCGCTACCCGCGCCGGATGACGTACTAGTAGTAGTACTAGCTACAAGAAGAACAAAGTACTAGTACTAATAGTACTAACAAACCAACAACAACGAAATAGGAGATGGTCCTCGGTCCCCATCATGAACAAAGGATTGGTATTTACCTATGAAAAGCTGCCTTCCACATCCAATAGGATATCATACTGCTGAAGAAGCGGTCAGACAACCAAGCCCATACCGCGGTCTTTGCCGTCGACGTACTACCATTTCGTCCTACTAGGTTTTCGCAAACATCGTCCTCTCGATGAGACGAATAAGAACTCTATTCGATTACTTTGTAGAACCCCCAAAGTCTGGGCTACGACTACTAGTAGAGCATCATCGAGTTAATGGTATCGTACGCACTACAGTGTCGTAGATAATGAAATCGACGTGGTCAACTGCGCGCTCTCGCGCTCGATCCAAAGCGGGGAGGTTTTAGTCATGTTGATCAACGGTTAGGATCTTTTGAACTCATAACCCGACTTCATTCATGGCGACGATGGCGAGAGAGACCATGGTGCTTTCTGCTTGACGCCGCCGTCACTCGATTGTCGCCCCACACCTCTGGAGAAGAGTATCCAATCCTCGACAGGTGGTGGATTGTTAATTCGCTACTCAATGCTGACAATGATCTCTCATCTCTGCCATACCGCGGCGATGGTGCGGGGAATGCGGCCGAGATGGAATGGAACTTGCAGCGCAAGCGCGACGGTGATGACATAAGGGGAACCATCCTGGTCCCTCAAATATCCACTCAAAACCTACTACTGGTGACACTGATACCAGCTAGCGACTCGTTCAGAGTGCATTGAATCGCCACACCGAGATCGCGAGGCTTCGAATGACACCAGCTGCCTAATCCCTCATGAAATACTACAAGAAACCATGTCTTGGGTATGCAAGGGCACGAGACGGATCGACGAATCGGCAACAAGGCGAAGAAGGCCAGAATTTGCCGTTATTTTACGACGACACATTATCCTATTGTGGTATCATCAATCATAGACCGATCATCGGAATGAATCCAGTCCTTCCTGCTCCTAGCCGGGGTGAAAATCATGCCTCAGTTGAATCATCGGCGTTCTATGAAATTATCATCTACCATTTATTTACTGATTCAGGTTTTGCAAGTATTTCGTGGAACATGAATTTGTGTGGATATCCGTTCGACTGACATCTATTGCTTCGTGGGGCATTATCGATTCAAATACATCAACACGCCGCGGCATCATACCGCAGTGACCGTATGGAGGAGGATCAAGTCATCTAGGGCATTTCGGAGATGCCCATCGCAAAAGGAGTACAAGTCTGGACAGCCTGATTGTTTCCGCCGTAGTCACATCGGCACGTTTTCATGACGCCATCAACACCGGTAAAGGTACTGGACGATCCAACGACTTGGCAGAACATTTCGGTGTTGGTCTGGACTTGGCAATAAGAGCACATGGTATCCGAAGAACCCGTGCATGCACATGAGTGCTGACCCATAATGGCGCAAGAAACAACTTCTGGCGAGCATCGATCAGTCCCGCCGATGCAGATTCGGGGGTTGTACGGGACCATGGCATGGCACCCCAGGGGAGTCAAAGAAGGGATTGGCACTTCAGGACTAGGAATGTTATCTTCTCTATCGCCCGGTGCCGGAGCGGGGACAGGGACAGGGGCAGGAACTGGGGGAGCAGGCACAGCTGGGGGATTCGGAGTGCAGTTCTGAACAGTGTGGCCACTTCCGGCATAATCGCAAGTGCATGTTTGGCGGCTTCCATTTGGAGCAGTAATGGTAACCGCGGAACCAACAACTTGGCAGAACGTTTCGGTCGTCGTTTGGACTTGGCAATAAGAACACTGTGTGTCGAAAGAACTCTCGCAAACGCATGGATGTGTGCCCATGATGGAGCAAGAAACTCGCTCTAAGGGGCAGTCCGAAGGTGGTCCAATGCAGATACGGGGACTAAACGCCCAGAGCGCGTGGCAACTCAGACCGACCAAGGGTGTTGAGGGATTGACTGGTACACCAGGCGAGGGGTTTTCATCAACTCTATCGCCAGGCGACGGAGCGGGGGCGGGGGGAGGTACTGCTGTGTCTGGCGGGGCCTGAGGGCCGCAGGTTTGTACGGCAGCGCCGCTTCCATAGTAGTTGCAAGTGCATGTCCTAAGCTCTGGGGAACCTCTGTCAAATGTAAAGGTGCTTGAAGTTCCTGATTGCTGGCAAACAGTACGTGCTACTGAGGAGGTTTCGATTTCGCAGTAGGGGCAGTCAGTCTCAACACCATTGCAGGTGCAACGATATGTTCCACTGCAATCGCCGTGCTTTGATTCATACGTCAATGGCCTGCACGACTGCTGAAGTTGCCTTCGAAGATGACCGTGGAGCTCATGATCATTGTTATTTTCTGGAGTAAAGAAGAAATCCTCCTGCAAAAACGTACCGACGATCTCGTCTGGTTCTTGCTGGCCTGCCGCCGCGGTCAACAATTGCAGAGTGACGAGAATGTAAGGCATTCGAAGGAACATGGTTAGATTGATTTTACTGGTAATAGGAGTGAAATGTAATTTATTGTGTTTCTGCAAAACTATGAGAACTGCAATCATTCTTGTCCCAGATGCACCTCGAATGCTTTCGCGACACAAGGAGCATCAAGATTTACCGAACTCTAGCACTCTGCTCGATCCTATGTGTTTTATTCCCGTGCTTCGTGGTTCGTAAATTTCCCATGTGTGAGTGACACCGAGGGTTATCTCGTCCGGTTCCACACCCCGGGTAGTAAGTGCTCCATTTTGGGCCCGATACGAAGCCGCGTAATTAAAAAAATAACTTTGCCCTTCGGTTCGAATCACCCGTGTTCGTGATGCCTAGAACTTTCTTTGTTTGCGGTATCGTAGCAACAGCGGAAAGCAGAGAATGTATTAATAGTCGTTTTCCGGATTCATCGCATTCGTTGGCCCGCAGTTTCAGTACTTATGGAACAGAAGACACGCCATTCTGTAGATAGGCAGAAGTGTTTCTCGAACTCCCCTGCCTACCGTAGTACGTGTAGACGAGGAGAAATCACCAAAGACGCAAAAAGCAAGACAGCCCCCTGTCTACATGTTCATGTCCGGCTAGTAGGGGAACCAACTAGTCGTTATTCCTTATCTATTTCGAAGTGTATGGTCTATGGTTTAATTTTTCTATGTTCCGGAAATCTATGGGGAGAGTTGATGACATCCGACACGCTGCGGTGTCGAAAACAGTCTAGGGCCACGCCGTCAACGAATATCTTGCTGGGTATTTAAGTGCAAGTCTGGATAGCTTGACCGTTCCCCGCATAGTCGCAGGTGCAGGTTTTAAGGCCGCCATTTGGATCGCTGACGGTGACCGCCGACCCAACAACTTGGCAGAACATTTCAGTGGCCGTTTGGACTTGACAGTAGGAACACTGTGTGTCCGCAGACCCCGTGCACGAACATGGGTGCTGACCAAAAAGAGAGCAAGAAACCCGGTTTACCGGGCATTCCTCGGGCGTTCCAATGCAGACGCGGGGGCTAAACGGCGTGCGAGCGGTGCAGCCAAGACCAGCCAAGGGTGGTGCAGCATTGAATTCTATCCCAGGTGAGGGGTTTGACACCCCATCAATTCTATCGACCGGTGCCGGAGTGAGAGAAAAGGCAGGAACAGGAGGAGCAGGCACAGGGACTGGCACAGAAACAGGGGCAGGAACTGGGGGAGCAGGCACAGCTGGGGTATTTGGAGTGCAGTTCTGGACAGTTTGCCCGTATCCGGCATAATCGCAGCTGCATGTTTGAGGGGTGCCGTCTGGACCAGTAATGGAAGCCTGTGAACCAACAACTTGACAGAACACGTCGGTCGCTGTTTGGACTTTGCAATAGTGACACTGAAAGTCGAAAGAGCTCTGGCACACGCATGGATGTGTGCCCATAATGGAGCAAGTGAGTTGATCGATGGGGCATTGCTCAGGCGTTCCAGTGCAGATGCGTGGACTGTACGACCAGAGGGCGGTGCATTGCAGACCATTCAAGGGTGGTGCAGGATTGGCTGGTACCCCAGGTGAGGGAACTACCCCTCCATCAGCTCTATCGCCCGATGTCGGATTGGGCACCGGGACGGGGACAGGGGGAGGTACTGGGGCGGGAGGCGGTACTGATGTGTCGGGCGGGGTCTGAGGACCGCAGTTTGATACGACATCACCACTCCCGTAATAATTGCAGGAGCATGTCCTGATTTCCGGGGATTGTTTGTTAATGGTAAAGGTGCTTGTAGTTCCTGACTGCTGGCAAACGGTACCAGCGATGGAGGACGTTTCGATCTCACAGTAGGGGCAGTCAGTCTCAACACCATTACAAATGCAACGATACGTTCCACCGCAATCGCGGTTCTTTGTCTCATAGGTCAATGGCCTGCACGAACCCTGAAGTTGTCTTCGAAGATGACCATGGGGCTCCTGGTCATTATCTTGCGTAAAGAAGAAGTCTTCCCGCACAAGCGTTCCATAACTTGTAGTATCCTTCTTTAGCTCGCCTCGTGCCGCCATGGCCAACGGCGATGTCAAGGCGAAAAGGCAAAGGCTTCGAACGAACATGGTTGTGGTGTAATTGTGGTGTGAAAGAGGAGGGACGAGAGAGGTGCTCCAAGTTTGTTTTGGTAAAAAATTGTGAACTCTCAGAAAGACGAAAAGGAACACCACGATTCCGTCACCTCATCATGTGTATCGTTTGGGCGCTTCTTTTATTCTCATGTGGCATTGAGTTTCTCGTCCGGATCCCTTAAGTGGCACTGAGGGGCAATCAATCGTGCGTCGCCCTTTTGTTAAGTTACGGGTGAGACTCCAATAGCCGTTGGATGACGAAGTAACGTAATTTAGATTATGAAATTTTGTCTCTACTAACAAGTCCATGCGCCGAGATGCGCCAAAGCAAGGGAAATCCCATTGTGCGGTCGGAGAAGCACAAAACGAAGAGCGTGGGGGACTGTACCCCTGAATAGACGAGCACGACCACTACTACTTCGTAGGTATTACTAAAACCAGCGACGAGTGCACGCAGTTAAAAACTATTCTATTGACGATGGAGAGGAACGAGGATCTCGCCAAATCGGTGGAACTTTAACGGCTAGTAGTAGCATCGTTAGCAGCTCGTCTCCAAAGCAAGTGCTGAACGTTTTCATACATTTAGTTGCCTTGCCTTGCCATGGTATAGTTAAAACAGCGAATAGTGCACACCACTGTCAAGTTAGCAACTATCTTCGGTTGACGGAGCGATACCTGTCACCTACTAGGACATCCTCCCGAGACTGTAGTAAAGGAGAGATTGCTACGGGTCCAAAAACAGCTCTGGTGTTATGTACTTTATTCTGAAATACGCACCCCGTGTCACATATCCGCCCTTCCAATCTGTCAAGATTTCAACATCTCTATCGTTTGCAGTCAAGCAAATAAATAGTCGTCTCCTCGTACCGAATTCATTGCTGCCCAATGCCCGAAACGACCCGAATCATCACTTCTTCTCAACCACCTATCCGACATGCTTCTTAGAACGACTGCTAGCGGCCCTCCACATTAAAGGTTGCCGTTTTCAAGTATGATAGTCTCTCAACATACAAGCTCCCCCAATCTATCTTCCGCGATCGCAATCTCTCGTCCTGAATATTACCACTGGGTTCCTCGTTGAAAGTTTTCTCGTCGTCGCTTCTTACTGTTGTTGGAAGCTTTCTTTTTCTTCGCAAAGTCACTTTGGCTCCAAAAGGCTTCGACTGCCAAAGAAGACGATCCAAAGAGTACGACACTCTCTAGCACTTCATAGAGTCCATCAAAAGGGACGAAATATGGATCAGTCAGAACAAAAATGGGATCCCCAACGAACAAGTGCGCCAAACAATATGCCACAAGTATACGCAACGAAACAAACAAAGAAATAATGGCTTGTTGAACCGACTCGAGGGTGTCTTGATCGCCATCTTCTTGCTCGCCTACCAAAATGGTCGACCAAAAGAGGGTCCCTGCCAGGACGGCGGCTTCTAGAGCCGCAGCTACTAGAGCAAAGGGAAAGAGGTAAATGGCCGAATGATGCAAGCAATGAAAATAGAGAACGGGCGCCACTGTCCATAATCCACTTAGTGCCCCTACTAGCATGGATTGAAGAGTGGGCAAGGCCGGGGTCATATCGCCTAGTTGAGCGTCTTGCCACTCTTCGGCGGCCTGCGCCAGTCTCTGTTCGGCTTGTTCCAAAGTCATCCAGCTTGGGGGGTGCATGGGCGGTCGTGGGGTCGCGGGAGAGTATTCCACACTAAATCGGCCCCTATGATGGGGAGCATTCATCCCCGATGATCCAATCCATGCATCGTAATCTTCGTCGCGTTCCATGAAAAAGTATTCCTCTTGCAGGTTGTTATAGTCGTCCATGTGATTCCTGGGATCATTGTCTTCTGACGACCCATTGCTGCGATAAAAGAAGGCAGCATCGCTCACGCGACCTCGGGGAATCGACGAGAATCCTTGGCATGACGGCAACAACGCTACTACGAGTAGCGATAGCAGGCACCCTGCCGAACGCTTTCTGGCATCGCCAACGCCGTTTTTCAGAGAGGAGCTTTGCGTCGCCATTTTTCGTTCAATCTTCACTGAACTAACAGCGATAACTGTATCCTACTTTTCCGAATTAAGAGTTGCTGCAGAATGAACAGCGAGATAGACTCAAAGTAAGCCAAGAACTTGCAATGGTGGTGGTGTTCTTGTTGAAGAGCTTATCATGTGATGGGTGAATTGATGAGAGAGGTGATGGGCGACAGCCGGCGAAGGCCTTTCCCAAACGATCTTGATTGGTTCAGCCACGTGTCGCCAAAAGCTATTTTTTAAACTTCGCGCGAAAGAATAAGTGCACAGTCGAAGAAGTCGTCAATCCAAGAAGCGCGTGCGTGCCCATCGGGAAGCCGTCGGACCCTATTGCATGCAACAGAACGAGTTGGTAGCTGCAAGGTCATTCTACCTAGAGTGATTTGACTTTTGGATTCTGCGTACTCGACGATTGTTGTGGTAGCTACTGCGGGGCTGGCTCCTAGTTTGCGTTCAATTGCAACGAAAGATAAAGCTAAAAGTTGAGAAGTTTCCCCAGCAGTAACGACATTTCTGGCCTGTGCCATCAAAGTAGACTAGAATCTCAGTATTCTGATTGCTAACAAGTATTCCGACGTATTCGAGGTAACTTCGTCAACCCATTCCTTTATCGCATTATGGATTACTTCTTCTGCCTGTTGCATGCATCCTGCATCCGCGAATTACCGCTCACTCGCACCCAGACTCTCGCCCGAGCCGTTGTTGTGCGTCCACGGTACCCATTCTTTTTGATCATTTTGAATCAATATCGTCATTTTGGGAATTTCAATTCGATTCTCCTTGTCGAGCCATCCGTCTTGTGGAGTACTATGAATTCGGGGCACGACCGTATCCAGGCCATGAACGACTCGTCCAAACAAGGAATCCGCTTCGTAGGGATTGTGTTTTTGTTGCGATCCCGGTCCATGATTTTTAGTATTGTCTTGGATACTAATGTACCATTCAGGACCACTGGGTCGACCGGCATATCCCGTCGTTCCTCGCGCATGAGGAAACTCGGGAGAATATTCCTGAAAGGGCATTCTCTTCTTGACCCCCGATTGTCCTTGCACTTGTAGGACATGATGAGCGTTGCGATGAAACGTTCCCGTTTTCCACGTTCGTGCGATTTCCAAAAAATTGTAGGTACTGCAGGGAATCAAGTCGATGGGCGCCAATTCAATGACTAGATAATCTTCTGTCGGCAGCCCGTCCGCCTTCACAATGACCTCGGGAAAGATCAAATCGACTCGTACACGAAAGACGTGCCGTCCATAGCGTTTCACCAAGAGATGATGGGTGGCGTATTGAAGCTCCTTGGTCAGCTTCATGCCCTCGGGGTCAGTTTCCATAATCATGTTGGGCTTTTGCTTGTGAGCCCGGACTTTTTCATCCAGAGCATCGACATTGCGTTGAAGTTGCTCTTCCGAAGGACCGAGATCAACGGGGGCCACCACGGTGGCTGTCACTTGTGAACGAACATGTGTCGCTTGTTGTTGACTCCCCACGACAAACGCAACGACGGAAAGGAGGAAGAAAAACAACACAAACTGCCTCAATCGCTCCATCTGCCACTTCTGCACCTTGGCTTCCTTTTCGTTGAATTCCTTGTCATCAGCATCGCCATGCTCGACAGCGCCTTTGGAGGATATTCGGCGGGGCTTCATAATATAGTTGATAGTGACCACGATGGCAGCCGACAGTCAATGGAAAAACGACCGACGGGGTCATGCCATGGTCGAAGTGCAATGACCGCGTGCGCTGCTTGGATCCTTGGGAAAGCCGGCAGGCGGGCTCTCCTCCGAGTCGGTCGACTCGTTTGATCTGAATTGATGACACGCTTCGGGTTGGTCGCTCGCCATCCCACTATGTGGGACATGTGCGATCTCATTTTTCATCTAAACATCGATACTAACATATTGGCTTGGCGATCTCAACCGTCTAAGTACCCAAGACACGTCCAAGAAGTCCACATTTTTCATAGTTGATGTCGAGTTTATCTGTGAACCCTTTGCGATCGTTCCAAAGGAAACTTCCTTCGAGTTGCTGCCAAAAAGGGTTCATTGTAACAAAAATCGGCGTTCATCGAAATCATCATCAACAACATCAAAAGAGCTTGGCGACGAAGGAATGACTATTGGTGGAGTATAGGCATCCCATGACATACTCCTTTTCAATTCCGCCTCTGCTGTTCTTGGCGCTGCTCCCAGCAGTCAACCATGCTCAGTTTGATGACTTTTTTAATTTTCCTGCCAGTGTGATTTCACCGGCTCCAGTGGCAGCGATCCCAGCGCCACGACCGACAAATCCCCCCTTGGCACAAACCAATGCCCCCGTGGCACCACCGCCAACACAGGTTCGTGTGGACGTGGACACTCACATGACACAGGTCATACCTACAGTTCAAGCAATCGAACTTGCTATTCGCACTTTGATTGCGCAAGACCCATTCATGGGGCCCAAGTTTGTACGATTGGGGTTTCATGATTGTGTGGGAGGTTGCGACGGGTGCGTCGATATGACCTTGGGGGATAATGCGGGACTCGACATTCCCATTAATGCGCTAAGCCCCATTGTGCAGCAATTTGAGAATGCTGCATTGGGTATTAGTCGAGCGGATATTTGGGCGCTGGCGGCCCATGCGGCGGCGGATATCGCGCAAACCAGAAGCTTTACCAAGATGGATTTTGGAATGGAGTTCATTGGGCGACAGAATTGTGAAGCAACACAAACGACTTGCTTTGATCAATTTAATAATCCACGAGAGTGCAGTGCCGTCCTGGGACCTCATCGCCATTTGCCAAGCGCTGACGAAACGACTGACGCGCTCTTTCATTTCTTTTCGGATGAATTTGGGTTTGATGTGCAAGAGACAGTGGCTTTGATGGGAGCTCATACTCTGGGTCGTATGGACAAAAGGCACTCGGGATTCGATGGACCAAACGGTTGGGTCCGCGACAATCTTTTGTTGGACAACGACTACTATCATGAATTGGTAGGAGGGGCGGGTCCAGCCGCAACATTGGCAGAACTGGTGGACACGGCTCCACCGTGGGAGCGCTTTATGGTCAACAACGAAGACTTGCCGGGAGTTCCAAACAAACCCGCATGGAGAGCCTTTCCTAACGCTCTTGATGGAAGCGGAAAGATAGAAATTGTCATGTTGAATGCTGACGTAAGTAGGAGTCTTGGGAGAAATCCCTCAGTTGTGTAATCAACAGCTGTCTAACATTTGCGTTCCTGGTCTCAGATTGCACTAGTTCGTGAACTTGATTCTAGCAACTTGATGGAAAACGGACAAGTCACGTGTGCCTTTATTCAATTTTTTGCGCAAAAAGACGGAGTACCACGTTGCCCCCATGCCGCGCGTTCCTTATCCTTTGCGGCCGAGTACAAGTTCAACAATGATTTGTGGTTGCATGACTTTAACCGAGTCTATCGCAAAATGCTGAACCATGGTTATCCTTACGTTCCCGACCAGGTCTGCCCTGGTGGGCTATGCGTCTACTAAGGAGTACTAGACTTTCCAACACGTTTGGGGGTCAGATAGTATGTTATACTTTTGAATTTGGTCGTTTCGGAGCAGCTGGTGACACGTCGATTTCCAACTATTACAGTTCTATTAGATGTCATCGTCTATCGCTGGACGAGTCGTCATCAGAAAAAGGACGCAGGGCTAAGCAGCAGAAAGTAGTTCCTGTCAGTTTGATTCAAAGGCCGGCCACGTGTGGTCGCAGCCATTCTATGCTATGGGCGTGATAAATCATGTTATGACAATGAGTGCTTACCTCTAACCCCGTAGTGACAAAATATCGTGGGGCCGACCTAGGAGAACTGGGAGGATGAGAACTCAAGCAACTGCCTTACACAACATCACAGACATTCGGGACGACCAATAGCTGCAGACTGTACAACAACCAGGTAGGAAGCTGCTCCGTAGCGCTGATGAGCACGAAAGGCCATTGGACTTTTCGGCAATTTTTTGGTAGTCCTGGCCGGAAAAAAAGGGGGAAAAAATTCGGTGCACCGAAGGTGCGCCGACGGGGCGCCGAGAGGGCGCACCGATACCGAATATTATGATAGTCATACGATAGCTACTCTTCTCTCCTTTTACATACTAATAGGTGGGAAAGTAGCAGTGGCTCAACTAACAATAGCTAGTATACTGCTACTACTAGCTACTAATAGTAGTAGTACTACTAGTGATGCTGCTGGCAGCAAGAGGACGAGGACGACCACGACACGCACGTATCAAACGAGGAGGAGGACCAGTGCTGGTGCTATGATACCTAGTAGTAGTACAACCCCTGGCGAGGTACTCCTTCAACTACTAGCTAAGCGTACTACTACCAGCACTCCTAGCTAGTACTAGTAGTACTATGCTTTTCTTGTTGTTGTACTAGCGCTAGTAGAAAGGCAGCTAATAGCCTGCTGCAGCTACAACTAGTAGTACTTTTACTGCCACGAGGACTGGAAAGCACCACGGAAGCCTTCGGCGGTGCATCGTCCTACCTGCGACGGTGGCAGTCATAGGCACTACTAGTACTAGTACTAGTAGTGCTAGTAACAGCACGGCATATGATGACTACTACTGGCTATCTCTAGTAGTAGTAATCAAAGAGCAAAGAAAGGCTAAATCCTTCGTGTCCATGAACGATTTAGCCATTCTCGTTAGTAGAGTACAACGATTATTAATAGGTTATGTTGTCTCTCATGAACGATTTAGCCATTCTTTATCTCCAGAGTAACAGGTTATGTTGTCTCTCATGAACGGCCAGGAGAATGAAAAGTTTGCCGACTTTGGCAATTTTTTGGTAGTCCTGGCCGGAAAAAAAGGGGGAAAAAATTCGGTGCACCGAAGGTGCGCCGACGGGGCGCCGAGAGGGCGCACCGATACCGAATATTATGATAGTCATACGATAGCTACTCTTCTCTCCTTTTACATACTAATAGGTGGGAAAGTAGCAGTGGCTCAACTAACAATAGCTAGTATACTGCTACTACTAGCTACTAATAGTAGTAGTACTACTAGTGATGCTGCTGGCAGCAAGAGGACGAGGACGACCACGACACGCACGTATCAAACGAGGAGGAGGACCAGTGCTGGTGCTATGATACCTAGTAGTAGTACAACCCCTGGCGAGGTACTCCTTCAACTACTAGCTAAGCGTACTACTACCAGCACTCCTAGCTAGTACTAGTAGTACTATGCTTTTCTTGTTGTTGTACTAGCGCTAGTAGAAAGGCAGCTAATAGCCTGCTGCAGCTACAACTAGTAGTACTTTTACTGCCACGAGGACTGGAAAGCACCACGGAAGCCTTCGGCGGTGCATCGTCCTACCTGCGACGGTGGCAGTCATAGGCACTACTAGTACTAGTACTAGTAGTGCTAGTAACAGCACGGCATATGATGACTACTACTGGCTATCTCTAGTAGTAGTAATCAAAGAGCAAAGAAAGGCTAAATCCTTCGTGTCCATGAACGATTTAGCCATTCTCGTTAGTAGAGTACAACGATTATTAATAGGTTATGTTGTCTCTCATGAACGATTTAGCCATTCTTTATCTCCAGAGTAACAGGTTATGTTGTCTCTCATGAACGGCCAGGAGAATGAAAAGTTTGCCGACTTTTCCCAGTTTTCAATAGTAAAAGATCGGTTTGCCCCCGGAATCGTTCCCCGTACCGCCATCACTACTTATGGCAGAACACAACTTGTCATGTTAGTGCCGATGCATTAAATAATAATGATTAAGCCCCACCCCCATCTTTCAATTGTTCAACAAGAAAAGCTTGAGTCTCACCTCTTTCTACTCCCGTGCAGGGCCTGACCTGGCAAAGGAAATCCTCTCTCCTTCCTCGGTCTCGCATGTTTTGGTGAGACCTTACAATAATTCTCTTTGATACGTTCCTAAGCTCAATCTAGCGATGAAGGCAATGATGATTCAAGCCAAGACGAAACTACTTCTCGATGCTATCCGGCTTAACAATGAGGCGGCAGTAGGCTCATCGCTTCGATGCGTGGATGTCGCCTCTTGCACAGTGAGACTACGAAGAGCTCTAGATTTGGTAAAGCAATGTCTGGACTTCGATCGCACCTTGCGGGGCCCTCTTCGTCTAAACGAGAAGAGAAAAGAGCAGCTCCACGTTCTCGCTTGTCGTAGGGGAGCAGGACGGGTCAAGCAAGAAAGAGAAATGGATCCAACGAGGATCGTGCAAGATGATTCGGCGGGCACTGATGATAGAATGATCAATATGGAGTCGTCGGGGTTGGTGCTACCTTCCGCTCCAGTCAGTCCACGTCCACTTTCATCGTCAACTTCTTCTTTCTTTCAAGAGGTGCTCCCAGCGCGGGGGGGCGACCTGGTCACCTTTCGAAAGCTACTTTACTTGCTCCGGAATTCATCGATAGTCTTGTCTGCAGTCATGCAGAAGCAAAGCCGATACCTCCGGTAGCGGTTGTCATCGCGACCTGTGTCATCCTCTTGAACATGGCGACCGTAGTTCACCACCAACATCAATCCACAGGGTCCAGCAGCCTACTCGTCGCCCGCTCGTTGGCAAGTGCCCGACACTTATATGGGTCCGTGATCCAGCTGCTTTTTACGTGTCCCAAGCCAGACAATCTGCGCCCCCTGTTTCTCGATCTGAGCATCCTGGCTTGGAACAACGTTCTCCAAGTCACGGTCGAACAAGGAGATTTCGATCAAGCAACAAAGGCCGCAACCGTATTGCAACGACTTTGTCAAACACGGATAATGCTTCAGCAGCAAAACCAAAGACCGCTCAACACGATCGTCCCAGGAACTCAGCGTTGGACGTTCCTCATGGATGAGCGCATGTTCACCGAAATCGCCACCGCTGCAAATGTGGCTCTCAAAGTTCCTCAAAGATCCACCTTGTTCTCCTCATCCAACTGTGCTGCCCCTGCTGCGTAGCGGCTATTTCAAGTTCCAGCGCCCGGGTGCTGCTGGACTACCAGATATACACATACATCACCGGTCTTCTTGCGTTGTACATCAAATGAGAAAGAAGCCCACTTCGTTGATTTCATACTAGTAGGAGAAGTACCAAGAGTACTTCTAATGGTAGTACACTCATTCAGCGTGTGTAACTTCTTGCTTCTTCTTCCCCCCAGCAGCAATGACTCAATCTCCTCGCTAGTGAAGTATTGATGAATAGAGCCACCGACAAGAAGACGCAGTATGGACCCTTCGTTCCATCTGCATACCAGCTGGCGAAGAACTTCTGTACACTCTAATTCCGACTTTGATGGTGCCGTCGACGTCGCGGCGGTACTGTAGTCCTCGTCGCTCACCAAATTTGGGGGATCTGCTGCTTCTACCACCGCCAGTGGTGTTGGTACAGCTGCGTGGCTAGCTTTTTCGTCGATTCCATATGTTGCTGACGAATATTGTGGAGGTGACAAAATCGGCATCGTCGCCGTCTTCCATCGGTGCCGCTGCTGTTCCTTGTTGAACCTTGTTGCTCCTTCTTTGTAGACGCCAAAGAATCAAGAATCACGCCAAAAAAACCATCACGATATTGTGGCGTCGCTAATATATTCGAAATGGGCAATGCTTCTTCTGGGATCTGTTGGACACGCGTTTCAGAATGGTTGCTACGACGAGGACCTCGTCCGTGTATCAATTCAGCGGTGGGTGATAGGGTAGCAGCAGCAACTGTGGTGGTGGGAGTGCTGATATTCTTCGAATGCTGGAGGCAGTAGACCCCAGTCCAATCAGTAGAACAAGTAAAAATTCATTGTTTGGAATCCCAGATAGCACTACTTTCATCCCGTGGCCACGATTTCCTTCCAAGCAGTCATGGCCTTGGCAAAAGAGTCAGCTACTTCTTCTTGGTGCACGGGAAAGGCTGCTCCGAAAGATGGTTCAAGACAGTGCCCACGGCGTTCGTGCAGGCTATCACTCGTATTGGCCTTGCAATGATTGTGGGTAGGTATAGCACGCCACTTGGTTGGGAATGTTCAAGGAAAATGTTGGGTGTAGCAGCATCCTTTACTACGACAGCCATTCTTGTAGGTAGTCGCCCAGTGATGAACATGGGTTTGCATCGATATGCACGATTGCGAATGATTCGATAACTTATAGCAGCAGTCGGGCATACTTGGATCATTGTTACAGCAACACCCAATGACTCTCATAACGGGGTCATCTCGCCAATGATGCAACAAGAAGAGGGGTGTCGGCTTGTACACTTGTGTAAGTACTGCACATGATATCCCGCAAGGGGAACAATGGCGCGAAACCGCTTGGCAGCCACCATCATCATCCTCATGCCGCCGTTGGAATGACCCATACTAGCGTAGGTCCATCCTGGTGTCACAAAATTTTATTCTGAAGCAAGTGTAGAGATGATACCCTGTCATAGAAACCCCGCATCGTCCACTCCATGCTTAAAATACGCATAGTATCCGACCCAAAAATCATCTCCGACACTTCCAGATTGAACCAGAAACAAACTGATATAGCGCTGCAATCTCAGCCCCTGGCAGGCTCTTAAAGAAAATGCCTGCAAGAAGGAATCAGCGGAGAGGGACTTGAGAAGCGCATACCGTTGTCTTTCTTTCCCATCGTCGAGTCAATCTCTACTATACGGGCGCTAGCAGAAGACGAAGAGATTGTGTGTGTGTCGCAACACCCCGTTTCGTTTGAGACAACCGTTTGGATATCATCGTCGTCGTCGTCCACGAAGGCAAACTATGCACCCGCCAAAGACCGACGCACCATTGTGGGAGGATCTCGCCGGAGTTCAAGATTCAATAGAGAGCGCGCCGCGGACGGGAACGATCCGTGACTCCAGCGGTGTCATGAATGCGGACACTCCCTCACTCAGGCCTATCTATTCCAGAGCGGGGGACGGAACGCACCTTATTCGACCGGCACGAATGAAACTGCCGCCACGAGTGAGCTGCGGCGCGCGCAGAACGTTCCCTGGACTCCAACGACTCCTAAAAGGAAAAAATGACTCCTCAACGCATCTTTCATCCGCGATCATCATGACCGCCAAAACATCTCGCCATCATTCACCTCTCCCATGGACACTTAGCTTCTATCGTCTTTTTCCTTTCTGTACATGTACTTTTACATGTCATCTCGTCTCTGCTAGATTATTGTATTGTCCTTTCTATCACGCTGAAAACAATGACACGGGGGTGGCCGTCGTCGTCGTCGTCGTCGCGTCAAACCGCCAGTCATTCCATTTCCTGTGGCGAGTTGCTAATCCGAGACTTTCAAATGTCCAGTGGCTGCCAAGGAGAAGATTGTCAACGCAAATACATGATGTACCTTCCAACATCTGTCTGCCAAGGAGGTTTGTCCACCACGACTCCTCCATCGATCAAACTTCCTCTAGTTTTTAGCATTCATTGTCTGGGATGTACGCTCGAGTCCATGAGACACTGGGCGGAAATGGCCGAATTGTATCAGTTTGTATGGGTCAACCCGGAAGGAATACATCGATCGTTTAATGCGGGGGGTGAATCTTGTTGTGGGTATGCCTTGCAGCAGGGCATTGATGATTTTGGATTTCTCAAGGGCATCATTGAACAACTATCGTCGGAATACAGCAGTTTTGTGTCGTCGGAATGGACCTATGCCATGGGATGGTCCAATGGTGGGTACATGGTATCAGCGGCTGCTTCCCTGTTTCGAGCCATTGCTCCCATTTCGGGATATCAAGTCGAAACGATCAACGTGGAACGTCCCACCGCCATTATGTTGCATCACTCCGACGATGATTCCTTTGTGCAACCCACCGGATGTTGTACCGACAACACCATGCCCCAGTGTTGTTGTCATTTGTCCGATACTCTCTCGACGTGCACATCAGTCCAAGCACAAATGGATCGATGGGCGACACAATTCAATGGCTGCACGGATCCCACTCCCGTAGAGACTTGGCATGAGCCTGACCAAGTTACCTGTCATACCTACCAAAATTGTCAAGCCAATACCACCTTTTGCATTCATCAACACAAGGCACATTTCAATCGACCTAGTTTTGCCATGGGATTTCCCATGAATCGACCCGTGGCAGATTTTTTTGCACGTCACATGTGTTTGGAGGCCAACAGTGGTGCCATTTGGGATTCTCAGCAGCGTGTCTGTACCTGTGATTCCGAACGTCCCAAGGGACCGTACTGCTTTAATACTCTAAAGGAGGGAGATATTTCGTCCACCGAAGCAACGATACCCACCCAGACAGATGGGGCTTTTGTTTTACCGACGGGTGGTTCTTATACTTCTGAGGAAACGCCAACAATTGTATCTTCTACCCACCATAACACGGACAATATGGACGATGATGGAACGTGGAAAGCCGAAGTTGGCACGAAAGAGGTTGCTTTGTCGGGAAAGGGAGAATATATTACAATGATTGGGTTGCTATCCTTGTTGGCATTTTTGTGCATCTATCATCGACGAGCCGATAATCGCACGCCTCGCTGGAGACGACCCGTACGACGGCACCACCGACAATCACGATTCTCCGAGTTCCAGGCAGAAGAAGAGTCGGTGGACTTTCAACCAGCAGTCGAAATGAGGTACGATCACAAGTAGCGTCAAGTGTGTGCGTGAAAGCATGCATGTAAGGAGTGTTTGCGTTTGTGATCTAATGAGTTATTTCCTATGCATTTGTTACAGTTCATCTATCTCGGGCATTCTTCGTCATATCGACTAAAACGTGTCTATAGGGACGTGGCGGCTCCAGAGGCCAAGAGTTGTTCCATTACAACATTCAAGGGCTTGAACAAGATGGGAATGGCATCAACGACCGAGTTTCCGGTGAACCACTCTTGAACGGCGAAGCCTGTAATGGCAAGCATGGCCAGTCGCCCATTGAACAATTCGGATTCTTGCAAAAATCGTCCTCGTCCGTCGTTGTTCTTGGATAAGCCCAATGGATCAAATCCCAAATCGGCAGACTGAATCTCTCCCACTTCGCCGCTAAATGCTTCTACCAAGGCAGCCGCGGTAAGAGCTGTTACCCAAAAGATAGGAGAAACATTGCCAAGACCACCGTTCAATACCGAAGGTACACGATCATTCAAGTTCAGAGCATTAGGCAAGTGCCAGGCGTGGGCAAAGTCCCCATGGAAAAGTTCTGCTAGTGGCCAGCCTACGGCGGCTAGCATAGCCAAGCGTGCGTGCTTCAATTCCGAATTTCGGTATTTCAATAGAGTATCCGGTTTGGCCGCTAGATTCAGTGGATCAAAGCCTCGATCTCCGGCCATGCTGCCATCCAAGTGTTGGGGGCGGGACAAGAACGGGAGAGACGCAGATGGTTCGTCGGTGACAACAGATGATCGCTTGTCATACAAGCCAAGTGGATCCAAAATAACTTGCTTTGGTTCAATCTTAGATTCCAAAGGTTGAATAATACCAGCCAGACGTTCGGGCGAGTCTTTGGGGTACAAGCCCAATGGATCAAAGATGTTCTTGCTTTGAGTAGTGATGTCCAACCCAACAGTATTGGTATCGTATTTGGAAGTTGTCGGAGCGGCCCTCTTGGCGGAAGGAGAGAAGGCGGCCACCGATGATAGGAGTGTAGTAAGCGTAATTGCTGAATACTTCATTGTTGGAAATGTTCTTTGAATTTGAGTTGTCTTTGTCGAATTTTGTGAGCATTGTAAAGGAAACCGCGATGCATTGAATCGTGATTGCATGATGGGTTTCGCTGAGTCATCAGTCACGAGTATGTGGCGGAGAATTCTATTGCGTAAAATTCTACCTGATCTTGTATACTTTGGATGACCCGTCCGACTGCGTCAGCGGCTGCTTGTTTCGCTGATAGCTGGAAAAATGCTGACGGCTGTGGCGTGACTCATCAGGGAGTGCCATGGACGTCGCCGCTGGTTTAGATACAGCTCGAGCCAGCTAGCAATTGTAATAGCGACACATGCTCAAGCCAGGTATGTTTTAAATGCATCATTCCTAACAACGACTTGTGCCATATGGGCTATCGTGAAGCAAATCGTAGAATAGATACCGCCAGCAGTAGGTAGAATTCCCCTTGCAGTCGGTGGGCCAATTGGTCCATCAAACTACTATCCGCCGTGGGCTGGTAATTTTGGAACCCGGTAGAGTATTCAAAGCAGATTGTCCCAAAGCTGTCGCAACCCAGAAAAGATTTCACCTAAAATGTAGAAGAGATGTGGGGTCGCACTCGACCTCAAATGCAAACACGATATAGCGCAGTACGTAATGCAACAACAAATTTGATTATTGATTCAGCGCAACTCGACTACAGATTGCATGGTAGCCTGTCGAGGTGTGGCTCTGGAAGCTTCCGAATGGCGACCACACGACAGGTCGGATTCGATTGTGGCAAGTAAAAAGAAAACAATTTATGCCATCCAGGCAGGAGTGCGGAATCCCATGCCAGGGTACTTGGCAGCAGCTCCCAATTCGGCCTCAATGCGCAACAACTGATTGTACTTGGCAGTACGTTCTCCACGGCAAGGAGCACCCGTCTTGATTTGTCCAGTGCACAAACCGACAGCCAAGTCTGCAATGTAGTTGTCCTCGGTTTCTCCTGATCGGTGAGACGTCATGACACCCCATCCGTTTTGCTTTGAAAGCTTCACGGCATCAATAGATTCGGAAATGCTTCCAATTTGATTGACCTTGAGCAACAAACAGTTGGCAGCCTTCTTTTCGACGGCCTCTTGAATCTTCAAGGGGTTAGTGACGGTCAAGTCATCACCAACGATTTGAACCTGCTTTCCAACTTCCTTAACAATCTTGGACCAGTTGAGCCAGTCATCCTGATCAAAGGGATCCTCAATAGTAACAATGGGGTATTTGGCAATCAACTTCTTGTACAAGGCGACCATCTCGTCTCCCGTCAAGACCTGCGACGGGTCCTTTTGGGCGGCCTTGAAATCCAAATCGTAGGCATCCTTACCCTTGACCTTGAATTCGGAACTGGCAACATCCAAACCGACGGAAACCTTATCGAGGTATCCAGCCTTCTCGGTGGCTTCCATGATCATATCTAAACCAGATTCGACGTCGCAAGGCGGGGCGAAACCACCTTCGTCACCAATCAAAGTGGCATCTCCACCGAACTTGGACTTGATAACCTTCTTGAGGTTGTGGAAGACTTCGCATCCAATTTGCATGGATTCACTGAACGTGGCGGCTCCAGTGGGGATGACGAAGAATTCTTGGAAGGGAAGCTTGTTTCCGGCGTGTTCTCCACCGTTAATGACGTTGAAACAGGGAACGGGAAGAGTTTCAGGGATGGGGTTTCCGGCAACGTTGGCGTAGTGCTTCCAAAGGGGAATGCCCTGGGCAGCAGCTCCAGCCTTGGAGGCAGCCAAGGAAACTGTCGATTGAAACGAAGAAAGAATTAGACATATTAAATGGCAAAGCATAGGGGACCAAAATGACCGTTCGTATCATTTCTGGTATCATATCTCGTGTCGTGAGGAACAAAAGTACTTACTTCCGAGAATAGCGTTGGCTCCAACATTGGACTTGGTGGGGGTTCCATCGGCTTTGAGCATGGCGTTATCGATGGCTCGTTGATCAGCAACATCCATGCCCATGATGGCATCCGCCAAGACGGTATTTACATTGTTGACCGCCTTAGTAACTCCCTTTCCCATGTAACGAGATCCACCATCACGAAGCTCGAGGGCCTCGTAGATTCCAGTGGACGCACCCGAGGGAACACTAGCCGTGAAAGTTCCCGAGCTGGTCGTAATGTCGACTTCGACGGTAGGATTTCCACGAGAATCAATAATTTCTCGGCCCTTCACCCCAGTGATGGCAGACATAAAGCGCTTGGACGAGGCTCCGCTAGAGACATTGCGGGCGATGGTGCGAGAATAAGAGGTCAACATGGCGAAAAAGTAACTATTGTCAAGGACAAGAGCGGCAAAATGTGCTTCCTGAGATGGCAGACGTAGATGACCGTTTGTGGTTCAGAGGCGAAGCTGCAGCCCGATTTCTCGATCGTCGTCGTCGTCGTAGACCCATCAGTCGCCGTGGGGGGAGCGGCAGAGCGATGAAAGATCTTCGCCTATTCGCTGTGTCCAAGATCTTGCTGCCGCCTCCTCTCTACTATCCTTCGCCTCGCCATCCAGATATCCTTCATTACGTCACACAAAGCAAAATGGCTTGCCCTGCTCGGGGGCGTTGGCAGCTGTTGATTGGCGGGCAAAATGCGCGGTGGAGGTGAAAGTGCGACACGAACGTTACGACGTGTCGTGGGGAGGGCCAGACGGTTGATTATGTGGTAAGCCATCGGACCATGATATGTATCGTACTTTGGTATGATATGGACTATGTTCTCTAGCTACCGGTAGGCTACTACGATACTACTGTAGCGAACAAGAAAACTGCCCATAATATCGGAAGTTTCAAAACTATTATTTACAGAGTGTTTAGCATTGGTAAATATTGATGAGTACCAGCCAAAACTACGCCACTGAAGCAAGCAGTACCAACAAGACTCTTGAAATAGTAGTGCTGCGGCTGGTGGTGGTGGTCGCCCACTATTTCATCTTTCCTTTGGTGCTGCCGGCTTGGTGTTCTTCCTCTTCTGCTTCTTGACGTGTGCTGCTCAACTAAAGAAGAGGAAACAAGGGCATAAACTCGTGATCTTCCTCGAGGGACGAGGAGGAGATAGAAGTCCTTCTTGTGGTGCTGGTGGTGCTGCTGTGCTGGCTGGAAGACAGCAAGGACGAGCCTGCTTGTTCTTCTCCTTGATCTACAATCATCATCATCATATCGATGACGTCTTCGTCTTCGTCCTCAACTTGGTCGGAGAAGGGAGCAGGACTTGGTAGACGAGGAATAACCAAGTCATGATCGTGTACCCCATCATGATCATCCGCTTTTTTATTAACACTGAGGATCATCGTGATGTCCTCCCCGTCGTACTGCTTTCCGGAAGAAGCTACTAGTAGAGCAGCAGCAGCAGCCCCATCATGCGCCTCCTCTCGTTGGCCTTCCGCACAGGTAGCCCTATCCCACTCGTCCAATGCTATCGTGCTGCCGGGAAGAAGCAATATACTGTCGTCGCTGCTGCTGTATCGCCGGGTGCATCTTGTTGCTGGAACGCTGAAGCCGCCTCCTGCTGCTCGTTCACCACCAGCTCTGCTGCCACCATTAGTACTGCTGGTGGTGGTACTAGTAGTACTAGCAAGCAGGTCGTCGTCTTCTTCTTCTTCATCACCAACGACAAGATTGAAGAGCTGCTGATCAAAGATTGCAAATTCCATTCTTCGATCGCATTGAACACGCTGTACACCACCAGAAGCAGCAGAAGAATTAGAAGGCCCCGTAGCAATCTCCATTCTTCTTGATCGCTCACATTGGCAACTGCTGGTTAGAGCAGCAGAAGTTGTCGGAGCCACAAATGAGAAGGATTCAAGTCTTTGAAGATGCCATTCTTGATCAAAAACCAGTTGACTCTTCCCGGAAGAACTTGTTGCTTCTACCGACATCATGGTCGGTCGAGCGTCTCCCCTTCGTGGGTGCTGTGGCCCTCCGCGGCCGTAGTATACCCCATTTTCTTCTGCTGAGGAGGAGGAGGAGGACGATGACGAGATACCCAAAGACGACGGAGCCACCAAATATCGGGAACCGCAACCTTTCTTAATCCTCACTCCTGTAGTACCACCACTACTGTGGTGCCGATGGATTGGAGCAGAAGAATGATGATAATGATGCTCATTCTTGACTCCATCCCCACCGTCTTTGCTATTGCTACTACCGGTAGCAGCACTGAGCGATTTTTGGAACCTTTTGTTCACCTTCATTTTGGCTTGGTTTTTGCCCTCGCCTCCCAAATCCGTAGCAGCCTCCTCGTCGTCGTCCTCAGGATCATCATACTGTTCTGGTGGGGATGATCCATTTCCAAGGTTGGATGGTTCTACCTCATCGATCCGGTGGTCTTTCTGCTGCCGCAAACGTAACGCGGCTTGTCTTCGTCGTTCCTTTGCAGGAATCTTCTTAATAGCACGGACCCGGCGCAATTTCTCGAGTTGTAGTGGACCGTCTCTGACAAAGGCACTATGAAAGTATGCCCCCTTTTCGGGGCCCACAGATGTGATGCGATCAAAGCCCCAAAGATTGACTATCGACGCACATTTGTAGTAGAAAGAAGAAAGATACATGAGCATGCAAGAACAAGATTATGCGAGCAGGGAACAATTATATCCGAAATCGGAGGAGGATGGCAAGTAGCAACCAGCAGTGTACCAAAGCAATCATGACAAGAAGAGCAAGAACATCAGGAGCGGCGACAAGAAGAATCGTCGTTGAGCTACCGGCCGTGTTTCAAAATCACTTAACGAGGACAAGAAAATGCATCTCATACGATCGTAACTTACGTTGCCGTTGAAAGGATTTGTACTTTGATTGATTGAAATATTCCGGCATGATTGTAGCCACGAAATCCTTGACGTTGTGAATTCGAAAGCTTTTGCCATCGGGAAGCCATGAAGCGGTTGAACCCTTGCCGTCGGGATCGCTTTCACAATCCTGAAGCATGTCATACAGTTTGGACGGAAAGAGAAAAGGAAGCTGAACGGAACTGCGACCGCGTTCGGAGGATGCTTTGAGACCAGCCGCTGTCATGATGATGTCGTCAGTAGTTTGAAGGACCTGAAGATGGTGGTGCGCTCTTTAAGCTGCTTTAACAAAGGTTCAACAGCAGTATCGTCCCTGCTCCTACTTGCAGTGCTGGTGTCGTCCTTGTTTTGAAAAGGAATTTTTGTTGAATAATGGATGCGAAACGACAGCAGGATCCCTTGAAAGGTAACCGCGAGAGTTCTCGAGGTCCAACAGCGTTCCGTTCGATATCCCTGTCAGACAAAACAACAACTATGGTAGAAATGATGAGCGGATAGGCACACAGTTTCGGTTTGGTGATGGTATGGTTCCCGCTTTCGCGTATTATCATATCCGGCCCAGAGTTCCCATTTCTTTTTAAATAAATAACAGGTGACGCTCACATTACACTTAAACAATGTCGTTGCCAGCTGCCAAGAAATAATATGCCCTCTGGAACATTGAAGAATGCCCGCGGGTAAACGATAAAATGATAAAAACCTTGACTAACCCCTGAATGAATCATACCGGTAGTTAAGGCAATAATAGAAGAAAGCTTGAGGAACAACCAGTAGCTGAGAGCATTGGCGGTCCACGGTCTAATTGGAAGCTTAATTAAATAGTGGGGTGATATTTCTATGGAATCACCAGCTCATCGTGCATTGGGCCTCTTATGATACTTCATTCAAGCGAAGCGTTGGCAAACGCAGAAATCAACCTTCGAATGTCGGATGATCACAAAAGATGATCTTTGTGCTTCTCCGTCAGCATTCGGTACAGTTAATGGAACCAATACCGGTTCCGTGCCAATCTCTACACTATTAAAAGCCACGCACGCCCAAGTATGCCTCGTGGCGGGCACACCCAGGCTGCTGGGTATTATCATATCCGGCCAAGAGTTCCCATTTCATATGACAGGTGACGCTCACATTACACTTATTATACAATGTCGTTGCCAGATGTCCGGCAAATATGCCCTCTAGAACATTGAAGAATGCCTGCGGGGAAACGACCATGATTAACCCCTGAAGGAATGATAACCGTCGGTAGAAAGAGGCGATAGTAGAAGAAAGCTTGAAGAACACCGATACCATCTGGACGCTTTTAAATACACGGTATTGGTGGTGATGATATTTCTATGGAATCACAAGCTTATTGTGCTGTGGGCCTCTTATGCTACTTCGGGCGTTGGCAAACGTAGAAATCAACCCTTCGATCGTCGGATGATCACAATACCGGTAGATGATTTGTGATTCTCCACACACGGACAATCAATGGAACCACAATACCGGTTCCGTGCCAACCTGCACACTATTAATTTTTTCATAGTCATTGGTAGAAACATCGACGGAACTCCAAGGGGTTTGGTCTCTGTTCAATGCCATGACAGGAAAACCCTTATAAAATGGATGCTTGAATAGAGCGGAAAAATGATATGCTTTGGAATCACCAGGTCGGGATGCTCTGGGCCTGTTATGCTAGTATTAATAGTTCCTGCCGTTCCAACCGCAGAAATCAACCTTTCCAACGTCGGATGATCACTATGATCTTGTGATAAATCCAGTATGCGTCAACGGGAGATATTATTTGCATGTTCCAAAAATCTTTTTTAAAGGTTGCTCACAATTTTAACATTATCATACGATCGCAAAAGGTGGCACACCAGCAACAACCATGAAACTTCTTCTTTCTTCAGCCATCTTGGCCCAGATCCTCTCCAGCTCAGCGACGCCTGTTGCCGGCGAGGAGAAGCGGTTCTTGTTGAACAAGCAACGACGAGCTGCTGGCGGCCGACGGTCTGGCAAGCAACTATTCTCGACTTTTGTGTCCAACCGGAACCTAGCAGAATCTCCTCTGGAGGTGAAGCCATTAAGAAACGCCCACCAAGAGCTCTTCGACCGCGTCTCGTTTCCTCGTGTCAAATCATCAAGCAACGAAAACAACAAGATAGCGGAAGCAGATGTTGGTTTGCTGGCCTATGAATCGCCGGGTTCTGGTGATGTTGGTTTCGAGGGCGAAGATCCTGGTACAAATCGTCGTCTTCAAAGCTTTTGCGACTACTTGGCATCCTATGGTGGCTATGAGTGTGACTGTAGCCAAGTCGACGAGACGACGTACATGGGAACTGCGTCTTGTACGTATAAAACTGAAGAAACGTGCTATTGTCGAGACAAGGATTCGACGAAGCCCATTTGCTACTCAGTTACACAAACCATCGCACTGGAAGGAAATATCAGTCTAGGCGGAAGGTACACTTTGGGAGAGGAGTTTTGTCTTACTTTCGACGAGACCTATCTGGACGATAGCCCTGCTCCGCCTCTGTGCATCAACTACAGTTACGATGAATACGGAATGGTTGCAGAGGAATGCACCATGATGCTCGGTGGCACTGTTTGCAACTCGTGTGCTACCTCTCCCTCTGATAATGGGGCATGTTTCAATTTCGACTGTGAGAACTTGGGCAGCTCGGCAACTGGGTCCAAGGTCGGAAGCACATGCCCCGGCATGGTCGAATGGCCCTTGGTAACGGCCGAAGTTTTCCTGCAAAATGAATGGGATAATGTTACCGATATGTGCCCTGCTGAGGATTCTGGCCCTGGTGGCGACTCCACCCCGACTGGGGACGGTACCCCTGCACCATCAGGGGACGACACTCCTGGTACTGCTGATAGTGCTGTACTCCATACCTCCTCTTCCTTGTCAGCTGTGGGAGGAGCCATGGCGGTTATTGTATGGCTTTTCGCGGTAGGGATGTAATAGGAGAAAAGTGTCACTGACTGTCGTGTTAAGAGAAGCCAGGTCGTCGGACGAACTGTACTTTGGGCTTGATCATTCTTTATGATTGGACTAACAATTCTACTAGACTCGTGTTAGTATAAAGAGCAATTGCCGTGTTGATACATGCATTCACCAGTAGTAGACATGGGGACCAGCAGTATGAGTTGAAGGCCTTGAACCGCTCGGGACGCCTCTGAAGACTCGTTTCGTTCTTCGCCCATGCTATTCTCCCTAGTACTACTAGTAGAAGTCTCTTCGTTCGAAAGTTCTCCTTGTTTCATCCCAATCATGCAGTAGCCTCCCGACCAATCAAAATCTATACGGTAATGACATTGTCTGTGTGCCTTTTAGTCTGACTTGGTGCCCGTCCGTGACCGAAACAACAAATCCCGGTGGGGTCGTCGACAGCACTGTAGAACGCGGAACGATGATCCTGCTTCAATATTACAGTATAGAATGAAGTGAGGTGGCTAACGCCTCTGTTTCGACATCAAATCCTTTTATCATTACCCTCCATCACCGACTGACGAAACTGGGGCCATTTCCTTCTAGAACCTCTAGCTCGAAAAGGACAACAAACAATGCTAGCGTGGTAAAAAGCTTGAATCTGATTTACTTTCTATGACAAATGATGTCTGTCTATGGAAACCCATCCCTTTTCTGTCTTCCGATCTTTCATGCACCTGACTCGAAAAACCATTGAGGTATTCAGGGAAGGTTGTTTCTGTATTGTCTTGGGTTGGTGGATCAATGTGGAACCTTGCCTCGGTAACAACGGCAATTTTTGTTTATGGCAATAGCATAAAGGTGGAGGCTGGTGGAACATAGGGAGTACATTTTTGGACTACCGCTCCATTTCCAGCGTAATCACAGGTGCACGTTTCCTGGGTGCCATCTGACTTGACGAAGGTGGCCATTGAGCCTGCAACCTGGCAGAACACCTCAGTCGACGATTGGACTTGGCAATAGGAACACATGGTGTCTCCAGATCCAGTACAAGCGCACTGGTGCTTGCCCAGTGTATCACAAGAAATCCGCTGCGCAGTGCATACTGAGGGGCCACCAAGGCAGATTCGGGGATTCCAGCGGATCGCAGCAGTGCAACCAAGTCCCGTCAATTGTGGGGTAACAGCAGGGACAGGAACCGGTCCAGGGGCAGGAACGGGTTCAGGAACAAGGTTGAAGGCTGGGACGAGAACGGGGGCAGGGACAGCAACGGGGGCTGGCACCGAAACTGGGGCGGGGACAACGGCTGGGGCCGGGAACGCGACAGGGGCAGGAGTTCCAGTAGTTCCAGAAGTAGCACCTGGAGCCCGGCAGACTGAGTTCGCCGTGCCACTTCCAGTATAGGAGCAGGCGCACGATTTAAGCTGTCCTTCTGAGTCAGTAAACGTAGTCGTGCTGCCTGACATTTGGCACTGTGTGCCTCGGGCTGTTTCGATTGGGCAGTAAGGGCATTGAGTCATGCCACTGCTGCAGATGCAGGAATAAGTTCCAGAGCAGTCACCTTGAACAACTCCAGCCGAGGTGGGTATGCATACCATTGCTGTTGCCTGAAGGTTTCGGCGAAGATGACCCTGTTGCTCCTCCCCCTGAGCACTGTTATTTTCGGGCGCCGAGAAGAAATCTTCTCTGACCAACGTCCCGAAAGACAGGTCCTCTTGTTGGCCAGCCACCATGGCCGTCAAGGACGCCAGAGCAAAGGGCAAAACTCGTTGAAACAGCATGGTTCTTATTATGCCGGGGAGGAGAGGTAAAAGATGCAGTGAAGCGCAGTCTTCGACAAATTGTGCTATCGTCAGAGTTGCGTCTCCCGCCACAATCCTAAACGAGGACATTTTGCTAGTAGAATCCAAGCCAATGCGCCTCATTCAACTGCAGCCGCATAGCAGTCGGAACATGTGGAGGCACATATTTGGCACTCCGATTGGCGGGAAAAACTTGGTGCAATTCTGCACCTTCCGAGTTGATGGACCGTGACAGTAGCCTTTTCTACGGCCTGCCGCGTTAGCACGCGTGGTGGACTCCCGCTCTCGTATGCGCACTTCCCGCCGGCTGTACCACTCATTCCGTTTTCGTTTTTGGCGCCATTCAATTGAATGGTTCTCCGGAGGTTTCTCGGTCGTCGTCGTCGTCGTCGTCATCGGTTTGAAAGCCACCTTGGCCTTCGCATCCCCTCGATCCTCTTCCGATCTCCATGGGTCGAGCACAAGGTATTATGATAGCTCCAAAGTTCCCTATTTACAAATTACCTTCGTTTCGTTGCAACTCGCCGCCCAAAGCCATCTCTGCGTTCCCAACCACCTCTACTAGAATATGACACTGCCCCATTTTGAACGATCATGTGTACCTGGTAAAGTGCTCGACTTCTAGCGTATCACCATCGACTATTGTACTCGCTTGATGCTCTACGACTACTTCCCCTCTTCGATCAAACCGAACCTATGCGGATAGAGGTCAGATAGGAGTTCGTTGTTAGCAATGCGGTAGTACTGCACTAGCTACTGGCAACAACAACTATCGTCCCGCCTTGCCCTTGATTGACGAGGGATGGTGGTGCACTCTATGATTGGTAGAGCAACCGACTGTCGTCGATCGAACTATCCGGTAGTATGGGTCCCGCGCCCGCGCAAGTGATGCTTTTTGAAAATCTTCAACGCGCGTGCAGACCTCCCTCGGACACAAAGAAGATTCTTTTCGCCAAATCCTATCGTACATACGGCGGTACCGTGCGTACGATTCCGTGGACTACAGTGTGCGTCGGACATGCCGAGGCGTGCCGGTGCCTCTCAAAATGAGATAGTTCGTTGTTGACCATGGCCGCCGCACGGTGCCAAAGGACGGCGAGATCTTAAAGAACGACTTCAACAGACACAATAAGGACAATCACAATATCCACTTTCCAGTGCTGACTGAGACGAGAGTGTTGACTTCCTTCGTGGTCCAGTGGTTCTTGTAGCTCTGAATAGAAAGGAGGCGGGCACTCTACTGTACTGACTGTCTGATAAGACAAAGAAAGATCGACTTCCCATCGTGTCATTGCTTATTGCCACGGCATCCTTCATGATGATTTCTATAAAGCAAGTCACCTACTGGTTTTCTCTAGTGGTTTCGTCGACGGTGGTCGTGATGAATGTCATGGTATTGAGTCGGCATGATTTTTTGGCGGCGCCGCTCTTGGCCGCCGCATCGATTCGAAACGATTTTGTACAACAACAGCCGCGAAAACCACTGCCACAAGACGAGTATAGGGATCCACGAATGATGAACGACGTTTATTCGTCTTCAAGCAACAATAATCAAAGAGAATATCGTCGCTCTCGTACATTGATTGGCATTTTCTCATCCGATACAAGGAACGATTGCACCTACCGCAAACGTCATCGAGAATTATTTCAAATTTGGAATGACACTCGCGTTTGTAGTTTGGGAGAATTGGCGCAAAGACCGGAACGAGAACGAAAGCATTGTCAGCTCGTCTATACCTTTGTTATTGGAGCGGGCGACGCCGATAGTCCGACGCAAATCGTCAATGCCAGTGTCCCGCTCTATCGAACCAAGAAACTGGAAAGCAAGTTTCCAGATGTCAATCACGATGATGTGACATTGCTCAATATCAAGTAAGTAGTTTGTGTCGAGTTTGCTGTTGTTTCAGGGCTGGGATCCTCATTGTTTTCTCTTTTTTCTATGCTTGTTTCGACCTTTCAGGGAAAACATGAATGATGGAAGTAAGTTGCTATTCTGGAATGGCTACTAGACTAGACATGACCGGTCTAGTCTATTCGATACCCACGCTATATGTGGCAATGTAATGTCTCTCACTCACGCATCGTCGTCGCGTCGCTCTCTCATTCTCTACGTTTAAAGAATCGCCAACATTCTTTTACTTTGCTTCGACTATATTGGAGCGCTATAACTTGGATTACGCCATGAAATTGGATGGAGATTCGATTTTGCATTTACACGACTGGTTCTTGTTTGCGCACTATCAGTTACCTTCCCGTCCTTTTGCTAGAGGCATGGTCGGTGGTGCCCTCCGACACAAGGCCTTTTGGCCCGCACCAGCTAATCCAGCCGATTCCATTCGACTCGAATCGTACTGGCAAGAACAATATGAAGGCATTCATTTGTATTTGGCAGGTCAATGTTACTTTATGAGTTTGGATCTATGTCGTGTAGTATCCCACGAAGCACCCACGGCCGGCTCACGATTGGCGCCAGGTGGATATTTGGAAGGACATGAAGATCATGATGTTTCGAGCATGGCGTTTCGTTCTTCTAATCCAATTCATGTCTTTGCCATTGGCAAGTCGCAACGATTTTGGGAACATCCCGTCAAGGGACAACCACGATGGGATCGGATCCGCGTTCGTGAATTGGCACGAATGGCGGGAGAAGTTTTTGAAGGAAAGCAATTGCGATTGTATCGAGATGAATAGTCATAGAATAGAAAAAGGCGACAGCAACGACGAATGTGGGCAATGCTTTCGTATTAGTGGCCCATTCTAGCTTGTTACTAGGCGTCATTAAGGTCAGGTAGTTCAATGCCGTGCGATTGAGTTGACACGTCTTCATACTACTGGCGTGATGAAGACGACCTTTGTGCAGTTCGTACTCTAGTAGCAACCAGCAAAATCCAAGTAACAAATGGCAACCGTCTTGAACGTAGTGATACTAACGTATTTATCTGGAACCAACCTACGTAGTAGCCATGATGGCAAGCAACCCGCTGTGAATTTTCTCATGGCCGTTACAGGGCCAAATTACCTCGAAGAAGAAAGCTCCCATGGCTCATAGTACCGCGCTTGTTGTTTCGTTGCGACAATCATTGATACGATAGACTCTCCAACTATTTTGACGTTCTGGGGGCGAGCAGACAAATGAATAATCGAAGAATTTCCTTTCGTCGTTTGTTCCTCGAATAAAGCGACGGAAGGAGCAAAAGGAACGACGACCACCATGAATGCCGGCAGTTTTGCTTTAGTAGTAGCACATTCTAGCTTGTCCTTAGGCGCCGCCATTGAGGTCAGATAACTCAATGCCATGCGATTGGAGTTTGATTTGAAACGTCTTGGTACTGGTATGATGAAGACCTTTGTGCAGGTGGTACAATGCCAAAGTCTTGGCTGCCCAAAATCGGGGATCTCTTGTTGCGTTCGAGGATGCTGATGCCGCAGTAGATTCGGTATTGCTGCTGCTAGTAGTGGTAGCAGCGGCAACGTCAAAAATCAATGACCCAGTATTACTGCTCCTCGGAAGCGACAATGATTGCCGCTGTTGCTGTTGTTGTATTGCAATCGAAAGATCATAGGCTAGTTCCGAGCATTGTAGTTGATCGCAATCGAGTCCTTCAATACGTAGCAATTCCATGTACTCGATCAGTTGATCCAATTGTCGAGACTTGTCCGTAGCTACATCGCCATGGTAGAGGTCATTGTCATCTTGTACGCTTTCTTCTCGCACAATTTGCCGCACTTTTTGTTCAAACGTGTCATCGTATAAAAAATTGGCGCCATCTACTACCAAGGCCAAGTGTTGTGCCAATCGTCCAACCCGTCGTCGTCGTGCATCACTTTGGGGGCTGGCAGTAAAACATGCTGCACATTGACAATCAAATTGATACTTGTGTTTCAAAAAGATTTTTCGGACACGAGTCGAATGATGAAAGGCCACATCACTATAACACAAACACAATTCTTCGCCCTGCTGGACGTTTCGGGTAGTAAACAATCGTATGCAATACCCCCCGAACGAAAAGCCGACATTGGGGCGACACGAATGATTGAAACGACTGGTCGCACCGACAAATAAACATGGTTCGGATCCCAACTCGATATTGCAAAAGGCATTGGAATACACAATGCCCATGAGTCGACGACGACTGGCACGCGGTGTTGAATTATCCATAGCAGAAGGACTGCTACCGTCTCCTTCATGACGTTGATCGTGCAATTTCCAAAGCTGAGTTCGTTTCTCAAGAGATAATCCACAGATATCTTGCAAGTAGGCATCATCGTCTTGTTGACAGGCGTGTTCACCCGATTCATAGCAGTCCATGGCCTTCCAGATTTGTTCACCTTGCAACGTCAAACGTTCCTGATGGATCAACGTGTGTTGGGGAATATCTCGAGCGGCAATGCAAGCAAAATACGAAATGCCAGCACCCTCATTATGAGTTGAGGGCGAAGTAGCATTGCCTGGAGATTCTTCTTTTATATCCTGCTGGGGATCAGGGTCCTGATTTCCATCCGAGGCACTGTCACCGCCCCCTGCCGTAGTGATCCATTCGACAGTGAAATATCCACCAAAAATTTCACCCTCACACCCCGACGAAAAAGGAGCAGCAGTACCATTCGCTACTTCTTGAATGTCATTATCATTCGTGGTGGTCGCCGTCGATGACGCTTCGCCGCCTTTCATTCAGCACCGTTCTTGGGCGGCAGGCACAAGAGAGTAGCAGTCTCTCTGTGTGTTGTCGACAATTTGCTGCTTACAACAAACTACTAGAATCACTCGGCTGTCATCATTGGACTCATATCATCTATTGTCGTCGTCGTCCCGTATATTGTGGCTACTACTACAATGCCATTAGCAGCAGTAAAAGTAGAGGTCATCCTCATCGTCGTTCCATGGGGGGTTAAGAGGTCTTATTTATTAAACGCTGCCGCTCCGATCGCATCGGCAAGCCGATACGTCGGTCGACCCGCGTTCCCGGCGGATCGGAAGCCGCGAGGACTATCTCTAACTACTGTCCGCCCCATTATTTTTATTTGATGTTCGGGGGTTGTTTTTTTTTGGTGTTTTTGTTCTTTCGGTGGATTGCTCCTTTTCTTTCTTTTTCTGATTTATCGTTTCTTTTCTAGGGTGGCGGTGGTGGCGGTGGTCATCGTCGTTCCAAAAAATGAATGACCTTTCCTGTAGTACCCGACTGCTCCGAACAAATGACACACAGACAGACGTTGGCTATCCGCTCAAAAAAGTAATAGCCGTTCATTCTTTGTGGCTCTTCGGGAATATTCTTTGGATCGTTTGGATATATGCCACATGATGTGGCAGGCGCTTCCGACTTTCCCTGCGGTTCTCATTCATCATTCGTATTCCAAAAAATGACGTCGGCTCGCCCGCGTTAATTCTTCTCCGACGACATCTCATTTCCGACGAAAGGAACGACATCGTCAACACAACACGAAAGGAGGAAGCCGTCGCCTTGCAAAAGTGAACGGATGAGGCTATTCTCTTTTAACACAAACAACAACAATCACAACAACAACAACAACTCATTTTCCGCTATCATAATCATAATTCTACAGCCATTCGGAAGGACTGTACTGTCTGTCAGATCTTTACGAGAAGCAAGCAAGAAAGCAAGACCAAAATCATGACATCCGTCAACAGCTACAACGAATTCTCAGCCAGCAAGCAATGGGAACGGGTTCCTGTCCGTCCGTTGGAGGAAGAAATCCTTCAGGCTCTACCCTTGTCCGTCAACATCTATCGCCGTCAACAACAAGAAGAAGAAAAGAAATCTCGTCCAGGGGTGTCGGTCAATCGTCCGCGTCGCGTCTATGTTCCAGCAGATGTGACAATGGAGGATGGGCGACAAGAAGTGGAGAGTTCGATGCGACCTCATTACTCGGTAGAAATGCCTCGACATGTCAGAGGAGCCACCCCCTATTACAGATTATCATTCAAAGAAGAAGAAATATCAGGGGACGGTGCTGGGGGAGTCAACGACGAAGCGCAGCTAGAAGACGTTGATACTGAAGAGCAAAAGGAACAAGCCACTCCGGCACGCCCACACTATTCGGTCCACATGCCCCGACAGTTGGAACAAGCCACGGCGTATTATCGCACGTCGATTCGAGGAGATCCATCAATGGATGATGGAGAAGGAGTGCGACGAGCACCAGGAGTCGTCCAAGACGACCATCTTCGCAGGATTCACTTGCTTCAGCACAAGTTTGAGCATTTAGCAGTGGAATCTCGTCCGCTACATGACGATGAAAAGTGGGCCGAACTGCTGGCAATGTATCGCTATCGAAAAGGACTGGATGATTAGCTACTAGGAAAATTTGGCATTTTTACTGTTTGTTTCGGCGAGCAAGAACAGTGCAGAGGCGAATTTGCCAGGACAGGCAGCAGAGACAAGAAACAGTGCGAGGATATGAGGGGTTGAACCTGTCGTCGTGATGTTTTATACTTTCTACTTGGGGTCGACTCGATCTCCACAAGGCTCCAGCAACAACACTATTAGCATTGAGAGGCGCTGCCGTCCTCACCATGCCCACTTGTAAAGAGCACGAACAGAAAATGCTGTATGATACTTGGTGGCCGCGTAGACTTCAACTTGTTGGATGAAACGATTTGCGGAAACAAAGCAAGGAAACACGATCGGCGTAGCAACGAACGTGCGCCTTGAGGCAATAGTATTGGCAATGAATTTGTGATCTTGTCTACGCACAGAGAGCGGTACCTGTAGCCAATCTAGTACTATAAGCTGATTAAGCACGAGTGTACCAATATGACTTGGATGGGTACGAGATAGCATCAATGCGAAACGTAGTCGTGAGTTTCACAAATCGACTAGGTAGTACGGAGTTGGAACTCGAAATGCTTGACCGCCGGCAAATGCGTTGGTGCGAAACAAGTTTTGACAATCCGCCGACTTTTACGCATGGACTAGATTCCAAGATCCAACATCGGCACTACTACCCGGAGACTATTACGCATTTTACCGACAACTTTACGAATGCCAACATGACGCCCCTATGGTCCCCATGACAAGCCTGAGAGTCCAACACGTTGCGTCAAACAAAACAGGGCTAGGGGTTTTGACACTAAGAACAAGGGAATCCAATGCATGAATGTTTTTTTCGAGAAGCACGCCTCACTGAAAAGAACGAAGGCTGGTTTGAAGACTTGAAAGAGAGAGAGCTTCAGGCGAAATAAATGGCACTTTCCCCTCCAGGTTCGTCTTCGAGAAGAACTCATTCGATTAGAAGTAAGGATGATGAATTCCTCTATAGATCAGTCCAGTTAAGCTGGCAGTAATAAAGTTGAACACCAGGTGGGTTCTCACAGTAGTAGAAGTATTTTTGGAAGGCATGCTAGGCACCAACTCCCAACGCGGTTACAATTTCCTCGACACTCATCCCTACTCAACCCATAATAAGTATACTTGAATCCCCCTTTACAACTTGCCATCGACCCCCTGCTTTTCGCTTCCAGACGCGATTGAAGCGCAGCGTATCTTCAAAGAAGAAACCATTCAAAGATCCAACAATGTGGGCATCGACGGTCACTTGCGCCAAGTCGGGCCGACCGTCCTTCCCCTGAATGGCTTCGACATTCCATGACGACAATGCGATACTATCGATTGCCACAATCCGCATTCGATGGGCGTCTAGATCGTCGGCTTTTGTAATGACTTGATCCAAATGATTGACAAAGCGAAGATTATCGTCGAGCAAACGATCTAGCAATAGAACGTCGGAGTGCAGCATCGCCTGCTTGAGATTCATTTCCGCTTCAAAGATTCCGGTCTCCCATGATGCCATTTGCCAGGCGGCAAAGTCGTTCCTTGCGTCATATGCGGGAAAGTCGTTCCTTGTTTCAAATGCGGGAAAGTCATTCCTCGTTTCATATTCTGCGAACGCCGTGGCTCGCATTGCGTCATGAACGGTGCTCTTGGCAATTCTGGATCCGTCAGGAGCTGCGGGCTGGACTACCGGCACAAAGCCGCGGCAAGAGCCCACTAGTAGTAGACCAAGCAACAAAGATAGTACCGTTGGAAGCTGAATCATTGCTATAGATGCGTTCATTCCGTCAAAATTCCGACAAAGTGATGGCTTGGAAGTAAGTTCGTCATCGAATTCGCAAAGATCCATCACCCATCACTTCCATCGGCATCAAGGTCGTGTGGTGGAGGGAGGGATCTCTATCAATTGTTCTTTGCCATCATAAAAGGCGCGTCTCTTCGGTCCAGACGGCTGTGAGCAGCTGTCAACTTTGTGCGTAAGTCTGCGTCACAGGCAATAACAAAACATGTCGCATTCTCATTCTTTGGGGTGCAGGTCCGTCATCCACGTCTGAGGACCACGTCTCAAATCGACCGTTCCCGAATCCCGGCAAAATGCTGACACAGAGTCTTGGCAAATTGCACCGCTAATTAGAGCAAAGACAGTCACTCGCCTAAATCTTTTAGCACGACAAAACAACCTCAATTACGGTTGTGGGATGTCCCGATTGTTAAATAAAAATATCAATGAGAGGTCTCTTTCCGAGCTCTTTTAACTCACGACTTAAAAGATTTATAGCCCTTGCTACCAGGAAATGGAACTTCGGCATTCACGTCATCGCAGAAAACTCGGGCGGTCGAATTTGTCTTGCAAAATTGTCCATCAACCCATAAAACACAAGGCTCTTCAATCCACGACACATCAACGCAACATCCCGAGGCATTGCACCCATAAAAGCAAACGCAGCAGCATTGCAAGTAAACGAAAGACGCACATCACACAATCTTTCAACCATGACGAGGAAGAGTACCGACATTATTACCACCATTTCGCACCACGATGTTCTCTGCGGCCGGGGCGGACTTGCCAACACGTGGCCCGGCAACAAATTGTTCCGCGGAATGATCAAAGAAAACAAGGAAATCTACCAGGAATTGAGTGAGCATGCCGTTCGCAAGCAATTGCTAGTTTCCAGTATCATCAAGGCCATTCAACATCACGGTGGACGATTTTTGCGCAAGAGCCGCTGTGGCAACTGGGTTGAAATTCCGCGACGGGATGCTTACACCAAGACGTGCCAAGCGCTGCGAGATCAAGAAAACAACATTCGTTATGGCTCCGACTCCTCTACAGTGGCTTCGGAAGGGAGAGTTTCCCCGAGTCCCGAGCATACACAATTTCGTCAGGCCCTTCGCAGCACATTGGCAAAGCAACGACTGGCAACGCGAACAGTTTCGACCGACCAGGAAGATAAGGAGAATGATGATGTAGTTCCTGACTTGGTGGTGGATGAGAACACGGTGCCGTCAATGATTACTACCACACTACAAAAGAAAGTCTGGGTTGATGATGTCGAAGATGACCTTTGTCCTTTGGCACCCCATGAATTTATCTTTGAAAGCGTCGACGAATTCTCCCACTTATGTTCCAATCTGTTGGAGATTTGGGGCCGCTAGTAGCGATTCTCCGGGCTTCCCCTTTTTGATGCTATATGAATGCATCCTTTCTGTGATATCTGTTATGTTCTTGATTGAGTTGTTTATCATCAAGCCCCGATCAAGCCCCGATTGTTGTTGGGGCCGTCGTTTCAATCTGCTAGAGAATTGGGGCCGCCAGGATCGATTCTCCGGGCTTCTTCTCTTGTTGATGTTATGAATGCATCCTATTTGTGATTTCTGTTATGTTCTTGATTGAGTTTTTAATCGCCAAGCCCCGATTGTTGTCGGGGTCTTTGGTTGATAAGTGAACAAGGGAAAGTTACCCTTCTTCTATCCATTTTGATGTTCTATCTGTCATGTCCCTCCCGGTTGATAACCTTGTGCTGGTTTTGGTGTTGCTAGCAAAAATTAAGCTAAACTTGTGATTGTGTGGTGAATGACAACACTGTATGAGTAGTAGACGGTAGCCATGCCTTTGGAGAGGCGGGGGCTCAGAAAGGTCATGGAACATCAGTTCCAAACGGCTATCTGCTAGCACAGCACGGCGACACTCAAACAAAACCCAACGGGTCGCAAGGAGTACTCCGTGCTCGAGCAATGTGGCCGTTCCTTCTTTTGTCGCCCCATAATCGCATTGACAACTCCCTCGTTTGCGCCGGTGCCCACTATATTACTAACTACGGAGATGGTACAGCGTTCCCTTTCGAGTAGAACCACATCAAGGCACAAATTGTCCCAGGCTAGATGAATGCCTCTTTGCCAACCATAAGTTTTCCACTCGCGGTCCTCTCATCTGAACGTTTACTTGTTTGACGAGTTTGTAGTATCTCGAACGTTTGACGCGAGTTGCAAATCTTGAAACATACCCTCCGGCGGACCAGCAGCAACTATCACCTTGAGACATCCGGGAGCAAATGCCCCAAAACATTGCGTGTGTGCCCATCCGCCTCCTTCTAGCTAGTAGAGAGAGATGATCGCGCGCCCCCTGTGATAGAACCATCCAGACGCCAATTGTTCCAGGCTAGTGCAGTTGTTTGCTTCTCGCCAACGAGAATAGTAGATCAATCGGTAGAGCGTCCCCCCCTGCGCTAGAATGATCCAGACGCCAACCCTTCCATGCTAGTCGAATGTCTCTTGCTTGTTTCTCGCCAATGACTCCTCTAGAGACATGTCCCTTTTTGCGACGGAACCATCTAGGCGTCACTTTGTGTCTCGTGTCAACCACAGCCGTCCGCTCTTCTTCTTCAAACGTTCACGCGTCCGAGTTTGTATTGTCGCGAAAGTTGGACGTGAGTTGCAAATCTCGAAAGATACCATCTGGTGGAGTAGTAACAGCATTCGATGGAAGTACTGTCAAGGAAATATCATTGGTACCCGATGACGACGACGAAGAAGATCGTTGGTGTCCCCTGCTTATGCTGGCGTGTCGTTGTTTAGGATAGATCATACACAGGACCACTTGACCCAATCCCAAGGATAATCCAATACTATTGGGTACCATGAGTACGGGATCCCATAGAGCGACCCCATACAAGAACCAAAAGGCCGAATTGCCACAGGCCATGAACATGCTTGGAGGATGAATCGAATTGGAATGTCCACTTTGAATGACGGCATTCATGGTTTGCAAGGGTACCCCATAGAAAAATATCAAATTCAAATTGACCAATAGGCCAACCGTGGCAGCTTGATATCCTTGCCATGGACATAACCATCCGGCCCATACCAAGGTCATGGACCAAATCATCATGACAGAGAGCCACCAAACTTCTTGAGGCGTAAAAATGGGTGGCGGCAACACACGAGGATGTTCAGCATTGTAGTAATAGTCTGGGTTTCCTTCCTCCTGATCATCGTCATTGTCCTTTTGGACATGCAAGAGTGGTGCTGGTCGATGACTACCACTGGCAGGATTTCGTGTACTAGTCATTTGCTGGTATTGCAACTTGGCAGCTCCCGCATTGAGCCACATGCTCAAAATCAAACCAGGAATATTGGACGCTAATATAAAGGGATTGTGAATGTAGTACGCATACGCACACCACCCCAAACAATTTCCCGTCATGACGGCCCATGGTCTAGGATTCAAATCGCCCAACGATTGGCGTAGCAAGGCGGAACGCAAATCCTGAATCGGTGCCGCAAACATGGCGGTCGCTAGTAAGCAACCCATGGAGGGACACACAAGATGAAAAAAGATCATGGACCATTCTTCCGGCAAAAAGGGAAAAGTACCCGAAGAAGATGCCATGGTAAATAGTGGCAAGGATGTGTAATAGAGAAGGGAAAGGAGAAATTGCCAACAAGTCTCATTGTCGCCCCTCTATTATCGATCTGCAGCCGTTCTGCGTGTGTTCTTCTTTCTCGCCAGCTTTGACTGATTGGACTGCAAAAAGGTGGTGTCGCACGCGCGACATGCGTGACTTTGACTGTTCACCAGACTATACTGACGGTGTATAAGAGGATACATATATAGGAAGATTGTAAGTTTCGCCACGTGGAACCCGTTCACATCCGAGAGAAGATCGAAGATCGCATCTCATCGCGATGACACGGCAAAATCTCTCTCATCGGCATCCATGTGTTCAATCCCATTCTTGCGTTTGGCCTCTTGTACATTATTGTCGACTCTTACAGTTTGATAATCTTCATCATCGTATTGTTGTTTCATGAAAGAAGAATGAAGGCTAGTAATAGAAATGCATGGCGGCACTTGATAGGGTGCTGGCTATTACTCGTGGCATTCAGCATGTCTCCAGTGAAAGGATTTCTCGCAAAGTCTCCCACGGCACCACATACACTTTTATCATCATCATCATCATCATCGACGTGTACTCCAAATCGACATGTACAGCCACAAAAACGGCATACCAGTTCATCCCTTTCTTCGACGACAAGGACGACAACAGCCTTGCGCGATTCCTTGCAAAGTCTCGTGGACAGTATCAAGTCTTCCAAAAACAAGAAACAAACCATTTTTGTGGGAGGAAAAGGAGGCGTTGGCAAGGTACGTTGAAAGTAGTGTGGAAAGTGCAACTGTGGCAGAAACATCTCACGGCCTTGTCCGTCGCCGTCTTACTTCTTGCTAGACTTCTGTGAGTTCTGCATTGGCAGTACAGCTAGCACTAGAAGATCTCAAAGTATTGGTAGTATCCACGGATCCAGCACATTCGTTAGGGGATGCTTTGGATGTCGATTTGCGTCGTAACGAGGGTCGCCCCATGGCCATGACCGATCCATTGACGCAAGGACGATTGTATGCGGCCGAAGTCAATGCCGACGCGGCCCTACGAGAATTTCGAGAATCACTGCAAGGATTTGATGTCGAACGTTTGGCACAATCGCTAGGGGCGAACCCAGAATTATTGGAAAGTTTGGGCTTGCGTGAATTTAGTGGTCTATTGAACAATCCTCCGCCGGGAATTGATGAATTAGTGGCGTTGGGTAATGTCATGGAAAATGACACAACGCAAGAATTTGATGTGGTCATTGTGGATACCGCACCGACGGGACATTCCTTACGACTGTTGGCATTGCCACAATTTTTGGATGGACTCTTGGGCAAACTCTTGAAATTACGAGCCAAATTATCCGCTATACAGAATACACTCCAAATGTTCATGGGAGACAAGGGTGCCCAAGAACGTGCACAAACCATTGACACTGCCATGGATCGCGTGGAAGCCTTTCGACGAAAAATTGCCAGATTGGAAACTACCCTGAAAGACAAGTCTTTGACTAGCTTTTTGATCGTGACCGTGCCGACCAAATTGGCCGTGGAAGAATCCAAACGATTGTTAACTGAGTTGACCAAGGAAGGTATTGCCGTCAATCATATTGTGGTCAATCAATGTGTGGAAGGAGAAAAGGGCACGAGCACTACGAGTGAAGCTTTGACAAGCTATTACAATCGTCGAGTGGCTGGTCAACAAAAGTGGATTGGCAAACTCAAGGAAGCCGTACAAACCGTCAGTGCTAGTGAGGAATATCAGTCCAACGGAGACGCCAAGTCGCCCATTGCCATTTCGGAATTGCCCTTTTTTGATGTAGAGTTGGTGGGAGTGCCCGCGCTAGGTTACGTGGGAGCGCAGCATCTTGCCAACAACCCCAGTTTCCAAGCGCTCATGCAAGAAACGGGACGTGGCGAACGAGGAGAGCCCAAAGTGGTAATTTGTGGCGGGAAAGGAGGCGTTGGAAAGAGTAAGTTTAGAACTGGGAGCGTTAGTATGGTTTGACGAAGAAGAGGATACTAACGCGTTTGACTTGCTGCGTAGCTACCACGAGTTCGTCGCTGGCCGTTACCATGGCGGCTCAAGGCCACAAGGTCTGCTTGATTAGTACGGACCCGGCTCACAGCCTAGGAGATGCTATTGACATGGACTTGAGAGGCGGCAAGTTGATCGACTGCCCATTGTATGGAGTACCGTCTGCCGCGATTGGCGAAGGGTCCTTGTCGGTGATGGAGATTGATCCTTCGAGTGCCCTAAATGAATTCAAGGGAATCGTGGATCAACTTATTGGAACAAGCAGTAGCAGCACATCGGGTGGAAGTGATGTTCGAGGAACGCTCCAGGATCTAGAGAGTGTTTTTGATACTTTGCCCCCCGGTACTGACGAGATCGTTGCCTTGGCCAAAGTGGTGAAACTGGTTAAGGACGGGAACTTTGACCGCATCGTGCTAGACACGGCCCCGACGGGGCACACGACTCGTCTCTTGGGACTTCCAAGCTTCTTGGCGGACCTCATTGAGCGTCTTCTGAGCATTGCAAACAAGGTATCGTCCAATGTCGCCGTCAAATTGTTCATAGCCAGTGCGGCTGGGGGTGACAATGAGGCAGTCGAATCAGCGGCGGCCGCTGCCAAGTCCAAACTTTTATCCTTCCAGCTTCAAATGTATGATATGGAGGATCTCTTTGCCAATCCCGACCAGACCGAGTTTTTGATCGTTACTGTTCCAACAGAACTGGCCGTCCGAGAAAGTGTCCGGCTACTCAACGATCTCACCTTTGAATCTCCGGACTTTCCGATCAAAGTTCGTAACATCGTCGTCAACCAAGTGCTTCGCGATGATGGAAGCGACATCAATACCTTTTTGTCTCATGTCAGCGACGGCCAAGCCGTGTCAATGTCGAACCTAGAGCAAGCACTGAAATTGGTCGAACGGCCACCGAGAATAACCAAGGTGCGCTATTTAGACACGGAACCACGAGGTGTCTTCGGACTCAAGATACTGGGCGACGAACTTTTAAAAGAGGACGAAGTCGCTCCTGCCTCTTCGTAGCGAACTTTTATAAACGACCCCTTTCGCAAGGAAGTCCATATTGGATAGCAGGCCTAAAATCTAACCCCACAACGACGTAGCGAACTATTAAGCATTGTCCCTATCACTTGTCCACTATACAATTCCATATGAAGTTTGGTTGTCGACTAACATGAAACAGACTGTATTCCCACGTCGTTTCTTGGCGTGTTTCTTGAAGGATCGGCATGACCCGGCACATGGCGCACACTAGTTCTGGCCACAAAGAATCATGAACTAGAGTTTAAAGCATGAAGAACCTCAGGGCATGTCGGTATAGACAGGATCTCCCACGGGGGTGCAGGTCTGAGTGACAGTGCCATTTCCAGCATATTCGCAGGAGCATGACTGACGGACCCCATCTAGACCCGTGACGGTCATCCAGGAGCCGGTGACTTGGCAAATCATTTCGGTGGGTGTCTGAACTTGGCATAAGCTACACTCGGTCTGGCTGGTATCACCCGTGCAGTAGCATGGATACTGAATCCCAGTACAATTGACCCATGAAGGCCTACAATACTCGGGAGGGCCTAGACAGATTCGCGGGTTGTAGGGCAACAAAGAACTGCACCCCAACGGAGCCAAAGGTTCGACCGTCGGAAGTGGTACTTCGGGGGTCGGTTGTCCATCCACTGGAGCCCGGTTAGCTGCGGTTGGAGAAGGAGTAGGAGCTGGCTGGGGAATGCGTTCGTGACATTCATGTTCCTTGCGGCCATCATCAAAAATGTTGCAGGTGCAATGCATGATGCAGTTACAGGTCTTGTCATAAAAGGTCGTCGACGTTCCTGTTTGCATGCAAAGACTACCTTGAGAAGACCCTGTCTGGATCGAAGGGCAATACTCGCACTGTCCGCAAGAACAGTCATAGGTTCCACTGCAGTCATTCCCATGCACAACCTCGGGTGTTGTGGCGCTACAGACGCCGACCATTCGTCGCCGGAGATTGTGCTCTTCACTGTTCTCTGGGATCTGAGGTGTAATGAAAACATCTTCCTGCAAGAACATGCCAGAGCCCATGTCGTATTCGCCAAACGCCGATACTACCACGACAAACGCCGACGGCAGGGCAACGAGAAGATAGTAGCTTCGGAATAGCATCATGATACCAAAGTGAGGTTCTCAAGATTCCTCGAATTTATGAGGAAGAGACGCTTCGAACTACACATCATCGTTCAATTTTTCGATGGGGACCCCTTCCTCCAGTATGTCAAAAGAATTCTTTGTTACAGCGCCCAATATCGTCGGCGCCCAAACTTCTTGGATCTTTGTGACTCCTCATCGGATACTTTCTTCCAAAGTAATGGGTTGACACCAGACTATCACCGCGATTAACTAGAGAAGGCCAGTGCAAGTTCTAGCCGTTCAATTTCAGTTGACGACTCATGTAACACTTTTGGTTGTCCGAGGGTTCTGCTTCCCGAGTTTCTAGATGCATCGTCGGTGCGAACTTTCGTTTTTGTTCTCTTGGTACGTACGTGTTATGTTGGTGCGTGCGGTGCGTGCGTGCGTGCGTGCGTGGCGTGCCAAAAAGGTACCGAAGTAGGCCCTTTTGAGGCGAAACTTCACTCCGACAAACGTCACACTGCGAACCCCCATCGTCGTCCCTCGCACATCTCTCTCGCCTTTCGTCGTCGACAACTATCGAGGATTACTGTCAACGCCGAACCACCACCTTCAAGCATTGTCACCTAGTGCTCCTTTCCATGTACCTGTGGAAAATTGGCATTGAGTTAGCTTGAGTGCCAGGCTATGCTTTGCGAAGCATACGACTTGTTCGACGTTCGTCGGTTGCCCAATGCCACAATGGACCATCATTGAGTGCGGTCGCGTCGAAAGCAAACTACTCCCCTGCTATTATCTTTACCACCAGCTGTACACGCGCATCCTTCACGACAAATTCAACGTTCTTTGCACAATAATATCTATGAGTTTCGGGGTTTTAATGATGCACAAAATGAAACATGGCCCATTTTCTTCTCCTTATGGTAGAAGTACGTTCTTGGTACCACGGTGTCACATATCTGGAGACGAATTACACTTTGGACGTCAACGGCGTATGGGTCATCGTGATGCTGTTTTAGGGAAATTCTGTGGCACCCATCATCATCGGTTGGGCACCTCCTCCCGCGCCGCTAGGCGCAATGCCTGTAGGCGTAGACGTCTGGATGACATTGCCATTTCCGGCATCCTCACAATGGTACGTCATTAGGTTTCCGTCAAGACCAACAGCGGTACTCGACGATCCTGAGACTTGGCAAATCGTGCCGGAGGGTGTCTGCACCATGCAGTAGGAACATTGCCTTTGTGACGGCGCATTGACGCAAGAGCACGCGTAATCCTCGAGAAGATCACAATTGATCCATACGGGATTACAATACTCTGGCGAACCCAAGCAGATCCGAGGATTGTAAGGAAGAAGGGCATAACATCCAAGGCCTTCAATGGGCGGGAAAGGATTAATCACGTCACCATCCGTTCCGTCGCCATCTTCTCTGTCACCGTCATCCTGAGGAGGGTTATTATCTTCCGGGGGAGTAGGCGGTGGAATGGGATCTTCAATTGCCGGTGGGTCTTGGTTGTGGCATTCATGAGCAACGGTCCCGTCATCATAAATGGTGCAAGTGCAAGTCTTGGTGCAATGACAATCTCTGTCGAAATACGTGGTCGAGCTTTGCGACATTTGGCACAGCAGACCTCTTGAAGTTGACACACCAGGGCAGAAATTGCAAGTGCCACAACTGCAGGAATATGTCCCGCTGCAATCTTTGTAGACAGTAGCAGGTGCAGTGGTGGTACACACATTGGCTAAGCGTCGGCGAAGATGATGGCCCCCCTGATTTTCTTCGTTCTTTCCAGGGGGAGGACCGAAGAAGATATCGTCGCTTAGCGCCACGGCAAAGCTCATGTCATCGAACTGGCCGGCCGCCATGGCCAACGAAGAGAGAGCCAAGAGACAGTAGTTTCGAAAGAGCATGCTTGACTGGCAATCGTATAAGAAGACACGGAGTGGTGGTTCTTTGTTGGTGCTTTTATGAGGCAACTACATACTGCACCAGGCACAAAGAAGCGTCCGCCCGCATGTAAATAGAATGAAGCACCATGACAACACATTTCTCTTTTGCAGTTCCCATCGCAGTCGAGACTTGTCATGCCCATCAGTTGACCCCCCCAATTAGATTCACGAACTGTTTTATAATTGTCATACACGACAACCAAGAATAAGCCTCCCTCCCGTTGCGTCTATGAACGGAAATAGCCCCAACACGAGAAGGACACGGGCTAGAACTCTGAATGTCACATGACGAAGAGCTTTTTATGGAAAAGTATGACATGGTTACTTTGCTTCTTGTTCGGTTCTGATTTGATGCTTCTCATCTTCGTTCGCATCATCGTAGGGACGTCATATGCCTGCGTGCCATCGCACCGCAGGCGATCGCTTGCTTGCTTTGCTTGCTAGATGAGGTACCGACTTAGTCCTTTTATCGCGATTTAGAAAAACTTCATGCCGAGCCACTCCGCTCAAAATTTCAAAAACGCGATGTCATCGCACAGTGATCAACCAAATCCGACGATCGGAGCTCGAGACACCTCGCGGCTTGCTAACTACTGGGAATACATAAAACACACAATGACGTTTTCTACACAGTTTTTAACGATCTTCCGAATGGTGGTGTCCGTTTCTTCGTACGATAATGTACGGCAGAGTTACGTCTGCTCAAAGTAAAAATAGACCCGTATTGGTCCATTTTTCAAAAAGGGACCAATATAGGACAGGCTGATACGATTGGCGTTAATCAGGGAAGCACCGCTCTTGAATCAAATGAACCCCGCCCGTTAGATGATTCAATTCGTTGTGCTACCTAGGAGTTCAACGAGCGAGTACTCTCGAGCTAGTAGTAGCATGTAACAACCATCTAGTAGTACCTAATTGAGTTTCCTTGGTAAGCCTACTAATTTATGATCTATTGGATCCTTTGTGGATTTCTAAATGGACTGAATATAATTCTAGGGCATGGCGGTCAACGAAAAGGTTCGACTGGCAGTGGGAGTGCAGCTCTGGATGGTCTGTCCACTTCCTGCGTAATCGCAAGTGCAGGTCTTCTGGAATCCATCCGGAGCAGTAATCTGAAGCGAAGACCCTACGACTTGGCATAGAAGTTCTGATGCCGTTTGTACTTGGCAATAGGAACAATGGGTGTCCAAAGAACCCTGGCAAACGCATGGATGCTGACTCATGAGTCGTGAACAAGAAATTCCCGAGCATTCCTCAGGCGACCCAATGCAGAGGCGGGGATTGTAGCCCCAGAAAGCTGTGCACCCTAGGCCAACCAATGGTGCGGCAGGAGGATCTGATACTCCAACATCAGGAGTGGGTGGGTTCGCGTTGAAATTACCAGGATTTCTGTTAGCCGGGGTGGGCATAGGAGTAGGGTTTGGAGGAGGAGATAACACAGCCGCCGGAGACGGCGTTTGAGAGCGACAGGTTGATATAGCCGCACCACTTCCAGAATAGATGCAGGAGCATGTTTGAAGTCCACCATCTTGGCCCACGAAGGTACTCGTTTGGCCCGCCTGCTGGCAAACGACACCACTGGCTGAGGCCGTTGTGCAATAGGGGCAATCAGTAGGAACACCGTTGCACCCGCAAGGATACGTTCCAACGCAATTGCTGTTGGTGTCAACCCCAAAAAACATGGCCCTGCAGGTTGCCTGTTGAGTTTGTCGCCGTAGATGATATTGTTGCTGCTGCTGCTCATCGCTGTTTTCAGGCGGGAAAAAGTCTTCTCTCACCAGCGTACCAGCAAACTCATCCTCTTGTTGGCCAGCCACAATGGCCAACGATACCAGAAAGAAAAGAAAATTGCTTTGAAACATCATGGTTGTTTAAAGAATATGCCGTTGAACTGTTGGGGTGGGGTGTAATTTGCCAGTCAAATTGGGTTTGCTGAATTTGTGAAGGAAATGCCGATCTGACATCTGGATGCGGAGACGATGGCCAGATTTTTCCATGGTGGATAGATGAGTCGTGATTTAAAAAATAAGGGCACTGGGTGGAGTGTGCGGTCGGCAGCAAACGGTCGGTAGCTGAGGTTAACAAATTGCTCAGCGACAATAAGCCCCAAGCCTGTTGCGTTAAATCGCCTCGTCGCTCGTTGATAAAAATAGGCGGAACTTTACCGTTGGTATTTGAGCGTTGCATTGCCGGAAAGAGAAGGTCTATGCTGACGTGTGAACTCTATCGTATCATTTCAATTTTCTACTGCTGCTGCGTATCTCTGAAGTAGCCCACCAGGACCACAGTCTCTCGTCCGTTCTTCTTCATTTTGCTTCACAGCTGGTATGATGCTGTTAATGAGCACGCGCTACTGACGCTTTCTTCTGGTTGCTTTGGATCGGCGGCATGATGATCCTTGATTCGGACCGAAAGTGGTAGGTGACGGCCGCCGCCCAAGCAAGCCATCATAATCTAGCAAGAACAGTAAATAATAACTCTTGCCGTAATAGATAAATGAATCGCAATGTTTTTACATGAGCAGGGTACTTCCCCTCCGAAGAAACATGTAGCATGAGCAGTAGCCACCACTTGTCGTTCGGATGTGGATTCCAGCACCAGAACGACATGAAAATAGTAATACCCACCATCTCACAGTCCGGCCGCCGAACTAGGCTTGGCAAAGCTGTTGAGCACAGCCTTACACTCTCCAAGGTTCTTGCCATAAGCTCCAATGTTGACACGGGTAATCCCCGTCTTTTCGCCATCCTTCTCGCCGTCACACATGCTGTGGATAACAACACAGGACTGGCCCTTGTGCTCGTCATTGTACTTTGCAACTTCGTCCAGAAGCTGTTCAGGAGTTCCGAAGTAGTTGATATCCCCCGCACGACGGAATAGACCAACTTCAAATCCATGTTGTTCTCTGAGCTTGGTCAACGTCATCAATGCTGGACAACTTCCAGTGACACGAGGATTAATATCCACCAAATATCCAGCTCCCGACGAGTCAAACAGAACATCGATGCCACAGAACCCCCAGAAATTCATGCCACGGCAGTATCGAACGACTTCTTCGACAAATGGCAGTTGCATTTCCTTGAGATCTTCCTGGTGCTCCATAATTAGGTACGAGTCGGTGCTGAATTTACCATCGGCTTCACGGTGGTTTTCGTTGGAGCCAAACCAGACAATGCTTCCATTCGGATGCATAAAAAAGTGACAAGCCACGTTTCGGGAAATATCCACGAAGTCTACCACGACGTAGCTTGGGTTTCCAGAATCTACTAGGAATTGCTCAAATTCCTTCTCGTCTTCATCATCGGCAATGATAAAGATTCCCTTTGAGCCCATACTGTGGGTCGTCTTGACGACACAAGGCCTCTTCGTGCGAGTATCAGGGAGTAACTTGGTGGTCTTTTGAGTCATGAGGTGAATCGCATCCTTTCCAGCCAAGTGAAAGTGAATGTCGGGGTCATTGACGTGATGCTTCAATTGCTCGACGGGCAAATACGCATAAACTGTGTGTTCGTTGATATCAATCTTGGGAACAAAGGAAGGAGCGACAAAGCCTGGAATTGTCTTTGCCCAGTGCTCCAAGAGACCTTCGGGAGGAGCCCCATCACGCAAAAAGACAGGGAATGCCGCTCCGTTCATACTGGCATAGCGGTTGGGACCAAGAACGCCCTTGCCGTGGCTGGACTTTGGTGGAGGCCAGTCATGGAATCGATACTTGGATGCGTTGTGAAAGGACGAGTCGGTAGCGCTCGAACTGGGACTCTCAAAGAGCATGACAACGTCATTTTGAGGGAGATAACTGGGATCGTGGTTTCTCTTATAATCAATGCCAGCCTTGATGTAATCTGAATAGTAGCGTTTTCCAGACCAGTTTGTGCACTTGAAAGTACTGTCCACGTGAAAGTCGAACTCGTCAAACGACTCGTGGTGAAGTTGATCCTTGAGTTTGTCAGGTTCAGCCACTACGACAAGTGACGAAATAGGAAGCACATTGTCCAGCAGGTTGGGGTCTTGTTGCTCTTTGAGTTCAAGATCCTGAATCTCAAATAGAGCAAAGTCACTCAAAGAGGACGAGGAGCGATGGTGTTTCATGGCTTCATCTGCTGCAGGCGGCATGGTTAGATGCATTCGCAAAGTTAGTCCCAACCAATTTTTGTGGTATGATGGATGGTGATGATGATGTGGTCGTCGACCTGCAAATCGGTGCGGGCGCATGTGCTGAATGGTGGTAGTTGTACCACCGAAACTTTCACGACACAACGCGGGGTTCGAATCTTCGTCTTTCTTTGAGGGCAAAACGATCGGAGTCGTTTCAAGTCGTGTCATTCCATCATTTTTATGAGAAGGCGCCAGAAGGGGCATATCTTGAAGGTGCTGACATCATACAATCACTCCTTAAATCATTCAGGACTCTATGATACATACCCATTGGAGTTGGTGCCTGCAGAGTTTTGAGCTGTCATGACCATGGCGGCGATGTGCATTGCTGGCAAGGCATTCGTCTCTCTCTCGAGTGGTAGAGATCTCTCAAAGTCTGTTGTTAACTTAATTCAGTCATGCACAAGTCACTGTGTTGTCTAGTTTCAGGATGCAGCGAGGACCATCACCGCTCTCGATACGACTACCTAGTAGTACTAGGCGTACGGCCCCCGGTAGGTTGTTTCTAGAGATGCTGTGATGAGCGGATAGCAAGGAATCCCCTTCAGTAGCATCATCCACAAGCACCTGGTAGTTTTGTCCAAGCCTCATTGCAGTATGTCACCAACAAGAAACTGGTTGCTGCATCTGTCAACAATCAGATACCGGAAAATAAAAGCATTCGACGCCCAAGGTAATCGTTCTGCGGAACTACCTACGATACCGGTAAACTTTGGCGCACCTCAAACGGCACTATGTAGTGACAACCTCGTCCACAATCAGCTGAGAATCGGGTACCGTTAACCACAAAATGCACATGGAACAAATGCTTTGCCACAAGTTGCTGTCGTGTTCGGGACAACAAGGTTGTCTACCCGTTCACGCAAGCAAATGCGGGGCCTCGGAGTTTCAGTCGTTCGAAATTAATTATTGCAAAAGACAGAAGTATGGGGATGGGAGGGACGGGACAGAACGGTACAGTGATAGTGTTTCCGAGCACCCACGGCGAAACACCGGAAAATCCCCAGCCATATTCAACGCTTTCGTTCAGTCCAATAGCCCAAGAAGTGAAAGTACCCGTTCGCCGGCAAGCGTCGAAGAATGCCTTCAATAGTTTATTTATTGCTAGTGGTACAAATTCTCTCAAGCGATGATACTCATTGCATTGTCTCCCACCATTCATGCGAAGTGCTATTTTACCACTCAGTTAAGTCGGAGCATGCGCAATCAAGGCTTATCAACTGGACATATCATCAGCGTTCGCCACTGGCGCGCCCCTGCCGTCAGCAAGTGCGGATCTCGTGGTTTTGGTACCAATCTCTACGCGAAGACCAATGCGGAACCGTTGTACCGCGTTAACTCTCGTGTAAAACGCATTATCGCGTGCTTTGCCGCGGTGTTTTGTGTCTGGAAAATCCTCTCGAAATCTACTGCCTCTCTGGTACTAAATGTACAGATGAAAAGGGGAGAAGCCAACTCCGACGAAATTCCTCACCTACAACAACACGGCAAAGCGCGGCGTAAACCACTCCGCCTCACATTTTCGCGAGAAATCATAAGTTGCACACCTCGGAACTGATTTTTCCGTCGTCGATCCAGCCCATAATTTCGTCTACTTTCTCTGGTTCATTGTCTGTCTTTTGCAACAATGATGATTCAACGCCGCAGCGACAATGGCTTCAGCAACTTATCATTCCCCTGCAAGCTCTACGCAATGCTTGAGGACGCCGAAAGCCGGGGATTCGACGATGTGATCAACTGGCAATCGGGGGGAAAGTCGTTCAAGGTCTACCAGCCCGACTACTTCGCGAGCAACGTGATGCAAGCGTACTTTGCCCAGACAAAGTTCAAGTCCTTCCAACGCCAGCTGAACATCTATGGCTGGAAGAAGGTCCACCACGGACCGAACAAGGGGGGCTATGTTCACAAGTGGTTTGTGCGGGGACAGCCCGACCTTTGTAATCGCATAGTCCGACGAACATCCAAGGATTTGAATAACCCCGCCGACCGACGGGACCTTGCCGTTGACCCTCTCACTTTGGTATTTCAGGGAGATCAAGTCATTTCGCCTCCTGCTGTTGCTGAGCAAGAAAGCAGAAGGGCCGCCAACGCCGGCGCTGGCTACCATGAACCCGAGGCTGCTGAGTCTTTCTACGATATCTTCTTCTCTGGCCCTGGTGGCAGGACTCCCAGGAAGGCACACCCCAGAGGGGGATCGTTTGTGCCTGTCAATGAGACTTTCGCGTTGCCGCATGGCCATGCTGGGCACTGGCGTGTCAACACTCAAGATCTTGACCTGAAGTTGGATGCAGAAGACCTTGATGGTTTTGTCACAATGCTACACCACGAAGAAACGCAACGAGCGGGTCCGCGACGCCACCCTCTCAAGGACACTCCCGAACAAGAAGACGACGACGCCGTGATGGACCGGGAGCAGGCTTCTACTGGTAACGCTGATTCCAGCAGCAGTGTTGAAGAAGACGGTGACGACGAGGATACTCTTGATGCCGAGCACAGCTTCCCCTTCAAGCTTCACTTGATGCTGGAGAGCGCCGAAAAGGACAACTACAACCACATTGTTTCGTGGGTCAAGGACGGAAAGGCATTCCGAGTCCACAGCAACAAGGAGTTTGTTTCCAAGGTCCTGCCGATCTACTTTGATCAAAGCAAGTATGAAAGCTTCCGACGCCAGCTCAATCTCTATGGCTTTTGTCGAATTGCTCGAGGTGTCGATCGAGGTGTCATCTCCCACCCCAGCTTTCTCAAAGGATCCCGATGGCTCTGCCGTGAAATCAAGCGCAAGCAGCAAACTAAGGGAGCTTCTGGCAGTTCGTCGTCCAAATCATCATCTGGTCCTTCTCACCGTCGGCAACATCATGAACGGCCTGCTGTGATCTCTTTATAAGGGACAACACGTGTCAACACGGTCGACGCTGGGTCTCTTGTGACGACAGCTTTCGTGTGATAATGCCATGCTGTACTTCTATCGCCTTCTTCAATCCCACCAACAAATCATCAGAATACTAGCTATCCTGATTTCGGCTATTTACCGCACAGCCTGCTGTAAAACTTCCATTTCTGTAACTGAACACCTATAGATCATCACATACTACAATGTATTTGTACAAACTGTTTTAGAAAGTGCACTTCTCTCGAGCTTATTGCCGTGGGCCCGCATGTCCTTCTTGCCCGCCCCACTGTTGATGGTACGCCGCCCTCAACTGATAAAGGTAGCAAGAAGCCTTACAATCATGCTTCTGCAAACATGAAACACAGAAAGACTCTCTGACGCACGCACTTCAGAACTACGCAAACCCCAGCCATAGCGAACGTCCTGGAGAGAAGTTGCCAGGGGGCGCGCTCGAAGAGGAGCGAATCTTGTGAGTGAGATGCCCTATGGCATTCTATAGAAGAATGATGTGGTAATATTTACAATTCTATAGCTCTATCTTAGTCTAGCGTTGTGCGGATTGAATCCCCGCTCCCATTAAAAGGCGAGAGATGGCTCGTGCGGCGATGATTGATCATCGTCGTAATAATAGTCGTCATCCATGTCAGAGCAGTGGGGACGACGGTCTATTTCGGAGATGCGTCTTTGTTGGTTGAATATTGAAGGCCAATGGGCACGGACAAAGTCATTCCACACCTCCGTGGCGACAACGTTCTCGTCTTGGTTGTATTGTTCAATGGAAGCAAGATGCTCGTGCTTACTTGACGTTCGAGCATACTCGGGGCAGCGTCCCCATTCATCTTCGTCCGATTGAGCTGGGTGCTCGCTGTCCCAAAAGCATAAGGGTCGAGTGGGCGTGAAGATGTTTGTGTTTTCCATAAGCTCTTCGACAACATGTATTGTTCTTCCACAGGCAGCTCCCATGTGTCCTGTGTCTTTTTGCAGTGGCCAGGATACGACAATCCCGCAGATGTTATCATTTTGTCCCTCTACAATCTCTTCCAGTCGTTGTTTAACATTCTCTGGAAGTTTGCCTCCTTGAAAATGATAGTGGATGGGTTCCAATGGCACCGCACCATCGTCATCCATCGTTGGATGACTAGCAATGGCCATACCAATTCGGTCCTTGTGAATGTCTAAACTCAAGACGGCTCCATTGACCTTTTGCCAGTTTAACTTGGATGCTATTTTGGAAGGGGCAACTAACAGTTTGGCTAGTTTGCTGGTGGCCATGGTTGTCAAGATTGGTGTCCAATCGGCTGATTGATTTGATCGTTGTTTTTGGGATTTGCGTCGATTTTGTGAGCTCAAAGGGCGGGCTTCCAAGTGTTCCGTAAAGAAGGTGGTGTCACAGAGAAGTCCACGGCACTGGAGAAGGGCCTGTTTCCATAGCGAACACCAATCAGACTCCGCGATAGGCCATCATCGGCATCACAAAGGGTTGACGCTGCGGGACATCTGTCACAAGCGTTGAAGGCGGGGGCAATCACGATATTGGTACGTGGCACTCGAATTCCATCGAACACGTGGCAAGGACTTTGCACCCTTCAACAACAACAAAGAGGGTCGGACGATTCAAATCACGTGCTTTGAAATTTAGCGCGGGAATGGCCAAAAGGATGAAGTACGCAAGATCGGATGGTCGTACGTCTTCCACCTCAAAACATGCAAGATTATTTGTTGGACGACGACGAATGAGCATGGATGAATGGCTGAATCCACGGTATTCGTTTACGTCGGCAAATGCAATTTCACCGATACCGCGACTGGACAATGCACTACAAGATGAGGCCCTCGCTACTTGGGGTGGTAGGGGCAAGGTGGATGCTGGTACCTGCGGTAATATTCTTCCTTCTTGCAGTAGCTAGTTCTTCCGCTTCCACCAATGACTGCGTCCCCGAGTTTGGCAAATGCGTCATGCCGCGGGATTGCTGCGAAGGTCTATCGTGCATTGCTGGGGAGTGGCAATACACGACCGATAGTACATGCTTGTCGCCCAAGTCGGCGCAAATAGAGCAACTTCACTTGACGGCCGAACAGCGCCAAGAACTCTTGGCCGCCTTTTATCAAAACGTTGGGGCTACAAAGTCTGTGCAAGACTTGGAGTATCTGTTGAAAAAGTATCGGGGTAAATTCCCGGCCTTGGTCCTGAAACTCGAACGAAAATACAAGACTACCTTTGATCTAGCACTTGCAAAGGATGGCGGGGCTGGAAGTGCCACTGCACCATCATCCGAGGAGCTGTGAGGAGCGTGGGTGATGCCGATTGGAAGTATGAGAAGATGCCGAATCCTCCTTTCCCTGGATTTGTTGCCCAATGGATCCACGCAATGAATTGTTGCTTCACAGGTTGGAGAGTTCTTCTGACTTCTGTCGTTTGCTTCCTGGTTGCGTCATCACTCCTCAATGAGGGAGACACCCATCGAGAATGTTTCAATCGGCTGGCACCTATCCAACAGTCAGGCCCAACAAACTGTTTACGAAAGTATAAACTCTTTCAATGGTAAAACCTTGCTATGCTATGTCATGCTATGCGCTTGAAAGACTGCAAGAAAGAGTTTTACGGCTGCTCTCAGCAGAGATGTAAAGTACGGACCAGATCTATGGAAGCTTTGGATTACGTTTGATTCCATTGGATCGAAGCATGTTGATGGGCAGTCAGCGTTGCGCATACAGAGTCGTTATACGGTGTTACTTGTATGACGGCAGATGCCGCTCCTAATAGCTACTACGACAGGCCTCGGCGGCCTGCAATGTACTACTCAGGGACTGCCGGCGGTACTCCATATTTTATTAAGTGCTGCATCCTACAGTAATAAGAATACAACACAAGTGTCATCCCAAACTATGTAGGGAGCCCAGCCACAAGGTTAAATCACTCTATTCTCGATAGCAACAGCATTGTGGGCTATTCCTCCCGCCCGGACCTCGAGTTTGACCGGTTAATAGCTTACTCTATTAACTAGGTATGTAACATAGTTATGTAAATGCGTAGTTGTCGCGCCAATTTGGGATGCCGCCTCCGGAACCTCCAAAAGTGCCCGGCCGGCGCTCGGCGTCATTGCCGCCTTGGCAGCAGGTCGCTTTCAAAAAAATCCGAGTCATTGGCCTGCGTTGAATGATGCCAAGCAGCAATCCCACTTTCTCGAGTGGCTCTCGTCGAATAGGTATCATTGCGTTATTATCCTTCTCACAAAGAACCACAAACAAGCAAGATAGTTATTAGTCTTGGAGGGAAATTCAAGTCGGATAGTGTTGATAACCACTTAGCCGATTTGTGTTGTTTGGCTTGAGAAGCAAAAGTGCTCTCAGGAGAATGACGTTCCCTGCCGTCGCCGCTGCCAGTAATCCAATCGTGGGTGCGGCAGCAGAACCGTCCCCTTTGGACCTTTCGGAACGTCTGGTGTGGGCCGAGTGGACCACCAGCGATTCCGATGTTAAGATTTTGTGGCCCGCCTTGATCTTTACCGATGTCCAAGAGTTTGATGGCGTGGTTGCCGAAGAAGCCAAGGCTACGAATGACTTTAGTTTCCGATACAAGCTTGCCATGTTGACTTTCGAGAGGGACGTCCTTGCCCCTAGTGGGGATACCGATAATGCGGAGGATCGTACCCCTCGTGTGGTGCGCTTTCTGGGCCGACCCCTGGGGGACGCGCTAGTCGTTTGTGCCCGTGAATATTACGACTTTGTTCAGAATCTGCACAACGCGTTAAACGAAGTAGCATTTCAGCCCGATCGATTTCCCCAAGGATTTCAGCTCTACATGGATTTTCATCGGGGTCTGGAACAAGCCATGGCGATGGTGGCTCAAAAGGCTGGACCTGCCGCCCGTAAAAGCGCTGCTATGGAATCCCTAATGATTACCAAGGCGGAACAGAAATGGATAGAAAAGCACGGGAGCTTGCCAGCGGTGACGCAAGCTCCTGCTGCCATTCCAGCAGCTACTACTCAAGAGACGCGGGGGTCTCTAGAGACTCGTCGTCACCCTCCTGCAAGAGCTATGGCAGCAGCAGCTGCCAGTCCGAACCACAGTGTGGCCGCCGTTTCGTTAGCCGAGTCCCTGGACAGTCGAATGATGTCTAATACTCCAGCCTCGACGGTAGCTACAGCTCTGGACCACCAGGATGACTTTGCTGCCAAGCAAGGAGCTTCCAAGGATCATGATTATTCGAAATTTCCGAAACTAGGTCAACCTTTGGGCAACTGTGCTTGGAAAAGTGCCTGGGTTAATCTGCGTTGCGCTGGCTGGTCTCGACATCTCGAGAATGAAGAACATCGTTATACTTTTGCGGGGGGACCGGAACATACGTCGGCAGAAATCCAAGAGATTTGTCAAAAACACTATGGATGGAAACCCCAGCCGAACGATCCGGATCTCAAAGTGCCTGCTGGCCCCAAGGCACCGCCAGCCGCGGCTGCCGCCATCGCTGCGACCCCACCACCGACCCGTTCTCGTCGGATTCTGCGAGCTCCGCAATCGGTTGGAAGGGAATATTCCTTTGAGTTTCTGTGGAAGCATAAATGCGTACCCAATGGTTGGAACTATGAGAAACCACGAGGGAAAAAAGCATCGCTCATCAACTATTACTACCTGCGCCCCGGGTTCACCGTGGACAATTTGGGCGTCGAGGGGCGAGACCACTTTCTCAGCCACTACGATGTTTTGGACTGGTGCCACCGAAACCGCTACTATCCAAGTCCCGGCGGGAGCTCGTCAAGCTCTGAAGGAACGGATGGTGGCGATGAGTCGTCCGTGTCTACCATGGAGTCCATGGCTGAGGACCCATCGGTCTACGTGCAACAATGTGAAGAAAGGTCAAAAGACGAACCAGAGTCAGAAGAAGAACAAAAGCCTGCTGCCAAGGGGAAGAGAGGCAGACCACCAGCCAAGAACAAGTCGAAGGCCACCAAGACGGAGCGTTCTCGGCGTAACTATTCCTTTGGCGTCTTGTGGGCTATTCATTTGGAGCCCAATGAATGGACAATGGTTAGAGCCAAGGGAAACAAATTGTGTGACTATTATTATGTTCGTCCAGGTTTTTCGGTGGAAACCGGCACTTTGGGAACTCACTATTTTGGTGATACTGACGCAGTCCTCAAGTGGTGCGAGGAAAACAATTACTATCCGGATCCCTCCAGCTGCGAGAGCACGATCGCCACGATGGATCGCGACGATGGTACCAGTACATTGGCGCATGGAGACACTACGGACGAAGAAAGCACGAAGCATCCCGCCGAATCTGAAGAGGACGAGGGCACCGTTGGGGAATATTCCACTCCTGGGACTCGCACCAAACCTCAAGACCCCGGGAAGCCCATCCTTCCGGATCCAACCGACCAGTCTCCCGAGCTCTCTTACGAACAGAAGTATCTCTGGAAGAATCTTTGGCCCGTTTTGAGGGATACTCGTGGCTGGACCGTTAGTAAGGGCAAGAATAAATTGGACGACTGGTGGTGGATGCCTCCTCCCCGCTATCGCGGAAACGATGACGACGGCGAGGAAAGGGAGGGGAGGGACTACTTTACATCCGAACAGGCAGTCATTGATTACTGCAAGGAGATGGATCGTCACGCCGACCCTAACACATCGAAGTTGGAGGATCATCGTCGTGAAGAGAGTAGCGTTGCGCCCATGGAAGTAGAGGTTCCAGTTGCGACACGACACGCAAAGAACTCGAAAACCACCAAACGTAAAAGGGCAACAAAGAGCGCAGGCGAGCAAAACGAGTCTAAGCAAGGAATGGAAATTGTGTTTGTCGAACCCGCTAATAATACAGCGCCTTGGGTAACCGATCCGCTTCCCAGGGATGGGCTGCATGGTTTGGTTCTGGCGGCATCAAACGTCACCTACCGTTCTACTAATTCCTACCTTCTGCCTGCTGAGTACTCCAAAGATGGCAAGGAAAAACGATTCCAGGATATTTTGGAACTACGCAAGCATATTTGCAGTCTTGGCAGAGACAACTACGCTGTCAATCCTAAGGCAGGCGATGACGTTGTGAAGGCCTATGTTCGCTTCATGGACTACGGGTTGGTACCATCGGGGCGGAACCATGATCACTTCCGCGTTCCCGAGCTAAATCGTGACCAAGTCATTTACTGTTTGGAAAAAGTTCTCAACTTCAAGCAAGTAGACGGAAAGTGGGTGCCACCCGAATTTCTCCAAGCTAATGATGCTGCTAAGAATGATGCGAACGTTAAACAAGGCCCGCTCAAGTCTTCTTATGGTTCACTCTCGGAGCTTTGTCGTGCGCTCCGGGCTGTCGAGAACCTGGAATGCAAGGAACCCTATAAGGGGCGCAACAGGCAAAAAGACGAATCGAAAGAGAAATGGATGTTGGCATTCCGACTTTCGATTGCGGAAGACAAAGTCGTCGACAAATTAGACACTGCATCCCCACCTTCCAAGAAAGCTCGAGTCACATCCAAGGCAACCAAAACCAAGCGGAAAGCTCCTGAACTTACTCAAGATGAAGATGAATTGAGCTTTACAACGAGTTGCAAGAAGGAACAGACTAACTTTACAGCTTTGACTCCAGTTGAAGAAATTGCTGAACCCCGCGCCGACGGCGAGATGAACAGTCATCAGGAAAGCGGAGAGCAGAACTCAGCCAAGAAAGGGCGGAAGCGTCCCTCGCAAACGTCTACTTCGAAGAAGACCAAGAAGCAGAAGGAAGTGAACGATTTTGTTGATTTGCTGGTCAAGGCGGATCCTTCTGCCCCCGCCCCATGGGCTAACCTCGCTATGCGAAGAGATTTGTATCCTCTTGCCCGAGCTCTCGGCGTATCGTATAATAATGGAAACTACTATCTTCCCGGTGAGAGAGCGTCGATTGCGAAAGAGTCCATCGACGCAATTCTCGTGCACTTTTGTACTTATGGTGGCTATGACCTCAGCCCACTCGACCAAGACGAAAAGGCTGAAGTCATGCGCCGAATCCGTGGTGCCAATGTGCCTATTCAACCAAGTCGATGGAAGGACTATCGTATGCTGAAAGATTCGGAAGGAATTCAGATCTTGAAGGCGTTCGGGTTCGAAGATCAACCAGAAGGAAACTGGACAGTCCCACCCAAATTGTTGGAATGGAAGAACTATGACGAGACTGCCCCTTTGCTTCAAAATCAATACCCGTCACTTGATGATCTCCGTGTTGCGTTGCGCTGTATTCCAGATTTCGACAGGACGCCCGGGGAGACACGACGTTCCTGTGTTAACGCTGGTCTATTGAAGTCGCACCAGATGGTTGCTTTTCGACTTTGGCTGGCGTTTGGGCCGGAAGGTCCTACTGATACGACGAACACCAGTAAACGCACCGAAGCTCAGCCGGCACCGGAGTCTGTCGTCGGTGAAACATGTTCTCCTGATACCGTGCCTGATGGTGTGGCTGTGCCAGCGGACGAGCCTGACAGCTCGGCCGAAGAAGCAATCTCCCAAGACAATCCGGTTTCTGATATTGGCGATACACGTTCTCCTGATGCTTTGACTGACGGTGAGAAGGTTCCCGAAGGTCCTACTGATACGACGGAATCCGAAAATCCCACAGAGGACCAGCCAGTGGATGAGCCTGAGAACTCGGTCGAAGAAGCTACCTTCAAAGAGGATCCGGCGCCAGTTATTGACAATGCACGCTCTCCGTCCGCTTTGACGTTTGGGAGCCCTTGTTCCGTGGACGAATCCAAGGTACCACGATTCATGATTCAAATCGAAGGTTCTCCAGCCGCGCCAGGGGGCGCCACGCAGCCCGACGATGAGGATCACTCAATGACATCAATCAATAATGACGACGACGTAGGCGGGTTTCTCACGCAAGCTTTTCAAGACGAGTAAGATCTGCGTCTATGATTGGCAAGGATGGAGTGCCATGTATTAATAGCAAATCTATGCATGTATTTAGTTTTTGATTGGAATGCTGCTTGGTATTTGCGGTCTCGTTTCATCGCCGCTTCAACGTGCAATTTTTTTTAAGAAAAGGACCGCTACACGAAGGTCCAGGAAACTGCGCGTACAAGGTACCTCTTCAACATGGGAAGAAGAGGTGGACCGTAGTCATTACATAGAACGGTAGGGAAAGTATGAATTTGCCTATTTTGTCTATGGATATCCTATTGATGATGGCTGCTTTCACGTCGGCTTCGATGCTGACTGGAAGAACGTTGACTAGACTTGCGCCGAAGGCTCTTTGAACTTGGCGTCTTGACGATCTTCCTGGTCGGGATGATGACAGCTCCAGCCTCGGAAACTTCGATACTGCAATCATCATCTTCATCGTCGTCATCGCCATCGTCATCCAGCGTTAATGCTTGAATATGATTAATCATCCGATCATTCCTGTGGCTTCGTCTCTGACTTCTACGGGAAGGTGAATGTGGCGACGCGTTCAGTTCCTGTTGAACAAAGTGCGCACCCAGATCACACGACGTCGTTGACTTTCGTGCACTATCGGGTGCTTCCACTCTACGGTGGCGTCGTTCACTATCACCAGGAGACATCTGCTGGATGTTCTCCATAGCATCAAGCTCAAAGGAGGGAAATGTTTCCAGCGTTTCGCGGCCGGTGGAGTTGCTGAAAGTCATACGACTCGTGATGGAAGTGCTTCGAGTGCTCCTTGAGCTAGGAGTCTTGGTAGGTGACGACTTGAAGCTCGACGTCGGCTGTTCGGAGGATCTCCGCAGGATAACATTGGGCGACGCGATAAGACAAACCTCATTTGTGTCTCCAGGGACAAAGTGACGGTCTCCTCCGTGCTTGGAACGGTTGCGGCGCGAGCCATCATAGTTAGGTTGATATCCTTCGTGTTGCTTTGCCGAGTCCGACTGCACTCGACTGACTCCACGCACTAGTGACGAGTGCCTCTTTGGCGACTTGTGGTGGTCTGCCGCCGATTCCGATCGGTTACGCTGAATAGAATTACGCGAGTGCTGTCCCGGCGATCGATACGTTGAAACAGGAGTTTGGTGGCCAATCTTCTTCACCCCAGCTGGGGATATCCTCGAGGTGGAAATAACAGGGGAAGCAAGAACAGGCCTCTTTTGCATCGGAGTTGCTTCCTTGGGCACAACAGAATCACGAGAATCTTTTGAGACCTTGGAAGATGAGCAGCTAGGAGCGGTGATCCCTGGAATGTAGAAAGAGTCCCTCTTGGAGGCTTCTGCTTTCTTGGTAGACGGGGAGGAGGCGGATAAAGCAGAGGCTCTCTTGGAAGTAGTCTTGTTCAGACTGATTCTTCGCTTGCTCTTTTGATTGCCACTGCTAGGGGAAGGGTCGGGGAGCGGCGACACAAAGTTATTCAGTCCGATTGGAACATCACAGCTTTGGGGGATTTCCTGGCGAGGCGTCTGGTAGTATGAACTGCCCCGACTGTGGCTAGTTTCAGCGGGCCGAGGAGATGCAAAGAAGTCACTTTGAGAGTCAGATGTAGTTCGGGTCATTGCCTCTGTTTCCAAAGTGCCCATGCTCCTACGAGACTTGTGAGCCGAAGGAGTCTGGGGAGCTACACCCATGTCAAAGCTATCAGGAACTAGCCGGCAATATGGGATAGAAGATAGCGAGGCCTCGTTGCGGTCAGCGTCTTCCTCTTCACTAGAAGATTGATTATCCGATGAAGTGGAGTCTGACTCCGATTCCTCGTCGCTGTAAAGGCAGATTTCGTTGTCGACTGTGCAATCATCAACAGCCTTCTTGCATTTCCGAGGAATTAGGAAGCCTGCTCCGTCAACCATCAAATCCATCGAGCCGAGCACTGCACTGTGCTTCATACTCTGCGCCTGCCCTCTTTCCTCTCGCACAAAGGTGACATCATCGTCGTCGATCTCGTTGCCGTGGCGATCCTTTGCTCTTGGAGGGATCCACACTGTTTCGCCCTTGCTGATAATCTTTTGTGCCGCCGCGATACTTGACAATCTGCTCGATCGCTGCATTTGCTGCTGCCTTTGTTTCATTTCAGCTATCGTCATGGTACGGCGTGCTATTTGATGTAGCTGTAGTGTTGTCTGCTTGTATTAACTTGACGACTGATCAACTGCAACAGCAACCAAACTTTTAATCTGAGGCCTTCACTGCTCAACACATCGACGGAACGAAAGCAGAGGTGTGCGATAGTTGCTTCCGCTTCCCTGGTTCGAAAGTTATCGGTAGTTTCACCCACAAAGTGTTGGTTGGGCGCGGCTGGCGTCATGGTGAATCTTGGTTGTTAATAAATTTGGTGAGGCTGGCGGGAGATCCAAGATACTTGATAAATCCTTTTCGAATTGCCCAAGCCCTTGAGTAGGACCTTTTCCAAAGTCATAGACTTGGAACGTATTTTCAATTGTCCATGGGCATATTGTGCGAGATAGGTCATTCTCGATATTTATACGCCATGTTCCGACCACTATTCGGCAAAGCTGAGAGAACTCTACCTCCTATCTCTCTGGTAGAGAGTAGTAGAGAGAGAAAAGAGATGCGGTGAATGACTTCTAGTCACAAAACTGGGGGCAATTTCATCCCAATGTCCAATGGATGGCACCATCCCATCTACCAGCCGGGCACTAGCGCTTCTATCATATGCTCTCTAGAGTAGTAATAGCTAGCGATGGCGTATTGCAACTACATGCTTTCATTCGGCTATGGTGCCCATCTCATTACACATCAAAGGGACGATGTTGGCCCACTATGACAACCCGTCCCGCGAAGATCAAATGGAACGCCGGTATTCCCTCGATACCATGACACTTGTAGATGTAGAGCTTATGTACCAAATGTTCTAGCTAAATAGAGCCTTTGTTATTGCATCAAACTGTTTGCTACTTGTTAGCGACCACGCAATTGATGGCGGCGGCGACGATTACCATACAGTCTATCCAATTCTTCCAAATCAGCCAGGCGGGGACGCAAATAATCTGATTGCGTAAAGGAAGCCAAATCAAAGCTGTCAACCATGCATCCACCACTCAAAGAATGAAAGACTCCCAAGGAATGGCCGAGCTCATGACATAGATAATACTTTAGAGATGCAGATGAAGCCAATGATTGCAAACCAAAGTCGTCATTGACCAAGATGACAGCCGCTAATGTCTCAAGGTCACGAGTATAGATTTGAGACATAACTTTCGAGTTGGACGTATCACCATAGTTGCCATTACAAACGCGGATCATACCCAACGTTGGAACGCAGTCGGTAGTAGCATTGGAGATTGGCAATGCGTCCGCTGCCAGAGACAACACGACACTTGACGACCCTTGCCAGTCTTGGACTGTGCCTTCGAGAACAGCTTGATCGTTGGGATCCGACAAGGAATTCAAAATGGTCAGTTGCAAGGGAGTCGACGAATGCGGCCATACGGGCCCCATCTGGAAGGTCGCATTACTCCAAGTTGCTTCGTCCCAGATTTCATTGTACGGCGGAAGCGTCGTCGACGCAACGGTAGGTGTTCCTGTTCCCACTGCGTCAGTGGGCGAAGTAGTGGGGGCAGCAGTGTAAGGCCTTGAAGCCGGCGCGGCCGTCAGGGACCAACCAACCGGAGCTATCGTCGGGGATGCAGTCTGGACTGGCTCTTTGGTCGGAATCGTGGCAGAAGTCGTTCTTGTTGGTGCCGGGGTGGACTCCGTTGGAGACATGGTTGGTAGTTGCGTTGGTATTGGCGTGAATGCAGGCATTGGCAGAGATTCTTCCGAACCAATGGCAGAGCCCGCCGCCATGCGAGTATAGATCAGTACCACCACGAGTGGAATAACCACGGCCAAAGCCAAAATGAAAATTATGGTCAATCGCAAACAAAGACCCCAGCTCGTTCCAGCAAAGAAGCACCTGCGCTCTTTTGTCTCCAAAGATCCTCCACCAATAGAAGCCCGCAGTTCATCGGCTTGATTGCCATGCGGTGCACAATGGTCCGACTCCACGTCTCCAGCTCGACTCGACGCCAGCTGACTGGCAGATAGTTCCGATATCGAGATGGCGTCGACTTGATTGGCACTGTGCAGGAACAAATCTGCATACGGATCGGGCGGTAATGACCTTGTGCTAGACACATCCCCATATTTGGGGCTAGGAGTTGGAACGGAAGACCGGAAGAACAATCGCATGGCTCGATTGTTAGCATACGATTGTTGAGCCCTCACGGTGGGCTCCGGAATCATGGCGTCTCCTTCCGGTTCTTCCTTCGGCAAATGTGGTTCCGTTGGCTGTTGGCTTTTGTTACTTTCAGAATGTTCCGAATCCGCAAAGTCATCATACTCTTCACGACCATTGGACGCGGCAACAATCTCTTCTCGAGACACGCAGAGTGCCGATCCAGACGCTAGTTGCGTCAGAGTGGGCGTCTCTGCTTTTTCCTTTGGGGCAGGGGGGTTCCCCTGAGCTTCGCCTTTGGCATCTTCTTCATCCTGAGCGTCGCACCTCACCAAGGGGGCCACCTTGGGCGACATGGTCTTGAGCGAGTGGATATCAGTAGCTTGAGATTGCGATTGAATATCGGATTCTTCTCCACCACCAAAGTCTGGTAAAAACAACATGTTTGGAGACTCCAACTCCGATACATCTTCCGTAGAAGATTGTTCCCCTAACATGCTAGGAAGTGAAAAGGGAGAGGAAAGACTGCTCCCCGCAGTAGTAAGAGCAAAGTTACCGCCCCCAGTACTAATCCGCGGTACCCACCATTGACTCTTCTGCGGCTGCGGTTGCTGCTGATTTTTGGGGGTCGTAGACTGTAAAGTACTGCTGGGGGAAGGAACGGCGGTCCGTTCGGCTCGAACCGCACAATTGCGAATAAGAGGCGTCGCCTTGTTTTCTTCGTCGGCAATGCGAAAGATCTCGGGAGTAGAAGTTGTCGAAGCAGAAGCCGAATAAATCAATTCCATAAAGGGTGACGATGGCGCCGAACAAGGCGACGCAGTGGAATCGGCTGTACTCTCAGCGGATCCTTTTTCCGATGGGGAGTGCTGCTTGTAACTGACCTGGTCTCGTTTCTTCTCCTTTTCGGTTCCAGTGCGCAAATGCGGACAAGGACTCATTCCATAATATCGAGCTGCTGGGGGCAACTGCGGTCCAAACATCAAGTTGGTGTAACGCAGATATCCTCCAGGAGAAAGTCCTTCTTTGGAATCTTCGGCTTCCTCATTGCCCACACTTTTGGACGATGGAGTCATGGGAGGGGTACCAGCATTATGATCCACAGGACCCAGAGGCCGAGACGCCAAGGGACTGGATCGTCCACGTCGATGATTACTAGCAGGAAGTCGACGAGGACTGGGAGTGCTGCTGTTATTGGCGTGCTGGGTGGATCCTTGTGAAGCTTTCATGAGCAGGGCAGGACTCAGGGACCGCCGACGCACAATGTTGCTGGGAGAAGGAAGATTCTCCATGGTAACAACACAATTATCGAGAAGCAAAACAAAAGGGAAGAAGGATACACTTTAGGTGTTCAAAGCAATGAGGATTATGTACGGCGTTTGCTTTTGGATCGTCGGAAATGCCAATCGTTCCTCTGTTTCATCGATTGACACGACAGGGGATGGGCCGTTCTCGCGAGGAATGGATGATGCACCCATAGTTTGGGATTTGAATTTGAATGTGCTCCCGACAATCCCAGGTGAGCCGGCAGGGTGAGAATAGATTGTCTTTTGTACGCAATTTCGATTACCATTTGTAGGCAAAGGTTGGGTTCCCCACTTTCCTTTTGAGGGGCCTAAGGAATTGGGTATGCTTGCGATATTTTTATGTCCGTTGGGCGCCTCGGGAGCTTTTGCCAACGTCGGCTGTCCCTATCGAACGCAAACGAACAAAAATCGGACTGATCCAGTCCTTCCATGTCGCTCGCCAGTGGCAGCAGCCACGAAGTTGCCTTTTCGACGATGGTGCCATACGGTTTGATGATAGAGATCGACGACCGATCCCGTCATCACACAATCAACGCAACATTGCGCTGGCTAGAAGTAGCTTCGGTTGCTACTGCGTATAGAATCCGCCGTTGATCTAGTGCACCATGGGTCGCCGCGCCAAGAAAGCTCCAGTACGTGACATAAGATACGCATCGTTTGGCTGTCTCTGAACGTTCTACTAACTCCACTTTTTCTCTTGTATTTTAAAGGTCCAAACAAAGAAACGTCCTACACTAGCGAAACGATTCAAATGCCCCTTTTGTGCCAACGAAGAAGCAGTCGAATGCAAAATGGACTTTAAGGCAGGAATTGGACGCCTCGATTGTCGCCTGTGTGCGGCGTCGTATCAAATGCCCATTCATCATTTGAACGAGCCAGTCGATGTCTTTAGTGAATGGTTGGATGATTGTGAAGCTGCCGCACAAGGACGACCGACGGCGGGGGATGTTGGTGGTGGTGGCGATGGAGGAGGTGGAGGTGCGCAAGCACCGCGATATGAAAGTGAAGAGGACGATGAGGATGATGACGTGCCGGCACCTTCGGGATTGTCAGGAAAAAATAGTGCCAAAGGCCAAGCAAAGAGCCCAGCGAAGGGAGGCAAGAGTGGAGGTGCAGCCGCAAGAGCGTCGTATAATGATCTGGGGCTGGATGATTCGGACGATGATTCCGATTAACACACACTAGATAGAATGGGAACACGCACGAAACGAAGTGGCGTCTGTGTCAAACGGACCAGCAGCATGGGGGAAAGTTAGGTAGTTTATCCACTTCCTTTTGCTATAGGACGCTTACAATCGCTTTTCAAAATCTATGTAGAAGAATTTAATGGCTACGATTATGATCACATCATCGGTGTTGTACTGCATAATTAGTTTCTGGAGACAATCTATATCCAGAACGCCGTATCCCTCGAAAACATATTTTGGTAGCTTTACGACGAAAACTCTACATGTTCCTCACTCTACCCAGAATCAGGGTGGTTTGTACTGAAACGCCACTTTAGCTACGAGCACTCATGCCGAACATGGGCAAGAAGAATCTGGCTACTAGAACTTCGAGTTGGCACATCTGCTAGATCCCCATCAAAGCGCATGTGCGTAGCAACCCCGCTCTATATTGCAACTGATTGAATGAAACATAAAGTACGTTTCCTTGGAAACAAACAACCAAGATAGCATTAGTCTATATAATATAGCAATTTAACATAGTGACAACTACATCCACCACGGGCAGATTTGCAGATACATGGCCATGGCATACTATCGGCCGATCAAAACGTAGCATCCAGCTTGTTCCGGCGACAACACAAAGTCATTGGAGAGCTCAAAGGTGAATGGATGTTAGATGTGGAGACTTTCCGCACGTGCCCCAAGGTGCACCCGGGAGCACGGGGCTTAACATCACCCAACGGACCATCCTGCAGCTGGACCCTTTCGGCCCCCTTTATACAATTGTTGCTGGCGCATAGACTCCTTCAGGGTCCGCTTTTCTGGACAGGCTCGAGGTTAGACTAGTGCCAGTGTTGGCGGTGATATTCGATAAGCAAGGTTCCACACCTGGAATAACATCTCCTGCCGGCGTTGCTGCCTCCGCAGCATCTTGTGATTCTGGCACAGCGTGCGACTCGGGCATAGCTTGTGGGGGCGGCACGATATTGCCATGGGAGTCTCTTCGTTGTACGGCCGACGAGGAAAGAAACGTGGTCCTCGCGTAGTACTGAAATTGGTTGTCGCACAGGGCCCAACTCACCAAAATCGACACGCCAGCGAAAGCGGCAACGATTACCCACCCCACCCATTGTCTGTCTGGCGGGAAATCTCCCAAAACATCAATAGTCAATCCAAGAAAAATAGCTGCAAGACCAAGTCCAGGGATCAACACACTCAATGAATTGGACCATGAGAAATTTTCTTTTTTGGAGTCCAGCAGGTCTTTGGTAACAGCGGACTTGGGCATGCCTGGAATAATATATAGATCAAGTATTGTCCCTTGGGGTGCCAACCAATTAGACTTGAACCTGTGCATGTATTCTTGTTGTAGCAGGGGGCCTGTGGCAGTTGTGGAGGCTTCTTTTTTGTGACGGCCTTGAGGAGCGGCCTTGGGGTTTGGCGCGGAGTATACGACTTGAACGAGATACTTCCGTCCGTTTGTGTTGCCCGTTTCATCACAAGCAACAACAAGCCCAACTATCGGATTGCCTTCATCATATCGTTTTAAGAATATCTTGGTGGCACAGTCTTTGTAAAGCAGAAAGAAAACCCCAAAGATTACGAACGCGATGCCGATGGCAAAGCGCAGCAAAATGATGAGCTCTTCAATTTCAATTTCGAATAATTGCTCAGCCAAGACGTTCGTTGGCAGCGACGCTGCTGAAATTAACAGGAAGCAACTCGATTCTTGTCTCATTGTCGGGTACTCGTCTCTTTAGCTTGTTCAGTGACAATGTTGTGTCGACGACAACGAGAAAGCACTGGAGGGAATACGGAGAGCCCCCAGCAACAGTTTATCCATGATGTGTTTTTCGCCGCTGATGATGATGCTACCTTCGATACCTTCCTTCTCAGATAGTAGCACGTAGCGAAGTGTTTTGCTACCGCGCGCCAACCACTAGTAGTTAACAAACAATGCGTTGAAAGTTTCGGGTGCGCGGATCAACCGTAGCTTTGTATATGCCCTACAACCAATGTATTCGAGCCCGGCTGCTTCCCTTTCTAATTGACGTGTGTCCTTTCCGCAACTAAAATCACACGCACGTGACTTTGTTCAGTTTTCAACATAGTGTTTTGCAATCGCGCAGCGTTTCATCGCCCAACGACGCCGGGTGTAACTTCCTTCCGAAGCAACAAGGCAACTGGCGACCAGTTTTGGCCCTTGCAATCAAGGGGACGGGGACGAAAATATACACTTGCTGTAGAACAGAAGCCTCCAATTACTAGGATCTTCTAAGAGTGATAGAGACGGATGCGCAGCGGTGGTTGCTTTGATCCGTCATCGTCAGTTAGTACGAACGGAGTGAATGAGCACTCTAAAGCAAGGAATGATTGATCCGACTACATTGACACCTTCGATCCGATCCATCCATCCTTGTGACCGGCTTCTTTAGTCCCAATTAGCGCGCCCGCCATGCCAGGCCACCACGCAAGCGCCGAAAAGGCAAAGCCCACAGACGCACCAAAAGCGCGGGAAGAATTGCGATCTTCGCCCGGCCGCGAGCCAACCAGATCGCGATCTTTTCCCCTTCTCCCCTCTGATGCTCTCATACTGGCGAAGGCTCCATCGGCAATGGAGGAAGAGAGTCCTGAGGCAAGCAACTTCGACACACTACATTACCTTGCATTAACACCATGTTTACGTCTACAGCCGCCATGATGCTGGGCCGTGTGGCCCGACCTGCCTTGCGCAGTGTGAACTACAGCTCTAGTCGATCCATGTCTAGCAAGTCGTTCGACTTGACGGGATCGTTTCAGGTACGGTCGGATATCTCCGAGGCGAAGAGTCTCAATCCTAGTAATTCTGATACAGCTCACACTTTTCTCCTTGTCATTATAGACGCACCTTTTGGACAGTGCTCCCTCGGAAAATATCGAATGCAGCAAGGAAGAACTAGTGAGCATGTTTGAATTGATGTACACGATGCGTCGTATGGAAATCACGTGCGACAATGAGTATAAAGCTCGAAACATTCGTGGGTTCTGCCACTTGTATGATGGACAAGAAGCCGTGGCAACTGGGATCCAATATGCTTTTGACCCTGAGGATTCGTGGATTACTTCCTACCGTTGTCACTGTGTCGCTCTTGCCCGAGGAGGTACCGTAGCTTCGATTATTGGCGAGTTGTTTGGAGTGTCCGACGGCTACTCCAAAGCCAAGGGCGGAAGTATGCACATGTACAATAAGAAACAAAACTTTTTCGGTGGAGCCGGTATTGTCGGAGCTCAAGTTCCCGTCGGTGCGGGACTTGCCTTTGCTAACAAGTACAAGGCCGAGCCCGGGAAGCCCATGAATGTCGCGATTGCCTGCTATGGAGACGGTGCTGCCAATCAAGGACAAATCTGGGAATCTGCCAACATGGCAAACCTCTGGAAGTTGGTAAGTAGCAGAGAATGCACTATGGAAATACGACATGGTTGCTGCTGCTGGGCTGTCGTTCTCATGTCCTTTTGCCTTGGAACTTCTTCGTCATGCCGTATTTGTCACCTTTCGTTTATAGCCCATGATGTTCTGTATCGAAAACAACCACTACGGTATGGGAACTAGCATTGATCGTCACTCTTCTATCAGTGATTATTACAAGATGGGTAACTCTATTCCTGGTTTGCGCATTGATGGTATGAACGTCTTGGCAGTGAAAGAGGGAGTCCGATTCGCAAAGGAGTACTGCGGGGCGGGCAACGGACCCATTTATTTGGAAATGATGACCTACCGATACCACGGACACTCCATGAGTGACCCCGGAACAACCTACCGCAATCGTGAAGAAATCGAATTCACTCGAAGTACTCGGGACCCCCTGGAGTTTGTCAAGAAGTGTTTGGTGGATGCCGAATACATGACAGCTGAAGAAATCAAGGAAACAGAAAAGCGCATCCGAAAGGAAGTTCAAAAGGAAGTACTCAAGGCCAAAGAATCACCGCGTCCACCTATGGATCTATTGACACAGCATGTGTATGCCGCAGATTTGGAACCAGGCAACCAAGCGTACCCCGACTTTATCCGCATGCCCGACTTTGCTAAGTCTCTCACCTTCAACAAGTAAATCTGTACACGAAAATGTTGCTGGAACCTAATAGAGAATGTTATTGTGAAACGATGAGTAAACGTGAACACATCGTGCCCCTTTTCGGACTGGCTTGCGAAAATGTCACGGATCGAATGCAGATTACTTGAATAGAACAGAGAAACCTCTACTCCTCCATGGGCGACTCCTCGCACTTTGACAAAATCCCGTCGCTGTGACTGAAAATGGAGGATTCCTTGAAACAATCTGATGTGTGGGAAGCCTCTGGCGACGTGGTAGAATCTGGCGCATGCGCTGCTGGTGGCTTGCTCGGTGGCCATTCGAATTTCGGAAACAGAGCTCCTTCTTGGACTACTGATGATGGAAGCTCCAACAGTAACGCCTTCGGGCAAGCCCTGCCTTTGGAAGATTATCTTGGGGACAAAGATCAGAAGAAGAATACCCAAATCGCTCAGGCACACGATACAAGTAAGAACGATGTAGCTCGCTTCGTCAGAATCGCCCACTGCCACAAGAATGGGTATACCAACTATCAGCATTTCAAAGATTTGGCGCGTGCTGTTGTCACGACGGGAAAAGCAACAGCTAGAGAAGCAGCGTATCATTCATTCAAACAGCAAGGGCCTAAAGCTGCCATTATTATTGCAATTATAGGATAGAAAGCCTCACCTCGCTGCGGACAGTACAAAAACTGAAACGTTATTTCCTAGCTCGTTATGTTGGTTCCAATCGATGGTTGATTCCTAACGATGGAATCATCCCACCGTTAGCGTGATAATAAATGCGATTAACTTTACCATGATTAATTATGCTTGATCATCGAACTTTTGGCTTCGTTTTTGTGTTCTCACACAAAAAGTTACTGAGCCCCACCGCTACATCAAAGCAGTTCGATTTCGGAGGGGTAGGCCACAGCTGCTCCGCCCGGAGGAGAGCTCCCTCCACCCACATACGGGAGGGAGATCCGCCTAGTAGAGACAACAATCCACTTCACTTGACGGCGTACAGCCGATTCCAATCCTCCACGCACCAGCACAGGTTACACTTAACTCTCCGCGACGAGACACGAACGCGAGTGGAGGACGTTTTAAAACCGGAACCACAAACCGGTTGCATTGATCAGGCTGATTGTGTGCAGGGAGAATTGGAATCGGGGTCGAGATCGGGACCAGGATCGTTGCTCTGGAAAAAGTTGGTTTCGTTGTAGAACAAAATCAGAAGCCTGCAATAGGAGAAAAGAACAAGGTGAGTAGCACTGCGGGAGAGAAATATGAAAATATGATCAAAGGGCACCAGACAATGCGCACTTACCACAAGACACCGAATACATGCACAAACACATCCACAGATCTGTTGAAAGAAAGAGAGAAGAACAAAGACAGAACACGAGGGAGGATCAATCCCGGCGTGCTGCCGACGGAAGCTTTTAGGATCCCACCCATGGGGATCCCAGGACATTGTTTCACAACAACATCCAGGCGTGCTATCCATCGGAGCTTTTAGGGTCCTACCAGTGAGGACCCGAGGACGTCATCTCCGCAACTCGCACGAACTGCCGACTTTCCTGCGAGACAAACAGCAGCCGATGGCGCTGCTGAAGGACTGTCATCTCCATCATCGTCATGAAGTTCATGACGATGATGAAGAAAGGAGCGAAACAGAGTGCTCCTCTCACGAAAAAGTGAGGTCGATCCATGAAAAAAGTGACAAAATCGTGGACTTTTCCCTCTTTCCGAGAGGCAGTTTCTGCTGCGGTTTCGTCATGGTTTACAAGCGGAGTATCCCACGTTGAACGACCGAAGTGATCCACATGAACCAAAAACCCATGCTAGCTTTGATTGTTGCATCCCAATAAGGCAATTCAAGAATGTTGATTGTTGACATGTTGACATTTACAATACATTATCATCACCATTGTCGTCTTCAGTATTCAAGATCTCCTCTGCTAAGCAGAGGCGTCATGGATAGCGCAAAAGTCGGTTCTCGTCTTGGAGGCAAGCTGCGCCAAGCACGATGCCTTCCTTTCTCTTTTATTGGTACACGAATACGTTGAATACTCATGCGGGCAGGCCTTCCTTCCAATGACCCCAAATTGACTTCTTTGACCACGGATAGGCCCGTCACACCCACGACAGCGCCTCGTACCAGTACGACGCCGAAGATTATTGGTTGATTTATTTGACCACAGTTTGATTCTTTTGACTCAATCGCGGGTGGTGGCCAGGCGGGTCGCGTGAGTCCAAGCAACGCCGATTTCTTTTCGTTTTCCGCGCTATCAGAAAGGAGAATTCTATCGAAGTGGCCACAAAATAGCGGGGGGAGAATGCCGGTATCCGAATGACGTTGGCAGCATTTCTGTATCTTTGCGTAAATAGTGCGCACGCACGCCGCGAGGAAGTCGACCACCACCTCATCTTTTTTCCTTGCCCCTCGTATTATTATTCTCTCAATTCTCGTCGTCAGCGTCATTTTTGGTTGATGGATGATGCGAGTGGTCGAGAAAGAGAAGGAGCCAACAACCGAAACGACAAATTCATTTCGATAGACTGCTACACAACTGTCTAGTAACGATGATCAGCTCTTTTGCCGCTCTTTCGTTTGCCCTGGTCGTTGCGTCGGCAACGGGCCAGGTGGACATTCCAGTTGAACCTGCTACGGTTCCAATTGAATACATGGATGGAGACGCCACTCTTCTCGGCCACCTTGCCATGCCCAACGCAACGGAGAAGGTACCCGCTGTCGTCATCATCCCGTGAGTAAAGTGGTGTGCTGGGCGTTCCTCTAGTATTCGAATCTCACCCACTTGCTATTGCATCGGTACCATTAAAGAGATTGGGACGGAGTAAATGAATATGAACAAGTCCGAGCCACTCTAATTGCCCAAGGATGGGGATTTGCTGGTTTTGCCGCAGATATTTACGGAGCGGACCTGCAATTCGTCGAAAACGTGACACAGCGTGGTGAGCTTGCCACATTTTATCGAAGCAACCCCGACGTCTTTGGAAGCCGCATCCGAGCTGCCGTTGAATATGTCAAGAGTATGCCCGAAGTTGATTCGGAAAAGGTCTCTTTGATTGGATAGTAAGTACAACGATACATTGCCAAGAAGAATACACCACACCATTGTGTTTGGCTCTCACCACGCACGAATTTTAAACCACAGTTGCTTTGGCGGAACCGGTGTCTTGCAGTATGCCATGTTTGGAAACGATGACGTCGAATCCATTGTTTCTATCCACGGAGGACTGAATTTCTTGCCGGATGAGCCTTTGCCGGTGATGCCCAAGCTTCTCGTCTTGTCTGGTGGAGATGACGATGCCTCCACAGATATTATGGATTTGGAAATGACTTTGGACAACGCCACAGCCCTTTGGGAAATCACTCGCTACAGCAACATTCAACATGCATTCTCCGTTTTTGAAGATGGTAAGTAAAACCTCTCTCGAATGAGGAAATTACGCATGTGCTGTTCTCAATCTTTTGCTCGTTGTTGCAGAACGCTACAACCCTTGGGCGGATATGCGCTCGTGGGATTCTGCGTATGACTTTATCTTGGAATCGTTTGAATTGTTGGAGTACACGTCGGTGATTCCCATCGAACCCAACACTTTGGAAGTCGACTATGTGGATCCCATGGATGGCATGGAGCTTCGTGGACATTTGGCTCTACCGTCGGCAGAATGGCAACGACCCCTTCCTGCGGTTGTGATTCTGCCCAATTGGGATGGTGCCAATGAAGCCGAACGCGAACGAGCCACCGCCTTTGCCGACATGGGGTACGTCGCCATGGTGGCTGACATTTTTGGCGCAGATAAACAATATGTGGAGACTTTCGAAGAACGTGGCGCTTTGATTACTCAGTATTTTGAAAACCCCGAACTCTATGTCTCTCGAATGACTTCGGCTATCGATCAACTCAAGACTTTGACTGGTGATGTGGATGTCAATGAGATGGCCATGGTTGGATAGTAAGTACTATCATGTGATATACTGGCTAAAGTCTCTCGAGATGCAGTACCTCACTCCGTGTCGTGTGCCCTACTTTGCTTGTTCTATGCTATCCGATAGTTGTTTTGGTGGATCGGGCGCCGTGCTCTACTCGTTTTTCAGTGGGGCCGACATGAAGGTGGCGGTAGCCTTGCACGGCTCTTTTACTGACCTTCCACCCGTTTTGGTTGACCAAATTTCTCCTTACTTGTTGATGTAAGTACCCGAAGGAACGGTTTATTGGTTGAAAATCAATATTGAAGGCCCGAGTCAGCTAATACCTATTTGCACAGCCTTTCCGGTGGTGCAGATGTCCTTCACGGAAACCAAACCATGATGGAAGAAGCCTTTAACAGTGGAAACGCAGACTGGGAAATCACCCGCTATGCCGGCGTTCAACATGGATTCACTGAACTTGGTGACGCCTACAACGTAGTTGCTGATGCTCGCTCTTGGGAAAGCACGATGACCGCTTTCCATGAACTCATGGCCATTCCCCAGAAGGTGGGTGGTACTGACGACATGACTCCTGGTGGAGCTCCTGCGGGTGATGATGAAGAACAGCCCGAGGAAAATGCTGCGGTTACGGGCTGTTGGACTTTCACCATGGGGCTGACGATGGCCGCTTTGACTGGTGCTTTCATGGCGTTGTAGTAAGCCAAAGCGAAAAGTATTCGTAGCGATCAAAGTTAATATATGTACACTTATTGGGTTGCAGTCTAGGCAGATGAATAAGTCAGTGATAGGTTAGATTAGAGCCATCGCCTACCCGTGTCCTTGGGTGGCAATTAAAACTAAGGCAATCCCATTGAAGCCTCATTTTCGTATCCTGATTTGTTTGATGGAGATTTCACGACGGAGTCGATTCGCAACAAGACCAAAGAAAAGAAGACGGCGCAGTTATTGTAAGTATGAGGAGCCCTTCACGACGGAGTCGATTGACAGCAAGACTAAAGTCACGAAGACGGCGCAGTTTTGTATCTACAACGGATCGCCTTTTCGGCAATAGATAATCATGCTCGAACCATCTGCTAGCAAGGTGGGCAAAAGGTGGCACATCCGCGTCGCAGGAAACCTTGATTTCCCCTCCACGATGTCTTCAACAGCGATTGTTAGAATTTGTCTGGGATCTCACTATAATTTCGATGACTCCATGTTCTTGTCAATAAAAACCAAATCGCACACGCTCGTTATTCGAACGTGCCGGAAGGCGGCGAGAAGAATGCTTGGATAGGCCATTAACGCCAAAACCGCATAAAATGTGAGAAGATTGCTTTCTTCTTGCTCGCGAGGACTGATGGAGTCACGGGAACTAAGTCGTGGGGCTTCAATATTATGAAGATTTTGTCAAGATTGAAGGAGTCTCCGTTTTTTATTAGTGCCCACTTTCCAGAATTTATGGACATGGTCGACATAACGGAGGCTCGTTTCCCAGCATAAATATTTTACCATTTGTCAGGTTATTATTGCCTACTGGAATGGCGCGAAGGCGTCCAAGACACTCCCACCACTGGTCATCATCATTTTTCGCTTCGCCGTGCTATCGTGCTTTTTTCGTTTCTGAGTTGACTGGGATCCCTCACACATTTCCCAAAAGTGAAAGAAAAGAAACCCCAGACGCAAAAGCACCAACACGAATGTCTCAGACCTATCCAGAAACAATGAATATCCACCGCTTCGTTCCCTCAGCCCAATGCCGGTTCTCTCTTGTGAACACTTCGCCAGCTACCCCGATGATGAACGGGCGGGTGCTTGGATTGATAGGCAGCAGTTCTACCGGTAGTATGTTGAAGAGGGAATCAGAAGTAATCGCTGCATCTGCGTTGGCGTCGCTCTATTCGGAGGCTGGTTTGCCCTCGCCCCTTGCGTATGAACAACATATCTACCATCAGATGAAGAATAAGCAACGGGAAGAGCAAGAACTCAAAGGACGGAACGCCAAGAAGTTTGAAGTCCCCGAACGCTTCACCAAGAATGGCCGCAGACGTGCTGTACCCTTTCCACTCAAATTGATGAAGGTTCTTTCTGATGATCGATACAGTCATATCATCAGCTGGATGCCAAGTGGTAGATCCTTTGTGATCCTTCGTCCGAAAGCCTTCGCAGCCGATGTTCTTCCAACGCATTTTAAGTCTGCCCAGTATGCTTCGTTCACCAGAAAACTTTCCCGATGGGGCTTCACAAGGTGCGAAGACGGTACGGGAGAATTCTACCATCCTCTATTCTGTAGGGGAAGGCTCGATCTTGTCGACAAAATGAGATGTCATGGGTTTTCTTCCAAGTCCGAAGAAGCCAAGAAAGACAACAGCAAGAACGTAGACACCGAATCAAGGAACGACGCTGAAGACGCCTCCAATTCCGGGGATGATGCTACATGTGCATCGAGCGTGAAGAGATTAAAGGAACAGGCCCCTGAAGACCAATCAGGTGTCGAACCTAGTCAGACGAGCAACACCCTTCGCGGTAAAGAGTCATTAAGAATGCCCCCAAGTCGTCTCGAGTTGGGTTTGGTTGAGAACAAGGAACGCTACCTGCACCTTGAGCTTGAAGCTCTGCGTCTTCGCCGGTGCATCCGTGCTGCGACCACTTCTCGCAAGGCCCTCGCAGAAATGCAACACCTACGCTTCGGTGCTGGATACATGGGTAGCAAATGTGGCAATCGGGCGTTTGCTCTTGGTGCGGCGGGCGTCTTTGCAGAACTTCCTGCTGGCAGTCGCGGAGCTTCGTCTCGAGTGCCTTGGCGAAGTATGATGCTTGCAGATCTTATGGGAACGGGTCCAATCGGTGGGTCTCGTGATTTTGACGCAAATCCATACTCCTCGCTAGGCGCTCGCCGCCCGAACACACCGGGCGCAAAGTCAGCCTAGTTACGAGGAATGAACTTCTGCGTGGTGCTGCTCGCGTCGTCCTTCTTTTTCTTTCTTCTCTCACTTCATATTCAAGAACGTTAGAGTAATCTCTCATTAGACCAGCTCTTACACCATCCACCACCGCACTAGTAGTAGACCTTTAAACTTCTTGTTCACTGCGTAATGATGCGCTTTTGGCCCCCTTGGGTACACGTTGGTGATAGTACATTGCTCTTCTAACGCCTGTGCCCGCTGAAGAACAACTGTCAATACCGAAATGCATCGAAGGTGCTTTAAAGGTACGGTCGAGTAATAGTAGCCAAAGCAAAAGAAGTGAAATCGGGTACCTATACCTGCTGATAGCATTGCATCGTACATATATGAGTATTAACGATTCGCCACAGCCCTCTCTTCATCAACTGACTACCGGATACCGGCAAACAAGGATGAGCTTTTTTCTCTATTGATTGGTTCTATTGCAGTTGATGGTGATAAAACAATGGCCAACCAAAAGAGAGGGGAGTTGAAATTGTGCAACGTTTAGTCGCAAAGGTAAAAAGGTTCCAAATAATCTGCTGCACTTCGTAGTACACGGGGTAAAATGCGACTAGAGCCGCTTTAGCCTGACAGAGAACTAGAAGAAAAACAACTAGAAGCATCGAATTTGTGTATATTAAGGTTAATTCAGCTCGGGGTACAGCTCAAGAGTACCTACGCGGAGATCTTGGCAGAGCAGGGAACGTACTGGTTGAGCGATGATGGGTCAATTCGCCCCACGACCTCGAGGGATCACAGCTTGGCACCGATTGCTGTCGGACGGATTCTCGTCGAAGTTGCAATACTCTGGAGTCAGAGCTGTTGCCGAAATCGAGCATTGCGTTGGAAATGGTGGTCCGCTTCTCACGAGTCGATGCGGGTCGACTCGTGGTTTTGCTCGTTGGATCAGACGATCGGTGCGTCGAGAAGGCGTCCAATGGATCGTAGCTAACAACAGGTACGTCTCTAAGAGCCCGGGAGGCCAACTCAAAGGCCTTTAGCCGATTCTTGGCATGCTTGCAATGAGCCGCAGCAATCTTGGCTTGGGTTCGGGGTGTCACAGGAATATCGTAGTGGAACTCCTGAGGCCGGCGAGGTGAAAATGAACGTGCCGACGAGAAAGTGCGATCCGAGGTGTCGATGTCGGAGGTCGCGATCGTTGCATTGTCTTGATTATTTCGTGACTTCATCCTTGGGTTTCGACGTTGGCGTTGATTTTCAATGAAAGTTGGTATTTGGCCAATGATGCTGATGGATCGAGTATTAGACAAAGAAAGGAGGTGGCGCCCTTTCGCTGTGTCATGCAATTTTAAGATTTATGCGTCATGATGATCGGGGCACCGAACGGCCTCCAAAGGACGCAAATGTGTTCTAACGGAAAGGAGCACAAATTCCAAGAATGGTGATAAAAACTACCAGGATTGTTTGAATGGCCCTTCGAACTTGCATAAGTAAAATGCCGAAGTGTACTTTTAGTATTATTGCTGTACTTGAGTACCGGGAGACTGATCATCATTTATGTTCTACGCACTCTCATTTGATTCTTGCATCGAAAGCGGTAGAGCTTTCGTGGTGAGAGCGATCTTGGCCGTCTCGGCCGGTCTTCGCATCGAAATTTTCGCCGTGTTCAGTTCAATGTGAGGGCATACTCCTTGAGCACATTTACTCTGTCGATCCCCTCCGAAATTATATCGGAAGGACAGTACTTTTAAGCCCCTTAAGAAAGATGGCATATATCAATTTAAGCCCAACAAACATTTGGATCATGGGGCCTTATGTTGAGAATTGCCCCAGATAAATTTACCCGGTGGAGAAATAGATTCGCACTCACAAAAGAACATCCCGGCGAAATCAATGCAGAACTCGAACGTCACTCTAGCGAAACCTAATTTCGGTAGGGCAAGATTATGCTACTACCGGTAGTAGAGCCGGACGACCAACCGGACGGTCAAATGAGGATAAGAGGAGCGTCGAACCATGAAGTTGTCAAAACGGCATTTCGACCCATAATAGACCTTGCTTCGGCCGACAAGGACGATAAAAGCCATCACCACACTCTATGCATCCTCTTGTCAAAGCTACGGTTGCTGAGAAAAGCATGCTTCCGAATGAACCGCCGGAAACTTCGAGGGGCATCGAGACCGGGGAGCTATGCTCTAGTAGTAGTAGCGGGAAAAGGAAGTCTGTGTGATGGCGTGGGGCTTCGCTCGTTCACAGCGTAACATAACGGCGAGGATCATTGAGGAAAATGCCCTTTGCCTTCTACCGGTGGCCCAACTACCGGTAGCCCCCGATCAAGAACATTTCAAAAATCCCCATCATCTAATCATTGCAATCATGACAGCAAGACGGGGTATTCTGTCGTTTTCCTCTTAATTAAATTAATTTGTGGCGAACAGGTTGAAAATTCGGCTTCGACAAGACCTAATATGTGCGACGGTTAAACGTGAAGCATTTTGATTGGATAAAGCAGTTTTCTTGCAGTCATAGCATTCTGCGAGCTCCAACGGTTTCTCCGGTGGTGAGGCAATATTTTAAAAGTAGACACTGTCTTCTTTTAAAGTTAAAAACAGACATTGTCTTCTTTTAGAGTTAAAAACAGACATTGTCTTCTTTTAGAGTTAAAATCAGACAGTGTCTGTTTTTAGAGTTAAAACCAGACATTGTCTTCTTTTAACTTTATAAGTAGACCTTGTCTTGATATAAATGAGACGGATTGATTGATAACATGCCTTCTTCTTTCATTCGAATATGCCTGATCAATACCCCCTTCGCACGATAGCGAGGGAGAGTGCTCACCAAGTTTAGTGTACTAGCTCGCTTTTGACGGGGAATGAATTCTCGCCATCTTTTAGCGAGTGCGTGAACGGTTTGCAAGAGTAGGGTGCCAACAAAATCCAAGGCTCGTTTCGACGCGGGAAGCCTACTCTTTGCGGTTTATCGCTATGGGGACGATCCGTTCTTGCCGCGCATCATCCATAGCCACCACGAATCGTTCAACTGACAAACCTCAAAGTCACGAACTGATGATTTGATCCGGAGCCCGCAAGATTGCGGTTTTGCGATTTCGATTGAGAATCGTGTTGAATGACAGAGGAGACTGGAGGCAGAAACGTCTCACAATTTCCAACTTTATCAAGGAGCCAAGACGACAGCAATATCATGAAAGCACCACCAACAAAGAACGTCCCAGATCTTGATGAAGCCTGCACGGACCCCAAGTGCATGGGTTGCAACCGCAGCAGTTTCATTTCAGCTGGCGCCGGTCGTCGTGAGGACGTATCATTGGGTGGCTACGTTATCATCAAGACCACTGAACGCCCCGCAAAGAGGAGGAAGATTGAGAAATGGGCACCGTCGTCTCAACAGCAAAATGAGGTCAAGAAGGCCGCCCACCAGATCGATAACTTCTTCAGCAACAACAAGAGAGTCGGGGAGGATGGATGGATCATGATCAGGAACAACAACCAGAAGTTCTAGAAAGAAAACCGCCACCACAAGAGATGACTTAAGGGAGCAACGACCCTAGAAATAATAGAAACTAGTAGTCAACAGTTTCATTTTGCTAAGTTGCCATGTCAATTCTTGTGGTACTGAAACATTTTAGTAGCTAGCAGTATTAGTAGTGTCTTCTTGCCATTCGTCATCTTGTTGGTATTGTTCTTGAGCTGCTTTATGTTCTTGCTTTGCCATTTGCCCCGCTGCTTTCCTTCTAATCAACCTTGCCAAGAACACCATGGAGATTCTAGAACCTCGTGTGTTCATTCAGCATTCCCATCCACAATGACGGCAATGGCAAAAGATGATGAATCAAGACGAAACAGAAGAACAATGAGCCGTCACGGCAACAACGTATTCCTAGTTGTACTAGAACTTTGCTGCCTAGTAGACCGATGAGTGTGGTAGTAGTACTAGTTGAGTTATCTAAATCCGATTGCTGCTAGCCTAGTTCTCTTAGAATCTGCGTTATTTGGGCTCGTTCTTGGGCATCCAATTCATTGTGATCCTGTTCTGTAAACTTGGCTTCTGCCTTCTTGACCTTTTTGGCCTTTTTGTAGGTCCAATACGGTGTTTCCAGATCCCTGCGAAGAATCTGATGGATATGTCCTCTAAAAACCTTGAGAGTAAACTTTTGGTATGCATCTCTGCGAAGCCAAAGAATTTCAGGCTTGTACTTGAGATGACGTTTCTTGATGATGTCTTTCTCTAGGAGCTTTTGAGCGTCTGAGCCGTCCCAACATCCTTCCGTGTCCTCTGCCAGATCATAAAGTCGGAGATCGTGGAGTAGCATCACTTCATGTTCATCGGCGCTATCCTTGAATCTCCGAACTCTTTTTTTCAGGTTGTTGAAATTCGTCCGAAACCTTTCATAGACAACATCCCGGAACTCGATGTGCTCCGGCATGTTGTAGACTTCCATCGGTGACTGGTTGTCTGTAATCTTCCCCGTGACGTAAGCCTGGAGGAGAATTGGTTTGGCGGCATCCCAAGCGGTCAGTTTCGTCTTGCTCTTGCGTGCCATATTGGTGTTATGTAACGATGCTGGAGAGGTCTTCGGCAAATATTTGGCGGCAGCATATCATCATTCATGGTAATAAGTTTCCGCGATTGGAGATACTCGTATTGCACCATTCGTGCACCGGATCTGAGTTTGTAAATCGATTGCCCGCCCGGCGTGTCAATTCTGGCAGGCTTGATCATTGTATCAGATTGTTTGATCCGCTCATACAATGATGAATATGTTCATAAAACATTTAAAGATAGGAGAACTCAACTGAATAGTGGATATACGAAAGCTAATATATTTATTCATCACACGATTGGTCGTAGCATCTCGTATCTTTCTACGAACATCAGGGAAATCTCGAGTCACACAGAATTCGCCATTTCAACAAAAGCCACAACACACATGGTCGTCGGTGATTTTGATTTGTCAGGAAACCATTTGAAGTGGCGATAGCGGCCGGCAATGAGGCCAATCGCACGAATGAACTTGCACGTTGGAACGTCTTGGCGGCAAGAAAATATGCAACAAAGATTGCCGACACAACCCATCAACATGCCACGAAAAGCGACACAATTCCACAGCAACAAAAACAGTGTTTGCAACACTACAACACTCAGTCTGATTGATTACATCCTTTCAGGAGAGAATTTCGGATTAGCATCTTGGAAGAAAAGGAAAAGTATATCATTTCCCGAAGGAAACAAGCAAGTTCTCAACAAACTTGCAACACTTAAGAAGCTACGTGAAGAAGACCCGCAGGCATTTGACGACCTTACCAACAAGCTTCGAAGCCGACTGATCCCGGACGACGACTCATCCACATCTTCAGAGGAGTCATCTTCATTGTCTGAAAGCGACGACCCCCCTCATACACCAAGAAAAGTAACTTTCTCACCGGCAAGAGGAGCATCTCCCACAGTCAAATCTCCTACACCGAGCAAGAACAAACCAACGACCACACGCAAGATAGACAAAACGCCTACGATGACTACCGTGACAGCAACCATGGATGAAAGTATCGAATACACTGTGATTGATGTGGATGTGGAGCATCCCGAAAAAAACCGAGAGTTCCTTGTTATCGACACCACTCGAATGCCGGGCGTCGATAAGAAATCATTCTACGATGGATACATCATCATGCTCCAACAGTTTGATTTAGTCCGCTGGCTCTATGAGAACGAGATGATGGAATTTCTTGAGTCTCGTGTCGTTGAGCCAAACAAGCTTCTAGTCAAGGCCCCTTCCCTCCCCTACTCGCTCATTCACGACCGAGCCCAGACGAACAAGCAGGGTACACCCGACTATATTTGCCGGGCCTTTGACAACATCAGGCACATGTTTGCAGACAAGACAGAAGCACACAGGTTGTTTACTTACTACCTTCTTGTGTTTCCAAAGAACTTTGTTCTTTCGGCAAAAGTAATCTCAAAGAATGCTGGAGAGGAAGAGGAATTGCCATTCGCATTCCTCCAAATTGAGCATTCCTTGGTCGCATTCACTAATGCGAAGAATACTTTGCATTGGCCGACCTGGATTGTTGCCAGGACAGACATTGCAGCAAAGAAAGAGGGCGAAGTGGACAAGCATACAAAGAAGTCAAAGGCCTTAGCAGCTCTTGAGGCAGGCTTAAGCAGTATGTCTGTTTAGACGAGGGCACGTGTTGATTGTAAAATAGATATTATATCATTCTAACATGCAACGATTTCTGTTTTTTATAGTCGAAGCGAATGAGGATGAGCCCGATGCTGAAGAAGTTTCGGAGTATGAGGTCAACGAGGGTGCTCCGATGGAAGCAGAGGATGAGCAGCAGCCTGATGTCTCCACTTCTGGTGATGATCTTGATGAACTGTATTTCAGAATCGATGAAGCGGAGGTTGAATCTAGGCGCATGATTGCAGAGCGTGAACAGCTTTTGTTCGACATGGGAACAAATGATTCTATAATGCATGACGAGACGGGACACTTGAAAAGGCAAGCGGAAGAAATGATTGATCCCGATCTCTAATGGTGATCAATTACTAATAGCACTAGAGGTATAATAGCAAACTGTTACTATCTAATGCTTCGACTACTAGCTTGTACCACTAGCCACCACATTGCGATTGAAATGGTCATTTCGATTCATAGACTAAGATAGATATATCATGAAGACAGTATTGGAGGAACAACTATTATACCTTAAAGAGTGGACTACCATTGTCCAACTCGAACTGCACGATCACAGCACAAGCTTCAAATGCAGCCTTGTGTTGCATCATCCTGTTTTCTCCAGTTGATCTGAAATTTTCGTTCAAAATTTTGAACGCTTTCAAACGGCTATTTACAGTTTCATGACGAGCAAGAACCCGTCGCTTGAACTTTCTAACTTGCTTGGAATCAAAGACGTTCTTTGTCGTCGCCTTTTCTTTTTCTCCACGGTAGCCTTTGTCGCCAATCGACATTTTACCTGGCGGAATCCTTTCCTTCAAGCCACCAGGCTTTCGAAAGATGTTTACATCGGTCTGACCAGCAGGAAATGGGCCATTGATCCAACAAATTTGGTTTTGATGGATTGCTACTCCAAGCTCGTATGCCACACCGGCGCGGTTGAATTTTTTGGAATACCAAGTTGCCGACGGTGTCTTGCGGGGCTCCCAAATTCGACAGTGGACCCCATCGACGCTGATGATAAACAGTTCATCATGATTTTCGTTGTCCTGTTCAAACAACCATTTAATCTATATGAAAGCACAAGGAAGTTAGAGAGGTAACATAGGAAAGTTCGTGGTTTGGGTGTGGGGCATTACCTTTCTTTCCTTTAAGGCCGCGACCGCAAAGGTGTATTTCCACACTCGCTTGAGTGCCGTCTTCTCGCACGAGTCATTGAATCCAGCAAGTTCAATCTTTGTAGGATACTTTTTTAAGAAGTAGAAAGCCTCCAAGAGATGGGAAGGGTCAGGATTTGGGATTGCTAGGTCCCCAAGAGTAGGATCCTGAATGGCAAGGAACACTTGTTTTAAAGTCTTCGGGCAGGCGTAGTACTTATCCTTGAACCAGTCTCTTTTGGCACTTTTGTTGCCTTCAATCCTCTTCATGCTGAATCCAGCAAGTTGTAGGCCAACAAGAAGGAAATCTCTCTTCGAGAATGTCAACAATACCATTTTGCTTTTGCTTGATTTGGCCTGAAATTTATGAGAAGAATCAAAGAAGAAGAGGTGATGGCCATCACACTCGGGACCGCTCGCCAACCTCGGCACGTTTCATCCATGATTGATTCAACGGGCCTGTCTACATTTCAATTCGTCTCATTTTTATCAAGACAAATTTGTTTCGAGAGGCGCCTTTAGTAAAGAATGGCCCTTGGCACTTTAAAGGCTTAAGAAATTTGAAGGGCATAAGGAATCGAAAAGAAAACGAAGAAAGTATCGGCTGTTAGATTTAATTGCAGACAATGTCTTCTTTTAAAGTTAAAAACAGACATTGTCTTCTTTTAGAGTTAAAATCAGACAGTGTCTGTTTTTAGATTTAAAAACAGACTGTGTCTGTTTTTAACTTTAAAAGAAGACATTGTCTGATTTTAGAATACGAGGTCGACTTTAGTTGCACGAACTTCAGGGAGTTCTTCCGAGGTCGATAGATTTGAAACGAACCCGACGTGCGCGCTCATTGCCGTTATGATAGAGCGAAGGTTGGAACAAAAGACATTATTCTGTTCGCCCCCTTAATTCTTTATCATATATATAAGCCCATATACCTCGTCTTGCAGCATTTCATTGTTTTTTGGAGGGTGGCTACCGTAGCGGCGCACAACGCAACCTTGGTTCGTGTTCATAATCGCCACTTTCATATGCCACTTTCACGATTAAGCCCATGTCGTATAGCCCTGGGAACTTTTCCAATCACACAGTTCTGTATTTTGATGATTAAGATACTAAACAAAATTTGATCTTGGCATCCAAGTCATGATAGTGCGTGATATTTCTATCGCCCCAAAAGGTTAACATAGGCAATATTATTGGAATGAAGAACAATACCAATGATAAAATAGCACGTTTTTTGTATTGCCCCTCATTAATCGCGACTGAACTCTATCGGATAGTTCAACAGCACCGACCGTGGCCTCGCCCGTTTACATTCTTCCCAAAGCTACCGGTAGGGAAATGCGTGGAATTACTGCGGGCGCCGACGTCGGCCTTCGGAGATAGAGCATTAGAATTCTTCTCAAGAGAGAATTGGCTACTTGCGCTTAATTGTTGCCACAAGATCTGTGTCTATCTCTCCGAACAACTCTCATCCATTCATCAATTCAATAGCGTGATCTTTCGAAAGTAGTTGGAATAAAGCCCAGAATGGTGGAAGCTGATTTAGGAGAAAGTCGTTCCAAACAACTCTTACGGAGCAACCAACAGCCACCACGACATGGTCGTCAGCCTCAGCATGAGCAGCAACAACAACAGCGTCCCCATCGAAGATCGACTACGAGAAGTAGCTGGATGCGAACGGAAAATCGTCAAAGCAAAACAACAACGGCATCAAGTGGAGAGGGACGAAAAGTCCAGGCTGGTAGCTCTTCGCTAGACGATGCTTCTGGGGTTAAGGATCCTCGAGGCATTCAATCCGAGCCTTCGGTTGACTCGTCGGATATGTCTTCACAGCCGCAACGTCGCAGACGCTCATCAAGAGCTAGAAGGGACAAGGAGCTAGAAGAACACCACGAAGAGCAAGTAGGGCAAGTGTCAAAGTTTGAGAGCCGAAGGAATTCAGATGCGTCAGGAACGGAACCGTTATCTGCCAGCATGGATACGCAGGATAGGGGACTGCAACAGGGGGGCTTGCATTCGTTTCTGCAGGAAGAAAAAGAGACTTTGTTTCGTGGTGGAAAGGAAGGATGTGATGCTTCCTCTGGTTCCAGCACTATTCGCCATGACAACAAGGGCTTGCTATCAGTCAGGGAGTCGAGTAACAAAAACGAACATGATTCCAAAATAGCATCACGGCCGAGCATTCCTGAATCAGCAGTCGCCTCCTCTAGTAGGAATCAATCGATTGGGGGGTCAGTGCAGAAAAAAGATGGGGTATCCGACCCGTTGGAAGATCTTAACTGTGGTTCACGGCCGGCAGTTGCTGCTCTATGCCAGGGGTCTTCGAGTGACGATGAATGTTCCCAGCGCTCCAGGGCTACTAGTGTCGCTGCTACACATACCTCAATGCCCTCCCTAGCGTCGGCTTGCTCTTCCTCATCATCGGCATCCTTTGCTGAATCCTCGTGGTCAGAGAGCGTCGACGAGGCATCTAGTGGTCGGAATGCTAGGCTATGGAAAAAGGTATCCTCCTCGCTCTCCCTCTCGAGCAACGCAGACTTGCCGTCGCTGTCATCCTATTCGCCGTCTAACTCGACCGAAGACGAGTTTGCGTCGATTTCCGGCTCTAGCGCTTCGCCCCGGAATACTAAAGGCGGCTCTGCGGCCTCTATGCCTTCCCTAGCTTCCCTTTCTTCGTCGGATATTACGTCATCGTCGAGTCTAGCCAGCTCCGCTTTACGCAAAGGAGGCAAAGTTGCTATCCCCAAAGTCCATGTGATTCCTGAAGAGCCAAACGAGAGCGCATCCTCCTTTTTATCTTTGACACTCGATGTGGACGTGCAGCAGCCCATGTCAGAGTTAACAATGGCGTGCAGTGCTTCTAGATTCTCCGAGGATGGCTCCACGAATTCTTTCGTCAACATGCAACAAGAAGCTGCACCTAGCAGTCGCAACCTGGTCGAACGCTCCCACACATCGTCATCAGACAGCACCAAGGAAGATCAAATGACGATCGAACGAAATTACTCGACCACTTCGTCATCAATGGGTGTCTCTTTGTCGGAAAATAATGACAGCAAAACCTCCTTCTCCAACAGTCACTCATCCCTACCAAAGGGTCGGCGTATCATCGCTTCATCCCTCCACAATTCAAATCGAACGTTGTCTCCGGGAGATTCAAGGCATAGCTACAAATCGTTACTTGGTCAACACTTTATCAGCAGTCCTGATTTGTATGCCTCCCAAGATCTTAAGAGTTTCGTGGACTCGGGGTCCATGGCTTATTCTGAGCCGTCTGAGAAATCAGGCGCATCTTCAAGGGCTGGACAACGAAGCCGTATTGTTGAAGGAGGGTCGGCTGCATTTTTCACTTTGCCAGAGTCTCCGTCGCGGCGCTCTCACAAAAAGCCCAAGCCGGCTCCCTATGACGGGGCGTTGTTGCTCTTGGTGGAGTCCATGCATGGTTCTGGAAGCACAGTTGAGCATTTCAATGAATCCCTCTCTTCTTTTCAAACGTTTGGCTACGATTCACGTCGAAGCTTTGCCAGTGGTTCCTCTGCAAGCAAGCATTCTCGAAGCAGCAGCCCTGTTAGCGTACCAAGAAGCCCCTATAAAAAATTGGGGAAGGGAGGTTTGGATACCACCAAAGAATTGGGTCGACACGTGCTGGCATCCGTCCCTGGGAATCGGGCTTCGGGCTATGTGTCCTCTGGCTCTAGTAGTGCATCGAGCAATGCAAACGAGGACGCATTGTTGAACCAAGTGGACTCGGGCGCCAATGCTATGCAAGTGCTCCAGCGCACGGTTGGTTCTAAAAGCTCCCCCGTCTCGGGACACAAAGCTCTAAGGCGGCAAACGACCAATGGTTCTGTCAGTAGTGCTGGGAGTGAGTCGTCCCCGGGAGAAAGACATGGCGTGCGCCCACCCCACAAGCAACCTCGCAGGCATTCAGTCGGGAGTCCCATTCCTTCGAGAGTCGACACGTCTCCCAAGCGACGTGAGTCTGCAGGAAGCGCCGGAAGGAGCTCCAAGCACTCTCCCCGTCCCAACGAGCCGATTCCAAAGCACCGGAATTCAATTTATCACCAGGTAACTGAAAAAATGGAGCGTGGTGACACGGGCTACTTTTCGGCGGCATCATCGACATCCAGCAGAAGTACTGCTCCTAGCTTCGACATTGAGCAGGCAAAGGAAATGATCGAAAAATCTTATGCAGAATCGTCGGTGACCCTCCATCCAGGCAACCGAAGTGCAAGTCCGTTGGCATCCACCCGAAAGTTACGAACCGAGGATTTGGAACGAATGCGGTATTCAGCACCTCCCCGGCTGGGTCGAATTCGATCTCCTCACCGCCGTATGATCCATATTTTGCACCACTTTGAGCATGATCGATCACAACGATCAGCTCCATCCAATAATCGCATGTCTTTGAGTCAGCGCAGTCAGCGCTCGACGAGCGTTCGGGGGGAGACCTACAAGGTGGTGGATCGGCTTTCAGTGGATGATCTCGACGATTTTCCAGCGAACGGAAGCTCCTTACCGCCACGGTCGCCTGGTAGCCCCAGCATTAAGTCACTACAGGGAGGACAACCCTCCGCAGATCCCAGGGCAAAGACTATTCGGCGAGGAAATAGGACAGTTGATCTCCTCTCCGGGATTGCGGAAATCAAACAAGGTCGTCGGCGCTCCTGGACTAGTTCTGCGTCGGAACGCCGCTACCGCATTGTTGGATTGCCTCCTTTTGTAGAGGACAACGAAGATGATTCAGTTTCCTCAGGATCTTCCTCGGACATGTCGCAGGATGATCCATACCTCCAGCCCGTTTTGAACGCTTCTCAAAAGTCCTACGGGGATTCGGTTGGTCGCATGTCTTGGAAATTCGACAACAGCGAATCCAGTCATATGACGATGCCTTCGGCTGGCATGAACACTAGCCCATTGCCCCCTCGGCATCGGCATCGCCCGTCGCTCAAGCCCGTACCATCGGATCACTCCATGTCATCCATATCCCACATGACTGGTGAGTCCAGCCAGACTCATAGTCACAGCAGCATGGCTATTGCAGACCTCGAGCCATTGACCCGCATTGACCGCGCCTTCTCCATCAAAGCGGATAAGGAATGTCTCGACTCGGACCCAGCTCAAGATCAGTCCAATGTCAGCACGTTTGCTCGCGTGAATAGCCTTTTCAGTGCAACCAGCGGAGTTTCCAACACGACCTACGACCTTCAACCAGTCCACTTGCGCATTCCATCCTCGCATTCGCCGTCGACTCATCCTTCCAGTAGTACTTCTACTGTCAGCATTGCTCGCATCACTAGTATGGTCAGTGCAACAAGCGGAATTTCCAACTTGTCATACGACCTTCAGCCATTCCACTTGCCCATTCCTACGTCGCATTCGCCGTCGACTCAACCTTCCAGTACTACTTCCGGCAGCATGCCGAACACGAGCCACGCCAATGAGAGCCGTTGGGGCCCCCAACTTCCGCTCGCCCCACCCGTATATCGAATCGACAGTCGGGCTAGTGCCAAGACGGCAAGCTCCGAAGTGACTTGTGAAATCCCCGCATTTCCACAGCATGGAAGTGAATTGCGAGATGATTCTTCGGTCATCTCTGCATCATCGTCAGATTCCAGTTTTGCTCGCCATGCCAAAAGTGCGGGTATCGATTGTTGTACCCCCCAACAAAATCGTCAAGAAACTCTATCCTTTGACGCGCCATGTTTTATTGCTGGAGCTCCTTCCGAGGTTGTTACTAATGCTCCTGCTGCTATGTCCCGTCTCGCGTCAGCACCGCCGTCACCAGGTTCTCAAGGTATCTGGGAAAAACTTCGTTTGGAGAAAGAGAGACAAGAAAAGCTACGAAAAAAGTTGCACATGGCTCCGACATAAAGCTAGCAACCGCATTATCGCAACTGGGTAACTGATAGTCCAATCCTATCGACAGCTAGCATGAATCGTATTGCCTGCTTCCGTATCTATGTTTTCCCCACTTCAACACCAATCCCTCGTCCGTTTCTTTCATACAGACCGTTGACAAGCTTTCTTCTTCGTCTTCTTGCAACCCCTCGTCCGTTTCTTTTATACAGATCGTTGACGAGCTTTCTTCTTGTCTTCTCGCCCCCCAAAGAAAACTACTCCGTTGTCTTACTTACTACTGCACCCATGCATGTGCCATGATTCCTTGTTCCCGCAACTTGGAAAATAGTTGCATCGCTTCTTGAATGGTCCATCGTGGGGCAGTAGCAGCTGCTGGATCGACTAGTCGCATCGCCTCTTGCTGTTGTTCACCTAGCGTTTCCTCATCATCTTCGTCGTCACGACCGTGGTGTCTTTTGGGAAAGTGTCGTGTCAACATTTTCTCCAATCGCGTATTTGATGATGATGCGATTCGTGGTTCGTCTTCTGCCATGTAGACGATTGGATGAAAGAATAACCCATCGATCCGCTTGGCAGCAGCAGCATTGGATGACGATAACAGTTCTTGGATCAACTCCATTTCCTCGGAAGGATCCTCTTGTCCGCGAGGTGGAAAGTGCACCGTGACCAAGACTAGATCTTCGGGTGACGTATTGCCAGCGATCCAATCCCAAGGATAGTTAGAACGTCCAGTTTTCCCCTTGAATGTAAATCCATCTGTCTTCTTTTGAGTATCCTTCCTATCCACTCGAAAAATGCGAGAAATCCAATCGGTATCCTTTTTGCCTGGATGAGACGTATCAAAAATGGTAATTTGATCGACGGGAAATCCAAAGTTTTGATACAATTGCACCAAGGACTCGGCGGCCGACAATTCTTGTCGTTTTCGACTTTGCCACTTGGACAAGACTTTGTATCCTATATCGACCAATATGATTTTGGAGGTTGCCTGGATCCGTCGACAAGTCGACAGGAAATCATGCACCAAAAAGTCCAAATCGTGTCCTTCTCCCGTGTTTTTTCGGGTGCTGCTGCGTCGAATCTTGCGCTTCTTCTTCCTTTTCTCATTACAAATCTGCGACACGCTCCCAAAGGGTGGATAAATCGGTTCCAACAGTCCCTGCGGACTTCGTGCCAAGGATCCGCTCGCAAATACGGCACCTAATCCTTGTGGATGGACTTGGAGAGACTGACAAATCTCCTCGTGCCTCGTGGCATTCGTGCTGTGGTGCCGTATATCTGGCACCGGAGATCCTGGGTGTTGATTCAACAAGGCATTGTACAAATCCATTTCCGGTAAAAATCGTTCCACGAATCCTCCATAAATCGTTCGGGACGAAGGTTTCAGGAGCGTACATCCTCTGGCGGCAGCAGAGCCAGCCCCCAGTCGACTGTACTTTAACTGAACGGCATGTTCAATCGTATAGCGTTCAATGCGAGAGTAGCTATAAAAGCTGTTGAGTTTGTACTGATAGGGGGCTTGTCGTGGCAAGTGAATGATAGTATCGTCAATGATCAGAACATTATCCTTATCCCTGGGGGGTGGATGCAGCGCACGATAGACCGACCCCAGGAATAACAAGGCCATCAAGGCGGAATTCCAGGATACTCGACCAGTAAGACTACTACTCGTACTAGCATTAAGAGCATTGCGAGGACTGTTCAAGGGAGGAAACAACATGGTGACGACACTACTAGTGTTGTTCGAGATGAAATGATGTAGTAATGTGCACATTTCTTCTTCCGCCATGGTCGTCGCCCGGGGGCACGCTTTCACGACTTGCGGAGTTTTCGTGTGACTCCTCCCTCCGCCAATGACAGTGAAGTCAAAGTGGTCGAACGAATAGTTGTCGTCCAATCATCGTGGACTGTGTTTGCTTCCACGTGGAACACGTTTTTAAGGAACGAAGCAAGACGTGTTCGTCCCATCATCGTGCACTACCGGCTTCCACGTGGAATACGTTTTAAGGAACGAAGCAAGAACATTGCCTCCACTACATAGCGGCGTTTCACTATGTGCGTGCGCTACTATCTACCCCACAACACGATCCAGGTGCTACTCCTCGGGCTCTTTCTTCTCGTTGCCACCGCATTCTCTTGTACTGGGACAGGTTTCCTGGCATCAAAATTACGTGACACCCATTCATTCCCAAGAATCTGTTAAAGGATCTTCTTGGGCATCGTAGAAAATGTCCCCTTCGGTGCTGCTGTCTGAACTTGTTGCACCATTTCGATCCTCCCCTCCCAAAGTGCTGCTGTCTGAACTTGTTGCACCATTTCGATCCTCCCCTCCCAAAGTGTTGTTAATGTTATGGGTACCACCAGTCTCTGCGGCTACTGGAACCGCATCGTTCGCAGCAGTATAATCGTCAAGATCCTCAAAAATCCCATGAGTAGTAGTATCATTTTTGTAATTTCGGCGATTGCTGATGTTTTCGTTCAAAGCACTTAATAGTTCTTGGTGAAAACTCTTACTTTCGGCACGAAGGGCCGACGTTGCTTGACTGACTTGCCATAGCTCACTTTGCAGCCCATCGATTTCTTCACTCAGGAGCCGTGACAACAGTGAGAGATCTCTGCCCGGGAGTTGTGTGCTACGTTCTTGATGGGTGGCGGTAGCGGCAGCCGCAATGGCAGCCGTGCTGGTACGAACAGCTGGATGCGCTTCACTTGCTGGATGAGAAACTGGTTGTTGGGGTGATGCTCCTCGTTTTGTCTGCCCTAGGCCCTGGATCTCTTTCACGAGGGTGGCCGTGGCAGCGGCAGCAGTCGGGGGTGCGCTAGTATGTAATGGATGGGGGGCGGTGGCGGCAGCAGCAGTCGTGGCCGTATTGGTACGGACAGCTGCTGGACGAAAAGCTGGTTGTTGGGGTGATGCTCCTCGTCTTGTCTTCCCTAGGCCCTGTTGCTCTTTCGCTCGAACCATCTTGATGAGTTGCAGTACTTCGTTGGACTTTGTAGGATTCCCCTCCATCGTAAAAGAATTCCAATCAGGAATGCGCTTGTGGGCGGGCAAAAAATGCATAATTGCCTGTCTGTACCCTGTGAGGGTCCGCGATCGCATCCATGTAGGATTGTCCGTCGGCAGCGGATTTTCCTTCCCATACGCCTTCCAGGCCATCCATGCAGCGACCTCTGTGGGCGTGATTCGACATATTTCCGAGAGTGGAAAGGGATGGCAAGACTCGTACTCTCTTTTGTCACGATGAGACATGAAACTTGCCAATGCATCGTGGTACCTCAAAAGGGTGTCCGTTGCTATCCCGATCTGGTCTGAACGAGGCTCCAACGTTGTCCCCACGTGCTCGGGGGAAGAGGAAATTGGAATAAGGCCCACACGTTGCTTCTTGGCTGGCGGGAAATTATCATGTTGTTGCTGTTCTGGTTGTCCCATTTTCGCTTCGCATAACGGGCAGAGAACAAACCCAACGTTGTTCGTCTCCTTACCGCACGGAACATGGATGTACTTTTGGCAGGCTGGGCACCTGTGTGTGCTGGATGCCATGCCCCCGAATGCACATTGCGGGTTTGCGCAAGGACCAACTGGGTGTAGGTTGAGATAACTATTCATTGTCGTCGTCCTAAAGTTGTGTAACGACCGATGAGAGGTGTTGGACCGACTGGAAGCGAACCGACCGTCATCTGTCATCGTCGGGTCCGCTTCTGTGATCAGCGTAGGTTTTGACTACATGGACCCCCCCCCCCCGGTCGCTCCCCCCCAAGCTTTTTCGGGAGTGCCCATCCCCTCTTTTACACCACTTTCCATGTCCGGCGCCACTATCATCATCAAAGCGATGATTCCTTCATTCAATGGCAGGCTCGGGTTCCAATTTTATAGTACTACTTAGTTGCGTGTTACTACTAAGCTGTATTGCCCGTACATGCCACTGCAACAACAAAACGATCTGGGTGTCGCCCATTCCGATGGTTCTTCTTGTCGTCCGCCATTCTTTCGAGAATCTTGTGGACACCCTGAGAACCCTCGATATCGTCACCATAAACCTGGTAGACCCTGTCAATAGCCTGCTTCACTGACATCCCGCCCCGTCGAACCATATCTGACACAGTTTCCCAAAAGACGTAACGTCTGCTAAATCTATAGTTGGTCCTCTTGCGTTCTTCTTTTGTCACTAAGTACGCGGGTTTCCTGCCATCAATACCCGAGTGTATAGCGAACTGGGGTTGGGAGAAAGTGACCCATACTCATTGTCGCCGTCGGGACCTATCGGCGCTGCTGCCGAGAATGCTTGTTGCTCCCTATCGATCGGCCATCCAAAATTGTTGCTGTTATGAGTGCCACCAGTGGCCACAGCCGTTGCTAACGTATCGTTGGCTGCATTGGTAGTTTTTTCGTCTGCCCTCTTCATGTCGTCGTACCTATAGTCACCTTCCGCTGTACCTATCCCGACAACAAGATCCGGGTGTCGCCCCCCGGGTAGTGCTCTGTCGGCAATCATTTTAACGAGAATATTGGTAACACTCTCGCCATTGCCACCATAGGCCTGGTAGACTTTATCAATCGCCTGCTCCGCTGTCATCCCACCCAACTGAACCATACTTGACACAACTTCCCAAAAAACCCTACGTCTCGGTGCAAGTTTCCTGCCACCAAGGCCCGCCACCAACTCGTCCCACAGCCTGTATAGCGTCCAGGGGCGCGAACAAAGTGGCCCATAGTTGACGCCATCGGGATCTATTTCCGTATGGATTGGCCCTCGGAAAGTGTTGACAAGGGTACCACCACCGGCTGCTGCCGTATAATTGTCTGCATTGTTGGTAGTATTTTCGTCCACCTCCTTTTTTTCTTCGTCGTTATCATTACGTTCCGCAGGATGTATCCCCACAACAAGATCCGGGTGTCGCCCCTCGGGACGTTTCTTGTCGGCATTCATCATCCTGAGAATATTGGAAACGCGCTCGTCAGTGCCGCCATAGACCTGATAGACTTTGTCAATCGCCTGCTCCGCTGTCATCCCGCCCGACCGAACTATATCTGAGACAACTCGCCAAAATACCGTACGTTTATAATATGTGTTCCTGAATTTGCTGCGTTCATGTTTGGTTAATTGGCACGCAGGTTTCCTGCCATCAACACCGACCACCCATTCCTTCCAAAGAAAGTGCAGAGTCTTGGGATGCGAAGTACGGGTTGCATACCTACGGTCATCGGGACCTGTCGATGATTCTTCCGGGAATTGCTGTGGTTCTATATCGGTCGGCCCTCCAGAAGTGTTGTCATGGGTAACACCATCGGCCGCCGCGGCCGTCGTCCCTATGATATTGACACCGCTAGCGTCCGCGATCGATGCAGCCGTATCACTGGCTGCATTATTAGTATTAGCAGTCTCACCACGATCTGTTCGGAGGTTGTCGTTGTGCGTTTTCAAGGCACGCAGTAGTTCGCGATAGGAACTCTTATTTTCGGCACGAACGTCAGTGAGTTCTTGCTTGACTTGTCGTAGTTCCTGTTTCAGCTGACTGACTTGAGTCAGGAGCATTGCTACAAACTGCCATGTGTTAACGCTAGGTTCTTGATCGGTGGAGGTGGAGGTCGAGGTGGGGGTCGAGTCAGAGCGGGAATTAGAATCTGTTTCACTCGCTCGATGACACCTGAGGTATGCCTCCGCCCCTGGATCTCCTAGTCCATCATGGTTTTCATACACGTCACGGTACTTCTTGGCTGGTGGGGAGTAACCATAATTTTGTTTCAGTTCTGCCGGCCGTCCCCTCTTCGCCTCCCGCTGATATTCTAGCTGCCTTTCGCATATCGGGCAGAGGACAAACTTAAAGTCGGGTGTCTCCTTGCCGCAAGGAAGATGGATGTTCTTGTGGCAGCATGGGCACGTGTGTAGGCTGGGTGCCATGCCCCCGAAAGGGCATTGTGGGTTGGCGCAAGGACCAGATAATTGTGGTTTGTTATTACTCTTCATTGTCGTCGTCGCGATCCTAAAGTTTTGCAACGACTCTGACGATGAACTTCTTCGTTGGAGCTTCTTGTTGGAGTGAGGAATGAGGGTCACATCAATCATCGTCTTGGATTCCTCCTTCGTTCGACGCCTTCCCTGCTTCCGAACCCCCAAAGGGGACACGTCGGGCAGTCAAAAGAGTCTAACAAACAGACAAACATACTGAATACAATGGTGGTCGCATGTCGTCTGTCCTACCCCCTATGCCGCCACCGAAACGTCAGCCAGCACGAGCGTTGTCGACTCCTCGCCTTGGAGAAGCGATCCCTCTCTTTTTCATCACGACCTCTCACACGACGGTATCGATCGATCCATCGCATCCACCACTCTCTATCAGCTAGTTTGTACCCGGGCAGATGCAAATATGAAAACGAGCGAAGCGATTCGGGCAGCATATAATACAGGAAAGAGTGTCGCCTTGGATCGCCTCTATAAAATTTACTGTGCTAATAGTAGCGAAAACGATGCTTCGGTGTATCTTTCCAAGAAGAACAAGAGAAGAGAATAAAGCTGCCAACCGAGGGAAATAACAGTGCCAACTACTAGAGCGGCGAGAACGGTGGCTAGCGCGAGAACAAGCACATTTATAGACAATACGAATAGATGAGATGCGATCTCCATCATTTAGAAAGGCCCAAGCCTCTAGCATAGCAGAATGGTAGCCTCACACGACATGCTGCCCGAATTGCAAGAATATCTTGTTTTGCAAACAGCTCACATTTTTGAAAGAGTTGTCTCGTGAGACGCTTTGCCTCCTCTAGGTACCACTACTATTCTGGTTACCCTACTTTGATCATCATCATCATCATCATCACCATGCAGCTTTTGATTGTTCGAAACGCTCTTGCTACTACAGCTCTGTTGCTCATAATCATCCTCTCGTCGGTGCCCAATGGCGTTGACGCCACAGGGGGATGTTGCTCCCAGAAGCAAAAGACCTGCGATGCTACTTGGTGTGGCAATACCCATAGCGACTGCAAAGCATGCCAAGATCGAACCTTTTTGTGGCTCGCCCAAGAAAACACTGGTTGCGTCGAACGCTTTAGTTCGACCGCATGCTCGAACGATGACGATTGCTGCGGCAACTTGCTCTGCATCACCACTTCGACAGGCCTGTTTTCTAGCGCCAAGCGTTGCAAGCATTCAGTCGAGGTTTGTGCTGGGTTCAGCTTGTTCTTGACTTGTACTGGTAACAAGAATTGCAAATGGGAAAATAGCAAATGTGTTCCAAACTTTGACTACACTATTGATGCCAACGCCGCCATCGTGCTCAATTCAACCTCTACTGCTGTCGAGGCCGACGCCACTATTGATTTGGGCATTGTAAAAGTGGACTTGGATTCCAATGTGAATCTTCTTGACCGAGAAACCGGACTTGTTGGAGTCAACGTGGACTTGGATCTCTCGTTGATCCCCTTGGCCACGAATCTAAACCCCGACATTCTCGGCCAGTGCATTGGATATGTCGCTAGCTTTTGGGGTGAGCCCCACATTCAAACCTTTGATCGTCGCAAGTACGACTGCAAGGGCCACGGCGAGTACATCATGGCCAAAGCGGAAGGTATGTTGGAGATTCAAGGCCGCTTTGATGTTGCCGTGAGTGGTGACCTCCGAGTCTCTCTGGCTACGGGCGTCGCCGTCAAGTACGAGGCAAACGTGAATGTAGATATTCCACTCATTCAGGTTGGCTTTGCCGAGTACGAAAGTGGCGATGCGTCCTTGATCCGCCTTCTTGACGTTGATTGTCCTCTTCACCTCTACATTGGAGGTATCCTCCAACAAGTTAAGATTGGAGATGTCGTCCACGGCGAAGGATACGTGATCATTGTCACAGAACTCAGTATCGACATCCAATACTTTGACGGCTTGACTCCGACCTTGTCCCTCAAGATCATGGCAAATGGTGGTCTTCTTGGACAAGCTGGTTGCGAGTTGAACGTCTTTGTGTGTCTGCCCTTCAACTTGCCGGACCTGCTCGAGAGCACTCTTGGTCTTCTTGGAACTCCCAATGGGAACTATGACGATGAGTGGACCGTCCCCGGCACGGGTGAGATCCTGTCTCTTGTCCAATTCGACGAGGCGCCCTTTGACTTTTGCACTGGTCACCACTGTGTTAGTCAAGAAGTCGACTCCCTCTTCGTCCACGAAAACACCCACGGAGGATTGTCGTTTGAAGAAGTCGTCGGTTGCAACGCCGAGTACCCAGGCAGCATTGACATTTCGAATCCACCAACAGCAATCCTTGACATTTGTGGAGAAGATGACAGGATCTGTTTGACGGAAGGAATCTTGGGCGGAGTCAACGGCGCCAACATGTGCAAGAAATACCAAGAAATGATTGATCTCATCCAAAACACTACTGACTGTCCGTGCTCTCTATTCAAGATCAATCCATTGAACGTTGTGACTGGCGAAGTGGATTCCATTCTGCCAGACCTTGGTCTTGATCTTCCGAGTATTCCCTTGCTCCAACTGGCCTCTGAACTGAACCCAGACATTCTCGGTCAGTGCCTTGGATACGTTGCTAGCTTCTGGGGAGAACCCCACATCCAAACGTTTGATCGTCGCAAGTATGACTGCAAGGGGCACGGCGAGTTCATCATGGCCAAGGCGGAAGGAAAGTTGGAAATCCAAGGCAGATTCGATGTTGCTCATGACGACCTTCGCGTCTCTGTGGCCACCGGTGTTGCCATCAAGTACCAAGTGGCACTTGATGTTGATATTCCACTGATCCAAGTCGGCTTTGCCGAGTACAACAGCTCCCAAGACACCTTGATCCGTCTTGATGTTGACTGTCCGATCCATCTTTATTTGGATGGAGTCCTTCAGAAGGCCAAGACGGGCGATATCATCCACGGTGAAGGATACGTCATTGTCGTCACCGAACTGAGCATCGACATTCAATACTTCGATGGTCTGATTCCTACGCTGTCCCTCAAGATCATGGCTGCTGGAAGTCCCTTTGGGCAAGCTGGTTGCGAGTTGAATGTCTTTGTGTGTCTGCCCTTCAACTTGCCCGACCTGCTCGAGAGCACTCTTGGTCTTCTTGGAACTCCCAATGGGAACTATGACGATGAGTGGACCATCCCCGGCACCGGTGAGATCCTGTCGTTGATCCAATTCGACGAAGCCCCCTTTGACTTTTGCACCACCCACCTCTGCGTCAGCGACTTTGTCGACTCTCTCTTTGTTCACGAAGACGCCCACGGGGGATTGTCGTTTGAAGAAATCGTCGGCTGCAATGCCGAATACCCCGGTGGCATTGACTTGTCTAGTCCTCCGACCGAGATCGTGGATATCTGCGGAAAAGACGACAGGATCTGTCTGACCGAAGGTATCTTGGGTGGCGTGGACGGCGCCAACATGTGCAAGCAGTATCAAACTATGATCGACTTGATCCAGAACACAACCGAGTGCCCGTGCTCAATTTTCAAGGTGAATCCACTGGATGTGGTCAGCGGCCTTATTGACTCCGTCCTTCCCCAGCAAAACCTCGAGATTTGCCTCGGAGGTGGCATCAAGGTTTTGGAAGAGCAAACGGAACCACATCTACCTGTGGGAGCAATCACCGCCTCCAACCATACTGGTTTGACAGTTGACATTACGATCAAGCAGCTGTGGAAGGGAGAAGGAAATGGAGAAACGATCAGCTGGATCTCACCAGTCTTTCGTCAAGGGGGACAAGACTTTGTGTGCAACACCGACCGAGACAAAAGGGAGAATGTTGCATGGGCCAAAGTGAATACCTACACGGCGGAGTGCAACGCGGAGGGAGTTGCCGAGGTTGTTGTATACGTGCACGATGGAAGCTTTGGTACTATAAGCCAAAACAACGTGCATGACTGCAAGGGCTGGGGAAACATCAATGCCATTGCCGCCTACAAGTTGGAAGTCGCATGCGACGCCACTCGTGACTTGTGCGTCAGCACCGAGCCACTCTTGGAACGCCTGGACGATGTGCTGGACCTACCAGTTGCAACATTGAACGCCTTGGCCACTGAACTCAACCCGGATATCCTGGGACAGTGCGTGGGATACGTTGCAAGCTTTTGGGGTGAGCCCCACATTCAAACGTTCGACCGCCGCAAGTATGACTGCAGAGGTCATGGAGAGTATGTCATGGTCAAGGCAGAAGGGCAGTTGGAGATTCAGGGCCGTTTTGACGTTCGCAAGGATGATCTTCGCGTCTCGGTTGCTACTGGCGTCGCCATCAACTACCAAGCTGCTCTTGGCATAGACATTCCCATTATCCAAGTCGGCTTTGCCGAATACGCGAGTAACGAGGCGTCGTTGATCCGCCTCGACGTCGTTGATTGCCCTCTTCACCTCTACATAGGTGGCATCCTCCAACAAGTCAAGACGGGCGATATCGTCCACGGTGATGGTTACGTCATCATTGTCACCAAGTTGAGCATTGACATTCAGTACTTTGATGGCTTGATGCCAACCTTGTCCCTCAAGATCATGGCCGCCGGTAGTCCCCTTGGACAAGCCGGCTGCGAACTGAACGTTTTTGTCTGTCTGCCCTTTACTGTACCCGATCTGCTCGAGAATGTGTTGGGCCTTCTTGGAACTCCCAATGGAAACTACGATGACGAGTGGATCATTCCTGGCACGGGCGAGATTATGTCACTGGTGCAATTCGATGAGGCGCCCTTCAACTTTTGCACGACCTACCACTGCGTCAAAGAAGAAGTCAAGTCGCTCTTTACCCATGAAGATGCCCATGGCGGCCTGTCCTTTGCAGATTTGGTAGGCTGTGGAGCCGACTATCCAGGCGAAATCGACTTGTCCAATCCTCCAGCCGAGATTGTCGGTATCTGTGGCCAAGACGACCGAAATTGTCTCAAGGAAGGGATCTTGGGCGGTGTGGACGGCGCCAACATGTGCCAGACCTACCAAGAAATGATTGATCTGATCCAGAACACGACAGAATGCGTTTGTTCTCTCTTTGACGTGGACCCTCTGGACGTCGTCAAAGGTTTGGTCCCATCTCAAGTTCCCAAGCTTGTCAACGAGGTAACAGACAATGTTCTCATTCCCCTGGCAACTGCCATCCCTGATGTTCTCGGCAAGTGTCTTGGTTTTGTGGGAAACTTTTGGGGTGACGGCACGCATATCAATACCTTTGATCGTGGTCAATATGACTGCCAAGGCCACGGTGAATTTGTCATGGTCAAGGCCGAAGCTCAATTGGAAATTCAAGCCCGCTTTGATCTTCACGACGGCGCCGATGTATCCGTTGCCACGGCTGTCGCCGTCAGCTACGACTTGAATCCATCCATTCCCAAGATCCAAGTTGGCTTTGCCGAATACAAGAGCGGCGATGACTATTTGATTCATTTGGAAGCCGACTGCGGCCTTCATTTGTATTTGGATGGTGTCCTTCAAAAAGCCAAAAGAGGAGATGTATTGACCGGCCAAGGATATGTCATTTTCATCACGGCAGTGAGCATTGACATTCAACTCTTTGACAAGGATGATACACCCACAGTGGCACTCAAAATCTTGGCCGTTGGATCGCAACATGCCCAAGTGGGATGTTACCTCAATGTCTTTGTGTGCTTGCCCCTCAACTTGCCCGATTTGCTGGACAATGTTCTGGGTTTGCTGGGAACTCCCAATGGCAATCGTAACGACGAGTGGATCCTTCCCACCACACGCCAAGTCTTGGATTTGGTATCCTTTGACAAGATTCCCTACGACTTTTGTACCCAAAAGGACAATTACTGCATCAGCGACTTGGTCGATTCCTTGTTTGTTCATGAAGACAATCACGGTGGCAAGTCGTTCCTTGACAACATGGGTTGCAACGCCGACTATCCTGGAGACAGTGATTTGTCGTTGGTGTCCCAGGAAATCTTGGATATTTGTGGTGACAATGACCGCATTTGCCTCACAGAAGGTCTCTTGGGCGGCGTCGATGGAGCTCATTTGTGCCAAACCCAACAAGAAATGATGAATTTGATTCAATCCACGCTGGAATGTCCTTGTGCCTTGTTTGACAACGACCCTCGAGATGTCCTTCCCTTGCCCGATGAACTTTGTCCACAAGATGTGGTCTTGTACCATACACAAGGTGTTACCTCGCTCTTCATTCGACCTCTCCGTATTGTCGGTCGAAGCGTGAACACTGTGACGGTCCAACTTCAAAGTGAACTGTTGAATGCCATGTCCCATACGTACTTGGATTTTCAAGACTCGTTCCGTGCCTTTGTATGCCTGGAAGTGAGCGATGTTCTGGCGGCACAAGGTACCTTGGAAGTGGCCTGTCCTCGTGGTATTCATTATGCTCAACTGTCCTTGACGGTCTCGGATCCATCTCTGGATAGAAATGGCGATGATGCCCGTCTGAGACAATGCTGCCATGCCGAAGAAGATACCGATCCCAAAGTTACCCTGACCTTTTTGATTCCCTGTCTTGCATACTCCAAGTGTGATAACGATGATATTCCTGCGGAGCAGGATGAAACGGTTCATCAACGTCGCCAACTGCGCGGACGTTAAATTGTATAATTTGCATATAGTCATCCATTTTGCATATCATCGTTTTGGGGCTGGTATCTTGTAGGATCCCCATCGCACCGCTGCTGCAACCGGCGACGACGACGAACAACCCGCACAGTATATCAAGTCGAGCTAGTACCAGCTAACCATTGGATGACTACTTGCAGTCGTTATCATTGTGGTAAAGCGCACTATAATCCTCCAAAAAGGATCGTAGTAGAGATGATTCTGTTTCGTCCCTCTCCATCGGCACAACGTCCCATGACTTCCGTCGATCGCAACAAGGAAATGCCGCCAAGATAGCCACGCGTCATATGGTCATCCCCGCAGAACCTACGTAGCGGTGCGTACCTGGTATGTATCCCGGATACCTACCTTCATACCTGGTACGTAACATTCCTTTGAGAATGAAAGCGCGCATGCCCGCTCCCCAACGCACCACGCTTACGGTCGGCATCACTTCAACGTTCATGTGAACGGCAGGCGTGCGTCCCCTACCATGTGACTGGGACTTGGATGTCGTCATGGAGTGAGAATGACATGGACTATGGGCCAAAGAGGTGAAAGGAAAGAGAAGGAAACTGTGTGCTTTCGAAAACAACCAAGTCGATTGAATGGTGGTTGTTCGCTTTGCTGTTGTTGTTGACGCATAGAGAAGTAGCATGACTGCTGCCACTACCGTCATGACTAAACAACGCAATGGATTTCATCAAAGTAGTCAACATCAGGATACGACGATAACTCAGAATGGAAGTGCTGTGAGTGCCCCGCTGAGCACTGGCGATGCAATGCGAATGCCATCGCCCTCCTCCAATCCCACGATTGCCCGCGTCAAGAAACGCAAACAGTCCGAAAGTAGTGGCAAATCGTCATCCTTTACCTGGATGTTGGTGGGTTGTGTCGTGTTATTAGGCTCGATTCAATTCTTGTTAAATGCCGTCTTGTTTCATGTGGTGGACGATCAACAAAATACGAGCCAGGGTCCTCCTCTATCGGTCCAAATTGCTTCCATTCAACGTCAATTATACGATTTACAATCACTAGCGCCAGATGCTCTCTATGTCGACGATGGCAACTTTTATCCCTTTTCGATTCGGGACTCCCGTCGATTAGTACCGACGCAAATACCGCCGGGCTTTCATATATGGGATTATGTGGATATTACGACACAAAATCAACAAACCACCAAGCGCGCCTCACTCTTTCACAATGCCATCTATCAAGCTCCAGCGGCATGTCAAACTTATGATTTGCATTGTTACAAGGACAAGATTCTCCAAGTCTTTGATCTGGTCTTGGAACAAAATCCCCACACGAACTACTTTTTTTACATGGAAGCCGATAATGAATTGTGTGTTCCTTTGGGGGAAATTCGACGCATTGCCTATCAATATGCACGATACTTTATTACCACGGGGATTGGATTTAGTGGATGGATCATGCATCGAGATTTCATGGTAGACTTTTTACAAGCCCTGAGAGACTATGTGGCGCCCCCCAAAGATCCCAAGGATATCTTGAATATTGATGGCAAACCCGATCCCAGTGAAGGTCCCGATCCGATTGCGTCCGTCATGTTGATTGAAAAACAAGCGTGGACTGTGACACGACAATATTTAGTCTCGCATTCGATTCAACCCAGCCTAGGAATGCAAGCACTCACGGTCAAAATGCCGGATTCCGAACAAGAAGGAATTGTGACTGCACCGCAAGCAGTCACATCAGCTGCAGCTGCCAACAAAGATCCAGCCAAACCACAAGGTGCTGCTGGTGCACTCAAGAAACCCGTTGGATTAGAAAAGCATTTACCCCGGTGTTTTGAACCCCGCAGAAGTAAATGGCGCATCTCCAAGCATGATCATCGAGATCGATTTGGATGGGATTATTTTGATTACGATGAATGCAAGCCTACCGAAGAAGTCTTTCCCTGTTATGTGGGTCAACTCGAAGACTTATTGGCCAAAGACATGGCACAATTCAATTATACTGAATTGGATATGGAACGAAAAAAGTTGATTGAAAAACAACAACAACGTCAACGTCAAAAAATATTGCAAGCACAAGCCAAAGCAAAGCTACAAGAAGGTCAAGCACAAGAAGGAGGCGGTAGTGCTGGTGCGGATGCTAACGCAGGGGGAATTGTGGGCATTGCAGATGGTGTTGAGGGAGGCGAAAGGAAGCCAACGTTGCAGGAACGTCTCAAGGAATTGACCGAAAAGGCAAGGCAACGGCATGTGGACCGAATCAAGAATAAACTGGCTGGCGGTGGTGGTGCTGCGGATGGAAACTCCGAATCGATTCATTTCTTTCCAGGACTACGGGGGGCTGGTGCTAGATAGCGTCAGGTAGTAGAAGTTATAGACGCAGTACTCCTTAATGTAGAACAACATTGATCAAAAACAACAAAATTGATTCTACTCGTCCCTAGTAGACGCCACAAAACTTGTCCCTTCGACACTTGACCAAAAAGAGTTGGACTACTTTTTTAATCGTTGGAATACTCCACTGACCTTTCCTAATGCCTTGCCGGCCTTTTCACCGCCCGCTGCTACTGCTGCCGCCGCAGCTCCTCCAGAACCTCCCGGAATCTTGTCCAAAATCTCGTCGAGTTCTCCCACAACACGAAAAATCTTCAATAGCTTGTCACGAATTCGTTCCATCCGCGTCACCAATACTTCATCCATAGTCTGTGGAACGCCCGAATCTTGTAGTGCCTTGTCTACTTGGCGTTTGGCCAGTTTCAAGGCTAGATTGACACAAAATGCCTTGAACTTGTCGCTAGTCAAAAGATAGGCGACGGCTAATTGCAATAGAGCAATCAAGTACGACATGGCAATGCTGGTCAACATGGGCTTCAATTGATCTTGAGCTTGGTCTCGCAATGTATTGTAGGTGGCAGTGGCATTAACAAGTGCACCATTGGCTTGAGTTTGCATCTCATTCATGGCAGCATTCGCTTGGGTAGTCACGTCGCTTTGGATGGTATTCAGTTCCGTCTTGAGATTTTCGACTTGTGCACTGGCCTTGTCTTTGACGTCGTCGATTGTATCTTGCGTTTGCGATTTAATGTCATTGGCAGCTTGTTTGGCGTCCAACACGGCAGTTGATGCCTCTTCTTGAAGAGTATCCGTGGTTTCCTTGGCATCTTCTAGTGACGCTTGTCCCAACAATAATTGCCGTCGTCGTCGAACCGACGAGTGACTTCCTTTATTGTCGGTACTGGAACCATCATCTAAAAGCTGCTGCTGCCGCCACGACCACAACAGGTTGCGCCTTGCATCATTATTATCCTTCGTGACCCCACTTGACGCCCATGAGTGAATTCCACTCCATTGTGATTCCATTGCCAATACCGTGTCATGTAACGTGGTATTAGTATACACAGTATCAATCGTAGTAGATGGCGTCATGGCCACTACCGTGAGTTGAATGGCGAGTGCCAAGACTCCAAACGGCACTACAATTCTCCAAAAAAAGGATTGCGACGATTGAAGGACAGTTGGAATTATGGCATGTAGGTCCACTTGTTCCTTGGCTTGACGGAGTTTGCCTTGGACTAATCCTTGCGCCTGATCAAATTCGCGATCGATATCGGATGGATCCGGAATATCCAAGGAAGGTTTGACTTTATGCACCAGAGTTTCCATTTGAGTCGCCATGGCTAATTTGCCAAGATAAGGCTCTAGGACTTGATGAACTTTAGCTTGAATGCGATCCACTGTTTCATCCACTTTGAGAGCCAAACGATCCAGGGTTCGTTCTGCAGTTGCCTGAATACTGTCCATATTTTGAAAGACGGGTTCCATGGCTTTCATGAATCGTTGCTGCATGGGAAGAAAGGATGCCGCAAACACGACTAGGGCATTCCAATAGGGAAATGTGGGAATGATATACGTACAGGATTTGTGAGATATCCAAGCATCGCCTTGGGCTGAAATGTTGAGTAGCCACGCCAGGGCCGTCGTACAAACGACGGACACCGTGGGAGCAAGTAAACTCTTCACGTAGGATGCTCCTTGCGAGGCTAGTTCATCTGGCTGGAGGGTCGCAAAGTCAAAAGTGGGTTTCATGTCACAAGCCCCATCCATCATGGCCAGTAATTCAATCTCCTGGGAGCCCTTGAATCCGTATTTCTCCTTGGCGGCGGCAAGTTTGGAAGGTGATAGCAGTGGTGGGGCGTCATTCACTACTTGCTCTGCGTCAACATCAGGAACAGATTGGTACTTGGATTTATCCGGCATGGTTCATGACTACTCTAGATGATGATGATTGTTGATGCGAGCCTGGGGTCTATCATAGAAGAAAACACGAGAAGAGAAAACTCAAAACGAAGATCCTTCGTCATCTTCCGCCAAGACATCGATGAGGGTGGAGTGTCGCCGATATTTTGGGCGGGAAACGAAAATTTGGGGTGGGCAGGCTCATTTTTTTTAGGTCCAGTAACAGGTTCGTACTGTACCAGGTACTGTAGGATTCTACAGTGTTGACTTAATGGCGGCCACCGCTGCAAATCCGAGAAGCTTGTTGGTTTTACTCTGCCCGCCCCGACGTGTCCCCTTTGGGGGGTCGGAAGCAGGAAAGCGTCGAACGACGGAGGAATCCAAGACGATGATATGTGTGACCCTCATTCCTCACTCCAACAAGCTCCAACGAAGAAGTTCATCGTCAGAGTCGTTGCAAAACGTTAGGATCGCGACGACGACAATGAAGAGTAATAACAAACCACAATTATCTGGTCCTTGCGCCAACCCACAATGCACTTTCGGGGGCATGGCACCCAGCCTACACACGTGCCCATGCTGCCACAAGAACATCCATCTTCCTTGCGGCAAGGAGACACCCGACTTTAAGTTTGTCCTCTGCCCGATATGCGAAAGGCAGCTAGAATATCAGCGGGAGGCGAAGAGGGGACGGCCGGTAGAACTGAAACAAAATTATGGTTACTCCCCACCAGCCAAGAAGTACCGTGACGTGTATGAAAACCATGATGGACTAGGAGATCCAGGGGCGGAGGCATACCCCAGGTGTCATCGAGCGAGTGAAACAGATTCTAATTCCCGCTCCAACACGACCCCCACCCCCACCCTCAACGATCAAGAACCTAGCGCACACCCATGGCAGTTTGTAGCAATGCTCCTGACTCAAGTCAATCAGCTGAAACAGGAACTACGACAAGTCAAGCAAGAACTCACTGACGTTCGTGCCGAAAATAAGAGTTCCTATCGCGAACTACTGCGTGCCTTGAAAACAAACAACGACAACCTCCGAACAGGTCACGGTGAAACTACTACTACGGACAATAATTATGCAGCCAGTGATACGGCTGCATCGGTCGCGGTGGACGCTGGTGGTGCCAATAACATCACGTCTGGAGGGCCTTTCCATATGGAACAACAACAACGAGTCCCAGCATTGTTCGCGGACGTTGGTGGTGCCAATAACATAGGTACGGCAGAGGGCTATGCTATTGACGACGGCACAATGGGGGCGGACGAAAATACTATCACAAATGCAGCTAGTGATACAAGCGCGACAGATGGTGGTAACGACATCGAACAGCAACAAGAAGTACCGGCAGCAGCACCGATAGGTCCCGATGACGTGAATTATGCAACACTGTCTTCCCACCCCAAGACTCTCCACATTCTTTGGAAAGAATGGGTGGCGGGTATTGATGGAAGGAAACCTGCATCCCAATTTACATCCAAAGAACGCAGCAACAAGAAGAACAGTACCACGTTTAGCAGACGTTTTGATTTCTGGAAAGTGGTGTCCTGTATGGTTCAGTGTGGGATGACGGCGGAGAAGGCGATTGACAAGGTTTACCAGGTCTATGGTGGCCCTGGCAAGACAGTTACTGAGATTCTCAAAAGAATGAAGGTCGACAAGAAACATCCCGAAGGTCGACACCCGGATCTTGTTGTGGGTATCAGGGCTAAGAGACCGATAGGTCCCGACCACGTCGATTATGCAACACTTTCCACACGACCCATATCGCTATACATTCTCTGGAAAGAATTTGTGGCGGGTATTGATGGAAGGAAACCTGCATCCCAATTTACATTCAAAGAACGCAGCAACAAGAAGAACAGTAATACGTTTAGCAGACGTCTTGATTTTTGGAAAGTCGTGTACTGTATGGTTCGGCGTGGGATGACGGCGGAGGAGGCGATTGACAAGGTTTACCAGGTCTATGGCGGCCCTGGCAAGTCAGTTACTGCGATTCTCAATAGAATGAAGGTCGACAAGAAACTACCCGGGCGCCGACACCCGGATCTTTTTGTTGGTGATGCTGCGGCAGGTACTACCGGCAATACAACGTAGTAGTAGTTAAATGCAATTAAGTAGTAGTATCGAAATGACGGCAATCCAAAATCCTATTAAAGCTTTGGCGCGGTTTGCGGAATCGCAAAAGAAGTACGACAAGACTGAACATTTGTACTAAAAAGATAACGCTCGGAGACGAGCGTCGTGGCACATTTTTGCTTGTCCCGAGCTCTGGTGGTGGTCGATTGGCTCGTTTTTGTTGTTGTAGGCTCGGAATGGAGTTTCTTCTTGCATCCACCACCTCGCCTTGCTGTGCTGCAACTTTCCAAAAGGCTTGACGACGCTGTCACTGGAAGAGACCAGTAGCGATACTCCCATGGTTGCTACTGTTGATCGTCACTCCATCCATCCATCCATCTATCTACCTTCATCATCCTTGTTTCCAAACAAATTGTGAAACAATTTTCGCAATTGAGTGACATTGCCACCATAGTGACTCTCTACATCGGAAGGATCTTTGGCGGCCGTCACATTATTTTGGTTGGCAGCCGCTGTCGTTTTGGTTTGATTATAGCCAGGCGGAAATTTGAGCATGTCCTTGACGCCATAGGTGACATTGACATATTGATCGTCTCGACAAGGATAAATTTCGGCTGTCGGAGGACAATCATCGGCATTGAAAAAGTCCCAGCCATGCATGTCTTCCGTATCATTGGCATGTTCATACCAAATGGTACGTTTCGGCTCGAAACATTTCGGCAAGTGTTTGATTTCTTTGACGCGTCCCGTCTTTTTATCCTTGGCGCCAATCGTCAGAGAAGGTGCTCCTAAACCTTGTTTGGTACTGTGGGAAACTAAATACTGACGCGTGACCGTCCAGGCTTTCTTTTCCATTAGCAAACGAGCACCAATCGGATCGGGACTTTCATTGTTATGCAAGTGCGGGGGTTTGTAGGCCTCTAGAAAATCTTGGACAAACTGGCGATGCATGATCCATCCACTAAATCCAATCCCACAACCAATAAAGTATCGCTGGTGGCGATACGCCAGCGCCCGAATTTCTTCTAGGGGCACACACAATTCATTGTCGGCTTCCATGTAAAAAAAGTAGTCGGCCGTCGTATTGTGCAATAGATACTCAAAGACTTGTACAATTTTTTGCTTGTAACACAAAATCATGTACCGATGACAGGGTGCCTTGGCGACAAAGTGAGCATTGTGCCACAATTCTGTGGTACGACTCGCGCGTTGATTGCCCATGCTAGTATCGATATAATCAAAGACATGAAAATCTCGAGGAATTTGGACGGGAGTCAAGCGCCTGGCATCACGAATCGAAAAGGGAAAAAAGATGCCATCATCTTGATAAATCGTCGTAGTATTGCCGAAGGTGTCGGCTAATTCTTGGACTTGATATTGAAGCTTGTCTAGTACAAGCCGCATGCTTGCTAATTCTTGTCGCTTCACGTCTTGGCGTTGTTGAATGTTGAGATACAAGACAACATTGACGACTACTTGCAAGGCAATGAGCATCAAGGCCACTAAAAAGACGCGAATCGGAGAAAGCTTCGAGCGCTTTTTAGGACGCGGCGGCGACATGGAAGAGTAACCATTCAATATAGAAATCATAGTAGTGTGTAGGGTGATATAATGATAATCATAGAATGAAAGTGAAAGGAAGAAAGGGTCTCAACGTACTCGTATCGTATCGTACAAGTTGGCGGTGCGGCAGTGAAAGGCCTCTCGAGGGCCATGGTCGTGTGTGGTCGTCTCGTTCCGCTTGTTGAGGAGGCGCAACCGTACTAAGGTCCGACGCGCTTACCGGCGCGCCCGCCCCACTTCTCAACGGCACGAATACTTAGTAATATGGAAGATGCCGACGTGCAAAAAATATTTTTGTAATCAAAGTAACTATGATCAACGGATGGCACAAACACGAATGATGGAAGGATCGGGATGACGCAAGAGGGCGAAGACGTGCATTTTTCTATCTGCTGAAATCGGAGAATCACCACCCCTCTCCCCCCGCGCTATGCCACGGCAGCAAATCTTCCGAACCTTTTTTGCTTTCTCTATTAGTGAATGGAGAATCCTGTGGGTTGTTTACTCTATGCCCGTTGGGGGAGCAGGGAAGGCGTCGAACGAAGGAGGAATCCAAGACGATGATATGTGTGACCCTCATTCCTCACTCCAACAAGAAGCTCCAACGAAGAAGTTCATCGCCAGAGTCGTTGCAAAACGTTAGGATCGCGACGACGACAATGAAGAGTAATAACAAACCACAATTATCTGGTCCTTGCGCCAACCCACAATGCACTTTCGGGGGCATGGCACCCAGCCTACACACGTGCCCATGCTGCCACAAGAACATCCATCTTCCTTGCGGCAAGGAGACACCCGACTTTAAGTTTGTCCTCTGCCCGATATGCGAAAGGCAGCTAGAATATCAGCGGGAGGCGAAGAGGGGACGGCCGGCAGAACTGAAACAAAACTATCATTACTCCCCACCAGCCAAGAAGTACCGTGACGTGTATGAAAACCATGATGGACTAGGAGATCCAGGGGCGGAGGCATACCCCAGGTGTCATCGAGCGAGTGAAACAGATTCTAATTCCCGCTCCAACACGACCCCCACCCCCACCCTCAACGATCAAGAACCTAGCGCAGACCCATGGCAGTTTGTAGCAATGCTCCTGACTCAAGTCAGTCAGCTGAAACAGGAACTACGACAAGTCAAGCAAGAACTCACTGACGTTCGTGCCGAAAATAAGAGTTCCTATCGCGAACTACTGCGTGCCTTGAAAACGCACAACGACAACCTCCGAACAGATCGTGGTGAGACTACTAATACTAATAATGCAGCCAGTGATACGGCTGCATCGATCGCGGACACTAGCGGTGTCAATAACATAGGGACGGCCACGGCCAATGGTGTTACCCATGACAACACTTCTGGAGGGCCGACCGATATGGAACCACAGCAATTCCCGGTAGTAGCATCGGTAGGTCCCGATGACGTGAAGTATGGTATGGCACCAGCTGCGTCATCGTCGCAAAAATATCGCGAAGTAGTCGACCTCCTGTCGCGCAAAAAACCGTTTCCATTTCCATGGAAAATGCATCAGCTTCTAAGCGATGTGGAGCAGGGAAACGACGAGCATGTTATTTCTTGGCTTCCAGGAGGAAAGTGCTTTAAAGTGCACGATCGAGACGCCTTTGTGACAAGAATATTGCCAATCTACTTTCGGCAGAATTCGTTTAAAAGCTTCCTGCGCCAACTCTACCATTACGGTTTTGATAGAATGAAAGCTCGTGGGAAAGAAAAGGGGGCTTACTTTCATCCTCTGTTCATTAAAGGGCATCGCGAGCTGACTCTGTCTATCAAGACGAGGGAGGGGAGCAGGAAACGACGAATGCAGCCTCCCGACGCCTAGGAGCAACGAGAACAGTACTATAGGAGTATTTGTGACGAACGCTGCGGGTACTAGGGGCATGGGCGGACGAGGACGAAGCGCTACCGCCGGCATTGCTTCTGGAACAAGAGGAATATTAGAGCCACCAGCTTCTAGCAGTACGCCTTCCTTCTCGACGCCATCATGATGAGCCTACTACTACTACGGACAATAATTATGCAGCCAGTGATACGGCTGCTGCATCGGTCGCGGCGGACGCTGGTGGTACCAATATGAAAGGTACGGCAGAAGGCAATGATAATTACGACGACACAGCAGTGGAGGCGGACGAAAATACTACTACCACCAATGCAGCCAATGAGCCGGCCGCGACCGATGGTGGTACCCGTGACAACACTATTGGAGGGCCGACCGGCATGGAACAACAGCAACAAGTTTCGGTAGCAGCACCGAAAGGTCCCGATCACGTGGGACTCTGCACAATCTTTGGAACGAATCGTTGGCGGGCATTGATGGCAGAATACCTGCATGCCAATTTACATCCAACGAGCGCTACAAGAACGGGTTTAGGTTCAGCAGACGTTTCGTTTTTTGGAAAGTTGTGGTAGATATGGTTTGTCGCTGGTGGGATGAAGGCGGAGGCGTCGATTGACAAGGTTTACTAGGACAATGGCGGCAATGACAAGAGTGTTGATGGCCGAAATGAAACTACCCGGGCGCCGACACCCGTTTCTTTTTGTTGGTGGTGCTGCGGCAGGTACTACCGACAATACAACGTAGTAGTAGTTAAATGCAACGAAGTAGTCCTATCGAAATGATTGCAATCCAAAACGACGTCTTTTGACAATCCAATCGAATGGAATGTGTCGTGGTGCGTGGTAAATGAAAGATTTGGCGCGGCTTGCGAATCGCAAAAGAAGTACGACTGAACGCTTGTACTATTACTGAAAGACACATTTGCTTGTCCAGGTTGACAGATGGTCCGGTATTATATTCCGTTAAACTTCTTGATCGACAAACTTTTCTTGGTGAGTGCTAGTGGTAGTAATAGTAGTAGGTTGAAAGGCAGTTTCATCGCAGTAGCGTTGCCGACAGGATGGACAGGGACTTCCGCCGCCCTTGCCCTTGTAACTTGCCAGGTAGTCCACAAAACAGTCACGGTGAAATACATGGGGACACGTGGACAACCAGGACCACACAATGGTATCACCCACTTGATAGGAATCCAGACAAATGGCGCAAGCATCCGAAACATGTTGTTGTTGTTGATGATGCTGGGCACAACGTGCCGACGACGACGATTCGTCATTGTCATCATTTTCCACTCTGCTAGAACATGGTGGTTGTTGCTCCAACGAGAGCGAGGAGGTAGTTGAATCCATTGTATCGACGGTCGTCGTAGTATTATCGCGGCCTTGAGAAGATATACAACATTTCTCTTGTCCGTCGTTCTCCTGTGTATTTGACTTGTTAAAAACAAGGATGACGCTTCGTTCATCGTCCATGTTGGTGTCGCTTTCGCCTAATGTAATATCTATTGTTGCCGACGTCGACAATTTAGTTGTTGTGTTTGACTCGTCGCGAAGCCCTTGCTCAATATCCTCCTCGTCTGGTATGCAATGGGGAACAACCACAAGATTGGTCGTGTCGACGACCTAACATGAAAAAGGCGACAACAATGGAAAAGGATTTCAAATATGAGACGACGCCGACATTACCAGTATTTCCGCGAGACAACGGCAAAGAATCAACCCATATTACATACCATTTGGCGACCACTGCGTTCGAAATAGCTGAGTAATCGAAGTCTGCGTTCTTTTGTCGGCAACTTCAGACTCTCATCTGCTTCTTCTGTGGCGCCCTCGCGTTGTCCATCGATATCAGTACAATTTTTCGTGTAGTACAGGATGCAACAGCCCCAGATAAGAAATATCAGTAGCATCGTAAAGCCAATCGTAATCATAGTACCAACCCCTACAGTCAAGGATGAGCCTCCGAAATGTAGAGTCCCATTCTCGTGGTCGGTCGTCGTCTTGTAAACATACGTCGACCCATCTTCTGCCTCATAATAATAGTATTCACGATGTTGAGGATTCTTCAACAAGCGGTCGAATTGGATGTTGTTGCTGCTATCGGACATGTTTTCCTGGGATGGCAAAGGAACATCCATTGTTCCAATGTGTAGACTGCGTTTGAGATATGGTGAATAGATTGTTGTCTCAAAGTCAAGTCGACGTGAATAGAATCGGCGCTTCCAACTTTGTCGCTTTCGGGAAAATCGAATTTGGCCGGGCTCCAAAGTAGAGATCAAGTTCTCGAATAATCCATAATCATCTAAAGCGTCAAGGCATAGAAGTTTGAAGTCAGGAACAATCCAGCTTGTTCGAACGCCACCACGTAGGCGCTATTGGACGAACGCATTCAGGGATTTTCCCTTGTGAAGGATTTATAGAGTACGGTCGTCTCGGCTTATTAAGTGATTGCGTTTGCTGGTAGTGTGAAGTGTTTTATGCCTCCTATTCGTATTTTTATCAATTGGCTAAATGGCATACCAGTGAATGAGCGCCACCTTCCCGGGGCTATATTAATGAGGGAACTCCTCATATAGGAGAATGTCGCCATTAAACCAAAAAACGAACCCTTTCGCTTTTATCTTGGCGAAGCGTCGTCATTTTGATCTTGGGAACTTCGGCTCAATTGCATAGCCAAGAGAGGAAGGAATCCATCACAGAAACGCAAGGAAAAACGTCACCTTGGTCTGACGACAAGACGTGCTGAGCATCAAACTTCGCCTCCCCACTCTATGAAAGCACCCCCCATCTATCTGTGTGGCACCACCATTTGTATGAAGCACTTGAATGGATTGCGTCAATCGACGTGTTTCCTTGAAACCATAAAATGAGAAGGATCAAGACTTGTTCCTGCAACTGATGTTGCTTGCTCGCTCCCGTCGTCTGACTTATTCCGGGCCGTCAATTGGCGTGGGCCAAAGAGGTTTGCCGCAGAATCGGAAACTGCGACTTGTTCGAGTATCATCAAGGGGCATCATGGCTTCTTCTCAACGAGTGTCAGGTTGAATCCCTTCTCGAAAATATGCGACTCCTGGTGAACTAGACCATTCCAAAAGGCCGCCGCTGGTCGTCGATCCCAAGAATATTGTCATGAAACGGATCAATCTTTTGAACAACCTGTTTCTTCTCCTATTCAAAGGCGTGAAATGGACTGCTTCTACAAGTATCTTTGGGGGGTGGCATCGTGATTGACGGTCCATGTGTATGACTCGAATGCAGGGCAACTTTGTGGCTTTTCTCTGGTTTTGAAAGTTAATCTATTTTGGTTGTACAAGGATTCGATTCTACGAATTTATTTCGATGGTGCCGCCAGTCGCTTGATTTCACACGGATACTGTTGAGGCCCCCTCTACATCTTCGTCTGCGTTTGCCACGGCTGCTGCCAAGTTCCTTTGGGATGTTGCTTGCTTGGGATCACGGGGCGCACGACAGAAAACGGACTCGTCGCAGTATGTCTGGCGGCATGATGGGCAGGGAGTACCCTTGCCGCGGTAGCGCAACAAATAGTTCACAAAGCAGTCCTTGTGAAACACGTGAGGGCATTGATCCGACCAAACGACAGTGTCTCCAGCCTGATAAGGTTCCAGGCAAACGGCGCAAGCGTCTGTGACTTGCTGCTTCTCGACTTGGGGGCCTACATCGTTGCATTCGGATACTGAGAGATCATTGGACACCTGGGCTTCGCCACACGTTCTGCTTTCCTCATCTGTGGTTGAATGCTTGCCGGCGATCTGAGGAGATGACGCTGGTTCCAAGCTGCAATCATTGGCAGACCCTTCATCGATATTGTGTGCTGGTACTGGTGCTTTGATCGGCCTGGTCAAAGTGAGTACTATCTCTTCGCTGGTATCATTGTCCCCATCATCTTGAAGGACCGAGTCCATTCGGCAGGTGTGGTGCTGCTGTTCCGTTGGGGCAGCAGTGTGATCGTCGTCGTCGCTACCTTGACCCCCGTCGAATCCCTGCTCAAGATCGCCGTCAAGCGATCGACTCAACCGCAAGATATCTGCCTCTTTTACAACCTGGAGAGAAAAAAGTCAATAAATGGGGTGGTGAGCGCGATGACAACAAGATGAGTTGCGTGGCAGGAAACCCAGGCAAAATCTACATACCGTTTGGTTGCCGCTGCGCTCAAAGTAAGCCAGCAAGCGATCGAGGCGTTCCTTGCGGGACATTTCCTTCGGTGCTTCCCGCTCGGCTTCTGCTGCTTGCTGCTGGGCAGCAGCTAATGCTAGGCGATCATTGGACGACTTATAGGCGGCGTAGATGGCATAGAGGCACCAACCCAAGAATAAGACGCAAATGGCAAGAAACATTAAGACGACGGCCCAAGTCGGCATCGTGTTCCCACCGTCGCCTTCGACGCCTTCGTCCATTTCTGCTGCGTAGTGGTAAGGCGCACCATTTTCAGCCCGGTCGCCGATCTGAATGCTGTAGTGGAAGCCATCTTCAGTTGGTACAATTGAATTGGCGTAGGGGTTTGAGGTGCTGGTGTGTGTAAGGCTGCGTTGAGAATCCATGTTGTCGGTAACTGGTTTGCTGTTTTCAACGTGGTTAAAGTCACCTTCGAATTGAAATTGTGAGAACAAATCAGAATACATGTGGAGTAGGTGTTTGCAGCAAAGACACATCATCATGTGGTTCCTGGTTTGGAGTAGCTCTTGGATGTTCTTGTGGACATCCTTTCAGATGCATACATAATGACAGTGTGCACGTTTCAAAAAATGAGAGCTACCGGTGGCTACTCCTATTTGAAAGCGGCAGCTATTATCGTGTTGCTGCTGCTTCTAGCCGAAGGCGACACGGCAATCACATACGCCAACAACAAAATCCCTTAAATCATTGCAATTATATGATTCTTTTCATTAGTGCCTGTGGCAGGCAAGCGTTCGCACAGAAAGTGCTTGAAGACAAGAGCCCTTGGCGAAAATGCAAAACCCTCGCACGTGCTTGGTACGCCACTAGAATTTAATCGAAGCCATCATGCCTACCCGACTGAAAAAGAATTCGTAAATTCGTTTGGCACTTACTTTGCGTTGGGTTTGGGAGTCCGAGACTGCAATACCCATCACGGAGTCTCACTTTCTGACGTAGCCATCGAGACAGACGTAGTTATGATGATAGCAAGAATGCATGCCGAGTTCTTGTCCGGCTAAAGACAAAGCAACTCCTTGAAACGACGACTCAGTATCATTGCGGCCGCGCACTTACTACGATTGAACCTACGGTAAAACTTCAACCTCTAGAGAGCAATGCACGACAAGGAAGAAGCGTGTCGGCTGGGAGGCGTCTAGCTAGGTAATAGTAGAAAGTTGAGAAGCACGGTCGGCGTCATTACTGCTGCTTCCCGTTGCTGATTTTTGTGTAGTAAGAACGCGGCTGGCCCCGAAGAAGCCTTTGCCCAGATGCTACTTCGTCAAAGTGCTGCTCACATACTAGGCTATGTCACTTCTTTGCGGGAAGCGGTTACAAGGGTGAGAAGAAGATTGCCACACAAAGGGTGAACTAACCTTTTCAAAACCAGTACCGCAATACGCGAGCACTGCATTGCCGCCGATTCTACTAGAGCCGAAGGAACTCATATGGGCAAAACGTCTTAAAGTACCTGCTCTGTTATTGTATGCTGTTCATAGATGCTGTAAACAAAGTATTTGGACGTATCTACTTTCTACTTCTGAGTAGTTCTTATCTGCTGCGGGTATAGAGATAGCCAGCTGTCCCAGCCACAGCGGCACCACCGATCGCCGACGCGACTGCCAGATCAACTCCCACAATAGCGCATACAAGTTCCAAAATGGGGCCAATTCCTGGTGCCACCAAGAGTTTGTTGACAGCCTTTAAGATTTTGGTTTGTTTCTTGAGATTGGACTCCAGTTTGGGATGAGTCGCCGACACGATAGGGCCCGACAAGACAAACTTTTCATAGTGAGCCAATCCCAACATGTTGTTAATGCGACCAATGCCAGATTCCACGTTCGACAAAGGTTCTCCAGGAAAGGCACCCCAGGCACCTTCGGGACAACCATAGCACATGCCACCCCATGAGTTGACTCCGATAGAGCCATACTTGAGATTGGCAATCAACTTTTGATAGGAATCAGATGATTGCAATGCCGGCTTGGCCGTGACGGTACCACTCAAGGAACCAAAGAGGTAGTCATTGCAAAACGTGGCTGCCGTTTCACAAAAGTCTTCCAGTGTATCCGTGTGCTGGAGTCGAGCGACCGAGTATACCGGACAAAAGGGTTCATTGTTGCGAGCATACTCGGCCTTGGCCGATGCTCGGCCTTCTGGGGTAGTCAAGTCGATTGCCAAATCAATCGCCAAATAAGGCAATAAGGTAGCTTCTTTGCTCAAGAGTGGATTGGATAGTTTACGCTCTTCAACGCCCATTCGCGTCTTGGAATCGAGTAACTTGGCATTGGGATAATGGTCTCGAAAGGCTTGCCAACGTTGTGTGCAACCAGGATAGTACGGCACGGGCAAAATGGCACTGGTCAGACTGGTTTCCAGAATTTCCAAGAATTGATCTTTTTGATTCCAGCTTTCTGACACGACAATCATTTTGGGAGCATTGCAATTGCACGAAGCATTGGCATGAATCATGGCCGCCAACATGCCCGCTTGATCCTTTAGTTCTGCGACTGTATAGTCTGCCGGAACGACAATCCATGGCGAGACGGCTCCTAGTTCCGATGTCATTTCCGCTTTTAACTTTGGAGTATTGCGTTGTTTGTTGAGTTGTTGTTCCTTGGAATCCCAACCCCACACAATGCCATCATGCGTGGCCTTGCCTCCCGTCAAATGGACCGCTGTGACTAACGGATGATGGACCAAGGCAGCCGCTCGTTCATTGGTCGAATGACATTCCAAGTCCATGTATCCACGACGAATCATGGGTTCAAACAAGTCTCGAATCAATTTTTCGGTATAATAACGAAGGGCATGCAATTTGAGATAGACCACACAATTGCGAGTATAGAGTCCATACAAACAATCCGACAAGGCTAATCCACCTTGATTGCCAGCCCCCAAGACAATCATGAGACCCGATTCTTTTGGAGTGTCATCATTATCCAAATATTGATAGGGCTTCACATCTTGTTCGTTCGTGACGGCCGTGCCATTCAACCATACTTCGCCTTTGCATCCTGCTGCCATGGGACTTTTTTTGCTGGTCGCCAATGTCGGAAAGGCTTCCACGCAAACTTGTCCATTAATGGCCTTGCGCGTTTTGAGTTTTTGGGGGAGTGTATTGTGAACGCGCTTGTCGTAGACTTCTTGCAACGAATGCAAGGTATTTTGAAAGAGCACAATCATGAGCAAACACAAGCTTTCTGCCTCCAGTTTGCCTTCGTCGGTATCGGCGGGAACTCCCATCATGGGCAATCCACCTAAGCCGGCTTGTTGGTGGAGTGTCTCATATCCCGCACGCCTCAAACGTTGTTTCATTTCATTCAATAACTCCAACTTGTCTGGCAGACTGAGTTTGGCCCATTCGTCTCGTTTGGACGAGACACGTTCGAGTGCCTCAAACGAAGAAGAAGATGATGACATGCTACGCTTTTGAGTTGTCTATTCTAAGACCACGTTTTTGTCTTGCATACAATAGGAAAGTGAAGGATTGCAAAGCTTTTTTGGAATGATTCATTTCCTGCATAGCACGTCTTCTCTGCCACGTCGTTTTGCTGCCTCATCATCGTCGATTGGGAAGAGGAAGCACACTAAATGGACGTTGCGGGCTGGCTCGGAAAGACTCGAGCATGCAAGCTTCCACCCTTGTTTCATCACAAACATCAATAAGATATGAGGGTACGTACCTTTGCATACGATCTACGTTATCATCTCTTATTTCTGGACAGCAGTCTGCCTGCCCTTCGAAGATTCGGCCAGATTCGCAACCACTCATCCGCCTTCAAAACAATGAGAGCGTTTAGAACTTCAACTCATCACCATACTCATCCAGGAGTTCGCGATTATGGATCGTGTCAAACCTCTTTTGCGAAACAGCGCCGCCACCATTGACAATGGTCATCCTCTCACTTGCTTTGCATTGGGCGTGAGGTATCATCTTGGTGCGACAAGTACAAACGATTTTCTCCTTCTGCAACTAGCGATCCATCATGTCGACTACCGCCACAACCCAGGACTCCACCCTGCCTTTATCACCATCGTCGTCGTCAGGGTTGACCCAGAGACGATCTATTCCCCCTACTGCTGCTGGTAGGTTCGGTGTTGAAGAAGGCACACCAGCACCTTTTGTGGTTGTGGAAGAAGTAGATCATCCCCCATTTCAGGACGATGAAGAAGAGAGCCACAAAACGGCACTGTTGCCCAACAATTATTATTCGCCAGACATTTTAACATGGCCCAAAGTCGAACCACAAATCTACAAGCGTAAACACAAGAACATTCGAAAGTTTTACGAAGAACAAAATCTGCTCATTGACAAGTTGCAATCCTTTTACACGTCCCATCGCAAGGGCGAGAATGAAGACAACATGGCTGGCGATGCAGCCGCGGAAGAAGAATCTCTTCCACCCAATCCATTTCCAGTCGCCCTGGCGATTCATTCTTCCTTTGCTTTGAATGTGATTCTGCTAACGGTCAAAATTGTAGCATCCGTATTGAGTGGAAGTATGTCCGTCATTGCGTCTGCCGCCGATTCCTTGTTGGATTTATTATCGGGGACTGTGTTGGTGATTACTCATCGCATCATGAATAAATCCGACACGTTTCGTTATCCGCAAGGCAAGAGTCGAATGGAACCCATTGGTGTCTTTAGTTTTGCCATTATCATGATGCTTTCGTCGATGCAAATCATGATTGAAGCCATTCGACGACTGGTATCCCGGCCCGAAATTGAACTCGGTGTTTTTACACTATCGATATTGTCCTTTACTGTTTTGTCCAAGGCATTCATGTGTTGGTATTGTCGAAAAGTTTCGCTGATATACAAATCCAGTGCGGCGGCCGCCTATGCCGATGACCATCGAAACGATGTCCTGACCAATCTAGTGGGTATCGGATCCGCCGTTCTAGCAGTGTACATTCCTCGAGTGTGGTTTTTGGATTCGACAGGTGCCATTTGCATTGCTTTGTATATTATTTTTGGTTGGATGCAGACGGGCCGGGAACAGTTTGGATTCTTGACGGGACGTGGTGCCTCGCCCATGTTGTTGAACCAACTCACCTACATTGCTGCCAATCACGATCCGCGGGTCTTGTTTGTCGACACCGTGCGAGCCTATCACTTTGGCGTGAGTTATTTGGTCGAAGTCGACATTGTCTTGCCCGAAGATATGAGTCTGAGGGAATCCCATGATATCGGGGAGTCCTTGCAGCACCGAATTGAACAACTGGAGGATGTGGAACGTGCCTTTGTCCATAACGACTTTGAATGGGACCACTCACCCGTGGTTTACCGAGGAAAACAAATCATACGAAAGTAAAAAAGATCTCTACAAAGCTTGCTGCCATCAAGTTCTTAGCCCTCTCGTTACGTCATACCAAATACTAGTACCTTCTTCTATCAAAGCATCTACTCTAGCTAGCAAGTAGATCATTTTTTATGTTTGATACTGGAGCAATGGCCACCAACATCTTGGCTAGTTTGGGCGTCCGATACTCTTCCTCGAATCCCCGTGAAATCTGAGTATCGGTCGCGACGAATTTGGGTCGATCTCTACTCAGCTGCCTTTCCAGGTATAGTAGCCGTTATCGCTTTGGCGATTTGGCAAGATTGTTCCTTTCCGATCGTCCAGGTAGCTGCTAAATGATAGCGCGCACTTTTCGCTGCTTTAATACTCTAGAGTAGCTAGACGCTAGCACCGCTTTGCGTACGATTATGCGACTTCTTTTGAGAACTTTGCGGCATCTGTGGCCTCCGCGGCTTCCGCGGAGCCTTATTTTTTAAACTACGTGAATTCAGAGAGGCCTGGTGTTGCGAATTTCTATCCGATTCTCTAACGCGCTACCCTATCGAACGAGCCGAAAATGGCGGCCTGAGCAAAGTAGACGGCATGGCAAACTTTTGACCATGGCTGTACCTGTGAGCTCACTACCCGAACTTGTTCGAAGAGAGTTACAGAAATTTGGAACTGAAATGGCAGAGAAACAGGAGATTGATGCTGCCGCTCGTTTTCACATTTTCATCGAGCCGGCCTTGCCTACGGCGCGCCGTAGGATTCTACTCGATGCTCAAATCGACAGACCGTCAACAAAGCAACCTCAAGGACCCACTTTCAACCAGATCCGGGGATTGACCGACATAACCAGTAACCCCTGGTAGAGCCGGGAGGTGTATCACACCCTTTTTTTGCCCCTTTTGTGGAAGGATTTGGACCTGAAACGGACAACCAGAAACCGCCGAGTTGATCCAAAAAACCCGTGGCCATCGTCCTCGACCGTTGACGGTGACCCGTACAAGCCCGGAACCCCCGATAGCCCACCGCCCAAAAGGCTGTGCAGGCTGGCGTACCCCACGAGCCGGGCTATCGATGACGCCCAGAGAATATCTGCAAAAAAGACACTTGAAGTGCATGCAGACGCAGGCTATTAAACCGTAGCTTTTAAAACTACTAGCGCGAACCCTCCCTCCCCTACTACGTACTGTCTGTCGAACAAGGCCATACCTGATCCATACCTGATAGTGAATGCCGAATGGACAAGCGGCCATTTCGAGTAAAGACCTTATCCCGGTGATGAATGACCTCAGTGCGTCCGAAGACTGCAAATTAGTTAATGAAAACAAAGGAAGTCGGCCACCTGGCATTCGACTTCGGCAGGAAGAAGTCCTCTCTCCGCGCCGACGACCACATCTGCACAGAAAAGCAGAAACGCAACGATGGGAAAGATATGTTCATGACGACACCGGTAATCCAATACCATCGGTACATCTTCCCTGGTAAAACATACGATAGGATACTGAATGAATGAGAGACATGACAGTAGAGCCATAAAAGCAATATAGCGATAAATCTGCCCACCAGTTCGATCATGTCGTCGGCAATTCATGTTCCTAACGACGATGGACATCACTCCTCCAGTGAACTGCTGCGCGCCTCCATTGGCTCGGGAAGTAGTAGCAACCAGGCGAAGAACAAGACGCACCAGCCGGTCACTGCTTTTTCCAGTCGATCCTCGGCTGCTATTGAAGAGTTGAATCGGCTCAAGTTTGCCTCGCGGGGCATTTATGGACGAGAAGAAGAACTCAGAGTACTCAAGACAACCTTCGAAGCCCTGCAATTATCTAGTGGTAGTTGTGATGCATCAGACGATTTGACATGAACGATGCTGCGAAGAAGTCCGGAGACAACACAACAACGATGTCGGACTTGACAAGTCTCTCCAATTTTCACAACATGTAATGAGCCGAATAGACAGCACTACACCTCATTTTTAAAACTACATGTATTCAGAGCCCCGCTGTTGAGGATTTCTACTACTAGCTAGCTAGCCAATTCAAATCGCTATGATACAGTAGACGAGCCAAGCCGAGGATACCTATGATACACCCAATGAAGGATACCCATGATACACCCAATGAACCTATTACGGCGGTCTTGCCTCCCCTCATCTCTCACTCCAAAAAATCAAAGGACGTGATGACGGATGGGAACAGCGATGCATGAGAGAAACCCAAAAGACGATTGAGACCCCATTGGACTATTGGATGAAAAGTTCACATAGCTTACATCTATCATGTCTTCCTCTCCTTCTACTACTTCTAGTACTAATGACAGTAATGAACCGTGTCGCCCCGTCAAACTTCGACGTATAGGCACTGGATCCGTCGAATTGAACTTGCTAGAAAACGATCCCGATAGCGATGTGAATGATCCCGTCCCCTCCGCCGCCAAGGAAGTGGTACGAGATTCCGCACATTACGTGTCTACCTTTGCCGCAGGTGTCGGCAGTGGCATCTTTTCTAGTGTCATTTGTGCTCCTCTCGATTTAGTACGAACGCGGATGCAAGTCTGGGGTGAAGTCGGTGCGTCGGCGCAACAGCAACTGACCCCCACGCAGGCCCTGAAAGAAATTTTACGCAAGGAAGGATGGCGAGGCATGTTTCGTGGATTAGGTGCCACACTCGTGACGGTACCTCTCTTTTGGGGTGTCTACTTTCCCTTGTATGATGAAACCAAACATACAGTGCGTGTTCAATATCCAAGTGTCCATCCTTCCCTGGTCCATTGTGGATCGGCCGTCTTTACGGGCGCGGTGGCAGATATCATTTGCAATCCACTTTTTGTGATTCGAACACGATTGCAAACACAAGCACTCCATCAATTAGCGGAACATCAACAATTACGACAATCTAGCATGATGCAAACTGCCAAAGATTTGTTTGTTACAAACGGTCCCACTGTCTTCTGGAGAGGCATGTCGGCTAATCTCATGGGATTGTCGCATGTGGCGGTACAATTTCCAACCTATGAATTCTTAAAGAAAAAGGCACGAGAACGGCGTAACAATGATGGACAACCGGAAACCGCCTTGGAGTTGTTAGTCGCAAGTGGATTGGCGAAAATGTGTGCGTCTCTCTTGACGTATCCCCATGAAGTCTTGAGAAGTCGCATGATGGATTCGAGAGCCTTAGCAGCGCCAACATTGACGGGAACAATTGTCCATATTTACAAGGAAGAAGGTTTAGGTGGGTATTATCGAGGATTGCCCGTGACTTTGATTCGAGTCATTCCGAATTGTTGTGTCACATTTATTACCTATGAATTCTTGGCACGATGGAGTAAACAACAATGGACCGAGTGGCGGCACAACACCAAGCCACAACATCAACCACAACCACATAGACGGTGAGCTAAACATCCCACGTAGCGTTTTCTTCTTCTTCCAGTAGTTGCAAAGAGTCCAAAATTGCCGATTGCTTTTAGATTTTGGTGGGTTTCCTTCAAGCTAGCTACCGGTACCGAGCGAGCGTTGTTGATTGGGCGTCCGCCCCCAAAGCTCAACCTAGGAGCAGGTAACGTAAATACACCCTGTTTCTGTTACAATGGCTAGCAGTAACCTGATTTAGCATTATATTTCGTCGACTACATCCTGCACTATTTGACTCTTTCTATCATCACATTCTATGACTTTGCACCACCACACCCACAAACGTCAAACGCCAACACTTCTCCTACTTGACTGGCTGAAACACGTTGTTTCCCATGATATTCCCGACGATAGCAGCAACAATCGCCAACAAGGATACTGCCAGCAAAATGTAGAGCGCACGTCGTTCTCTTTGTTTGGTCGATCGTTCCGCCCACCAACGACCATAGACCAAAATCGTTCCTGGATCGTCCCGCACCACATTCAAAGCTTGTAACGCCAATAACAATGGAAAAATAAAGGCAATCAAACTCGTAAAGATGATTCCACCCCACGAGAGTAGTTGCGTTACCAAATCCCCACGATACAAGAGCCACGACAATCCAAAGGGCACATACACGGACAAGATATTGGCATTGGAATGAGACATGCCACTTCCCGTTAAATTTAACCGACAAAGCACACACAAGAGTGGAATGCCGAGTCCCACAATAAACAAGGCAAAGATGGATGACGTCCATTGCATGGCCGTGCCCATGGCACCACTCATAAAGGTCTCGAGCATATTTTCCGATACATGTGGCATGGACATGGCACCCAGAATTCCCAGCACCATGTACAACAAGGCCGATAAGATGGTCGCACCGACAATGACTTGCTTGGCATTGACCGTAGGTTCCTTTTCATACAACCATGACGCGACACTAATCACTAGAGCAAAGTTGAATAGAATGACACCCAATAATCCATCCCACGATTCTCCCCACCAGCTGATGCGGTCGTCTTGCCACTCTAGCCCATTTTGCCAAAAGAGACAAGAAAACATTACCGAGGTAATCAACAATACCAAAAATTCCACCACTTGCCAGGCAGCATTTTCTTGTAAATTCATGAGCGATAGTGGTAAAAAACAAAACACAATCAAGACATATCCTGCCGTCAATAAAACACCATCGTCATCGCCATCTCCTGCTTGCTCAAAAGGTATACATTCTCCTCGCAATAATATCTCCTGTGTACACGATGCATACGTCCATGGGATCCAATGCCAATACTCGCGAGTCAATTGCAAGGCTCGCGTTCCACCCAATACATTGGCCAGGATGGTATCAAAGACTTGAGCCGAATCGACCATGGAAGAAACATTGAGACATGTGACACACGCGAAGAATACGACTTGTGTTCCGACAAACCAATAGTGCGACAGCTGTTGCTGCCGTTGTAATTGTTTCGGATCCGCCACCATGGAATCATTATCATTCGCTGGCACTGGCGGTAACAAAAAGAGTCGTCGAAAGGCTTCACTATATTCCACGTCTTTTTGAAAAGTAGCGTTTCCTGGTACTTGAGAAATAGCTCGCGCCATGTGAAGACTTCCCAAACACGACAAGGCGGCGACTACCACAATCGTTATCGTGGTGGGCACAATGCCTGACTTTTGAAAGACGGCCGGGATTTCCAGCATGGCAGGTCCCGTCAAAAAGTTGACGGCAATACTCATGGAACCCAATACACCAATTTGACCCACATGCTGCCAAACTTTTGTGGATATTCGACTCATACTCGAGGCAAACTGAGAAAGCCTTTCCGAAGCCACTGTCGATCCATATTGACACTCATACTGTTCTTCATCGTCCTCGTCTTCGTCGTAAGAGTTGTTGCCTCGGAATACGGGCAGTCCGTTGTTGTTCAACGGCAATAACGGGGAAGACTCTTGTGAGCAAGAAGTAGCTGCTATAGTTGCGACCATGGTTCAAGCTTGCGGCGATGGTTGTTGTGATCAATGTGATGGAGGACATGTCGAGAATCGGAAGGCCATGGCGGCGACGCGGACAAAATCGGGACTGCTTTTGCGGCGCGGCATTCCGAAACGACAAAATCTGCTTCCGACCTCCAGACGACACGTCATCCTCGGGCGCGCCAGAATGGTCAGTAGTCAGACAGACACAGACACACTCACAGGAAAAGACCCGAAAGCTTCTCGTGGCATCCATTTTTGACGATGACTGTCGACCCAGATATGCGACCGGATATGGAACCGTGGCGTGAACAACAACGTCCACTTTAGCCGCCCCAGTCACGCACAAGTCCTGGTAGGCGTCAATGACTTCTTCGAAATGTGGCACCTGGCGGAAGTCGAACGCGGCAATTGCTACCAATATGCGGATGTTTTGCAACGGGCTCATCTTGGAAAGACCCATGGATAGCTCTGTCGAATGATCCATACCAAGGCCAGGCATAGCTGGGTTGACTTCGTGGGCCGCCAGGTTGACGTTGAGTAGAATTGTCGTAGAAGATTGGCATCCAAAGAGAAAAGAAAGCAAGACAAGGATGACCGATGGCGTCATCGCCTTGGGAACTTCAGCTGCCTACCGGTAGGCAGGTTTGACATTATGCAAGTCACTGATTCCAAGTCAATACACGAGGCTGCAGCTCAGGTCGCTGGTAAGCGCCACAGGAGTACTGTGCTCTTTTTGACATTCTACCGAGGCGACAAACATTCGTCATTGTTGCTCGACTTGAAATCTCGAGGGAGTCGCGGTATCTTGCTTGCTCGTGCAGGGAATCGCTCGACGGCCAGGCGACTTCAGACTCAAGACTGACTGACTCTCGAATTCTTCGATTCCTTCGATTTCTTCTGCGACAACGTCTTTGTTTTGTCGAATACTGGTACATTACATTAGCGTCTCGTTAACGATTTACGGTGCCCCAGCAAAGAGCAAAGGCCAAGGTATTCCAGTCAATGGGGGAAAAACTAATTGATCGTGCAATGTTACTATTGATCAAAGTTCTCTTTTCATCTATTGTTTATTTTTGCGGCGCTTGATTATCATATTCAAGCCTCGTCGCGTGTGAATGGTAGCACCAGTCCTCATTCCGACAGGATGCTCTAGATCTTTTGGATGATCCATGATGTCAACACTGGTAAACTTGGAAGAGTCAAACTCGAAATCAAAGCGACGGAGGACAATGGCAAGTGTGACGGTAGCCTCCATTAGGGCGAACTCGTCACCTACACACTTTCGGGCGCCTCCACCAAAAGGAAGGAAGGCAAAGTCAGAAGCAACTTCGTTCGGGTAGAGCTTGTTTTCCCATTTTGCAGGATCGAAACCCTCCCAATCCGGTATTTCTGGGTTTTTGTATGGTCGCGTGAAACGTTCCGGATCAAAAGTATCAGGATTTGGCCAAAACCTTCCGTCCCGATGGATATTGTAGAGGACCAAGAAAATGTCCATACCACGAATCACAGTTGCTTCGCGCCCACCCCCTTTGGGAAGCGTATCATCTGTGCGGCATCTTCTAATTAGCAAGGGGGGCTGGGGATACATTCTGAGTGTCTGTTGGTTCACAAGAACGACAAGGAGAGGGATGAGATGGAATCGCTACTTGGAGGAGTCGGTAGGAGGTGTTGAACAATCATACCTCGGCAATGATGAGGCGCAAATATTTCATAGCCTTGATATCATCTAAAGTGGGGTTTCTGTCGCCAACAATTTCATCGATCTCCTCTCTAGCCCGTCTGAGTATATCTGGATTCTTTGTGAGTTCAAAGAGCGCCCAAGTAAGTACAGCAGCAGTTGTCTCGTGTCCAGCCACGAGCATTGTCATGAGATCATCACGGAGCTGCTTGTTGTCAATATCTATATCAGCAAAGATAAGTGAGACGCAATTCAAGCACATTCAAACTGCTCAACAACATTCACCACTCACCGGCCCCACGCATGTCGACAAGGAACCGTAGCATCGAAGGATCGTCCACTTCCGCATAGTTTCGCTTTTCCAACTCCTCGATGTCAGCGGCTGAACGAGTTTTCTTTGCTCGCGTAATGAGATCATCTAGCACATCATTCAGGAGTTTCAAGTCGCTGTTAAATTTTCTCAAACGAGGAACCAACTGGTTTGCCAGTGGCAGATCCCAGTATGGCGCGGGTGTCATCGAACGGTGTTCTGCCTCCACCAGAGCGGAATAAACTGCTTTGATCACTGGGCTCTCCGAAGTCACAGATCCAAAGTTGTAGTTGAAGACAGAGAGACCAATAATATCGAGAGCTTTGAAAAGACAGTTTAGGAAAAGTACAAGGACCAGTCCCACAGTGCTGAATATTTGACTTACCAACAGAGCAGAACTTCTCTTCCATTTCAACTTTTCCGTCCCCATCAGCGATCTCGTTCAAGGACTCAACGAGAGGCTCATTGCAATACCCAAACAACCCCACCATGTGCTCGAGCCACGCCTGTCGGGAAACATAGAGACACTTCGTCTGAGGTCCCTGACAACCCCCATTCCCCTAAAAACCTGAATGCTTGCTCACCTTGTGAAATGCTGGTACGATTTGACGTCGACGGACGCTCCACGTCTCTGGGTCTGCATTCATTCAGGAGAAGAGTTCGGTGCGGGTTATTCAGTAAATGGACTTTTTATGCAAGACCGAGCAACAATCACCATACCTGCTGGAATGAGTCCTTTCCCCATGATGGGTTCCAAGATCTCAGCGAGAACTCCTTTATCATAGTTGGTGTTGGCGTCGCGGAGTAAATGGCGTGCCTGCACGGGATCACTGATGACCAAAAAAGATTTGGGACCTAAAATGAACAGCCTAAATGTAAGAAAAAAATCCACCACGATCTCGCTCAGCCCGCATGGACATACCGAAGCAAAGCTTGTAAGGACTGTTGTAAGTATTTTGATAGCGCTGCAGGCCAATAAACATCGTGCCGTCCGCAATATCAGTGATTTCCCCTGTACAGTAGCAACGTCAACAAACGCCTTAGTCAGCTCAAGGTAGAAAAGGCCGAGCCAGTGAGTTCCAGAACTGCTCGTACCTTCAGCGATGGGACAACCATCCAAACTGGGATATCCGCCAAATATTTGCTCAATGTTGGTGCGCAAAACGTGTGCCGAATCGCCAAGAATAATTTCTTCTCCTTGCTCGCCCCTTTTCATGATGTCCAGTTTCCAAACCAGTTCCCACCACCATGGAAGTCCTTCCGGGCTGCCTTTTTTGGAATCAGATACGTCAAGGGTTTCGAACTCCGAATCTTCTACGGACCCGGAGTTCTTCACTTCACCCTTCGGAGGTTCCTTTATTGAAGAGTACAGGGCAGACTCTGGTCTTGCATAAAGGAATGTTGGCGACGAAAATGGCGCTACATGCTCAAGAAGATACATCCAAAGAACGAAGACTGCAAGCTTGGTCATGGCTTTCCTTGAGATTTTTTTGGTTCTTTAGCACAAGAATAGGTTGAAAAAGATTTTTTTTGCCGAGTCAATGCAACAAGACCCGTATGGTATTGCTTAACGTCGGATTTATCTTGATGTTGGATTTGTCGAAGGGAGAGCCACTGTATCATACTTCAATCCGATCCAGCATTCATTTGTGTCTTTCATCTCGAGTACGTATGTACTTGCTACCAGGCACTTCCATGTGGAACTAAACGCTGAAAATTGAGTCTAACGAATCATAATATCTAATCGAAGGAGTCAACCATTCCTACCGGCCGGCGGTAATACCAGTACTGGTGGAACTTCCAATTTCGCGCGTCGGCCGCGCGATAACGGAATTCCGTTACCGCACGTCTTGACGTTTCTTTTTGGCATGCCACGCGCGCCGAGCCCAGTTTTTGGTGGCGGATCCCAAAGTTCTTGGGCTGCCCCAAAGTTTGGCCAACCGTCGGCCACGTAGGTAGTACTTGGTAGGGTCTTGACAGAACTACGCTGTTTCCGTCCAAAAGAGCCCTCTTTTCAAGTTTTTTTCGTAATAAGCTGCTAGGGTTCCGGAATAAACTGCTAGGGTCTTGACACAAAGGCGCCGGAAATGCGAAATCACAAAATATATCGCCAGAACCTGCCTCGTTTAGCCACCAAAAATCCCGCAAATCCAAAAACTCTTAACACGAGACATCGCGCGAAAAGCTTCCAAAACAGCCCAAAAGAGGGGGGTTGAGCATTTTGCAACTAGATTTGGCTATAGAATGACTACGGTCCTGAGATTTTGAGGATATATAGTTCACTACCATAGCCCGGCGTTCCTAGGTTTATAGGTTCGTAGCAATTAATCTCGGCTACTTAGTAATCTCGTAATATTAGCAATTGTCGTGTGATAAGCGCACTGTATGATACGGTCAAAATCCATATCACACCACACTTCGTCTAGCTATTCCTATTCCAAGATGTTCCTACGTTTAGAGGTCTACAAATAATAGCTCTTTGAATATAATTTGTCCGCTATTGGGTTCTCAAAGTCGTTTTTGTTGTTCCCTCAGCCAAGGCTCTCTGACTGCCCCAATACGAGTCGTTCTACATCAAAAGCGGGATGTACTATTCATACCACTTGCAGTACCCGCGACAGAGGAATAGTGGAAGACTTTCACCACCCTAGAAACCCCGCCAGAATGATTGTAGAACATTCTTTTTCGAAAATTGACCATCATCTAACAACACAGTCGCAGGCATTCAAGAGCATCCTGCTAAGAGCCGACAATGGTACCACCAAGATGGTTGATTGTAGAGTCCTACCACCTTTCCATCATCTCCAGTGTCTTTGAAATCGATCGGCAAACCAAAGGCAGCCTCGTAATGGCATCCGAAGATGATAATAGGAGCCGGAAGACAAAGATGCAATAAAAATTAAGGCGGCGTTAGCGTCATGAATGAGTTCTTTACAAAAGATCCAAAACAATAGACGTCTCTATAATGACACGAACGACAACTTACCTGGTTTGTTCCTTCTGAATCGTCCTCTAACGAGCTATAACCGCGTCAACAACCTCGTCGGTCGACGAGGAATTTTCATCAAATCGTTGCCTCGTGAAATTAGAACCATTCTCCACCAAAACGAGCTTTAATAACCAGAGAAGCGGCTCGAATAGGCTTCGATACGTTGTTGATCGATTGCAATAAACGGGGGTAAGAAATACTTACTACAGCACTTGCAATCGTCAACACCGTCATTGTGGTTTTGTGGCCGAAAGATCCGCACTCATACTGTACAGCAGCAGGCCAAAATGGCATGAATGCGCGCACGCTGGCACGCCCTTTTTTGCCTTGCTAAATTGGTCGTTAAAATACATTGTTTGGTAGTAATTATGCTCGTTTAAAGGCGGTCATTTGGTTTCGAATTCTTTTCCTTCTTTTTCCCCCTCTTTTCTTCATAAAATTTGAGCTAGCTACGTGGGGGGGGTATGCCAAGTTTGGCCAACCGTCGGCCACGTAGGTAGTACTTGGTAGGGTCTTGACAGAACTACGCTGTTTCCGTCCAAAAGAGCCCTCTTTTCAAGTTTTTTTCGTAATAAGCTGCTAGGGTTCCGGAATAAACTGCTAGGGTCTTGACACAAAGGCGCCGGAAATGCGAAATCACAAAATATATCGCCAGAACCTGCCTCGTTTAGCCACCAAAAATCCCGCAAATCCAAAAACTCTTAACACGAGACATCGCGCGAAAAGCTTCCAAAACAGCCCAAAAGAGGGGGGTTGAGCATTTTGCAACTAGATTTGGCTATAGAATGACTACGGTCCTGAGATTTTGAGGATATATAGTTCACTACCATAGCCCGGCGTTCCTAGGTTTATAGGTTCGTAGCAATTAATCTCGGCTACTTAGTAATCTCGTAATATTAGCAATTGTCGTGTGATAAGCGCACTGTATGATACGGTCAAAATCCATATCACACCACACTTCGTCTAGCTATTCCTATTCCAAGATGTTCCTACGTTTAGAGGTCTACAAATAATAGCTCTTTGAATATAATTTGTCCGCTATTGGGTTCTCAAAGTCGTTTTTGTTGTTCCCTCAGCCAAGGCTCTCTGACTGCCCCAATACGAGTCGTTCTACATCAAAAGCGGGATGTACTATTCATACCACTTGCAGTACCCGCGACAGAGGAATAGTGGAAGACTTTCACCACCCTAGAAACCCCGCCAGAATGATTGTAGAACATTCTTTTTCGAAAATTGACCATCATCTAACAACACAGTCGCAGGCATTCAAGAGCATCCTGCTAAGAGCCGACAATGGTACCACCAAGATGGTTGATTGTAGAGTCCTACCACCTTTCCATCATCTCCAGTGTCTTTGAAATCGATCGGCAAACCAAAGGCAGCCTCGTAATGGCATCCGAAGATGATAATAGGAGCCGGAAGACAAAGATGCAATAAAAATTAAGGCGGCGTTAGCGTCATGAATGAGTTCTTTACAAAAGATCCAAAACAATAGACGTCTCTATAATGACACGAACGACAACTTACCTGGTTTGTTCCTTCTGAATCGTCCTCTAACGAGCTATAACCGCGTCAACAACCTCGTCGGTCGACGAGGAATTTTCATCAAATCGTTGCCTCGTGAAATTAGAACCATTCTCCGCCAAAACGAGCTTTAATAACCAGAGAAGCGGCTCGAATAGGCTTCGATACGTTGTTGATTGATTGCAATAAACGGGGGTAAGAAATACTTACTACAGCACTTGCAATCGTCGACGCCGTCATTGTGGTTTTGTGGCCGAAAGATCCGCACTCATACTGTACAGCAGCAGGCCAAAATGGCATGAATGCGCGCACGCTGGCACGCCCTTTTTTGCCTTGCTAAATTGGTCGTTAAAATACATTGTTTGGTAGTAATTATGCTCGTTTAAAGGCGGTCATTTGGTTTCGAATTCTTTTCCTTCTTTTTCCCCCTCTTTTCTTCATAAAATTTGAGCTAGCTACGTGGGGGGGGGTATGCCAAGTTTGGCCAACCGTCGGCCACGTAGGTAGTACTTGGTAGGGTCTTGACAGAACTACGCTGTTTCCGTCCAAAAGAGCCCTCTTTTCAAGTTTTTTTCGTAATAAGCTGCTAGGGTTCCGGAATAAACTGCTAGGGTCTTGACACAAAGGCGCCGGAAATGCGAAATCACAAAATATATCGCCAGAACCTGCCTCGTTTAGCCACCAAAAATCCCGCAAATCCAAAAACTCTTAACACGAGACATCGCGCGAAAAGCTTCCAAAACAGCCCAAAAGAGGGGGGTTGAGCATTTTGCAACTAGATTTGGCTATAGAATGACTACGGTCCTGAGATTTTGAGGATATATAGTTCACTACCATAGCCCGGCGTTCCTAGGTTTATAGGTTCGTAGCAATTAATCTCGGCTACTTAGTAATCTCGTAATATTAGCAATTGTCGTGTGATAAGCGCACTGTATGATACGGTCAAAATCCATATCACACCACACTTCGTCTAGCTATTCCTATTCCAAGATGTTCCTACGTTTAGAGGTCTACAAATAATAGCTCTTTGAATATAATTTGTCCGCTATTGGGTTCTCAAAGTCGTTTTTGTTGTTCCCTCAGCCAAGGCTCTCTGACTGCCCCAATACGAGTCGTTCTACATCAAAAGCGGGATGTACTATTCATACCACTTGCAGTACCCGCGACAGAGGAATAGTGGAAGACTTTCACCACCCTAGAAACCCCGCCAGAATGATTGTAGAACATTCTTTTTCGAAAATTGACCATCATCTAACAACACAGTCGCAGGCATTCAAGAGCATCCTGCTAAGAGCCGACAATGGTACCACCAAGATGGTTGATTGTAGAGTCCTACCACCTTTCCATCATCTCCAGTGTCTTTGAAATCGATCGGCAAACCAAAGGCAGCCTCGTAATGGCATCCGAAGATGATAATAGGAGCCGGAAGACAAAGATGCAATAAAAATTAAGGCGGCGTTAGCGTCATGAATGAGTTCTTTACAAAAGATCCAAAACAATAGACGTCTCTATAATGACACGAACGACAACTTACCTGGTTTGTTCCTTCTGAATCGTCCTCTAACGAGCTATAACCGCGTCAACAACCTCGTCGGTCGACGAGGAATTTTCATCAAATCGTTGCCTCGTGAAATTAGAACCATTCTCCGCCAAAACGAGCTTTAATAACCAGAGAAGCGGCTCGAATAGGCTTCGATACGTTGTTGATCGATTGCAATAAACGGGGGTAAGAAATACTTACTACAGCACTTGCAATCGTTGACGCCGTCATTGTGGTTTTGTGGCCGAAAGATCCGCACTCATACTGTACAGCAGCAGGCCAAAATGGCATGAATGCGCGCACGCTGGCACGCCCTTTTTTGCCTTGCTAAATTGGTCGTTAAAATACATTGTTTGGTAGTAATTATGCTCGTTTAAAGGCGGTCATTTGGTTTCGAATTCTTTTCCTTCTTTTTCCCCCTCTTTTCTTCATAAAATTTGAGCTAGCTACGTGGGGGGGGGTATGCCCAAGTTTGGCCAACCGTCGGCCACGTAGGTAGTACTTGGTAGGGTCTTGACAGAACTACGCTGTTTCCGTCCAAAAGAGCCCTCTTTTCAAGTTTTTTTCGTAATAAGCTGCTAGGGTTCCGGAATAAACTGCTAGGGTCTTGACACAAAGGCGCCGGAAATGCGAAATCACAAAATATATCGCCAGAACCTGCCTCGTTTAGCCACCAAAAATCCCGCAAATCCAAAAACTCTTAACACGAGACATCGCGCGAAAAGCTTCCAAAACAGCCCAAAAGAGGGGGGTTGAGCATTTTGCAACTAGATTTGGCTATAGAATGACTACGGTCCTGAGATTTTGAGGATATATAGTTCACTACCATAGCCCGGCGTTCCTAGGTTTATAGGTTCGTAGCAATTAATCTCGGCTACTTAGTAATCTCGTAATATTAGCAATTGTCGTGTGATAAGCGCACTGTATGATACGGTCAAAATCCATATCACACCACACTTCGTCTAGCTATTCCTATTCCAAGATGTTCCTACGTTTAGAGGTCTACAAATAATAGCTCTTTGAATATAATTTGTCCGCTATTGGGTTCTCAAAGTCGTTTTTGTTGTTCCCTCAGCCAAGGCTCTCTGACTGCCCCAATACGAGTCGTTCTACATCAAAAGCGGGATGTACTATTCATACCACTTGCAGTACCCGCGACAGAGGAATAGTGGAAGACTTTCACCACCCTAGAAACCCCGCCAGAATGATTGTAGAACATTCTTTTTCGAAAATTGACCATCATCTAACAACACAGTCGCAGGCATTCAAGAGCATCCTGCTAAGAGCCGACAATGGTACCACCAAGATGGTTGATTGTAGAGTCCTACCACCTTTCCATCATCTCCAGTGTCTTTGAAATCGATCGGCAAACCAAAGGCAGCCTCGTAATGGCATCCGAAGATGATAATAGGAGCCGGAAGACAAAGATGCAATAAAAATTAAGGCGGCGTTAGCGTCATGAATGAGTTCTTTACAAAAGATCCAAAACAATAGACGTCTCTATAATGACACGAACGACAACTTACCTGGTTTGTTCCTTCTGAATCGTCCTCTAACGAGCTATAACCGCGTCAACAACCTCGTCGGTCGACGACATCAGAGGGCCGGAAAATGCAATCTCGTACTATTGAATTTAAATTAGGTATGCCCTATAGATTTGACTTAAGAATCCCACTCCACAATATTGCCCCCCAATCCTCAATTAGGAACAAATCATATCCCCCCCCCCCTCATGCCACCCTCATCTCCCGAACCACGTCGCATCCATGCCACACATTCAAAGTCTGCCCTCAAATCCGACATCGCACCAACATTCCCTTTCACATTCATCATCCACACTTTCAACCCAGTACTCTAATCCTGAACCACATCCACTACCCGTGCATCCAACCTATGATGTAACCATAAAGATTGGACCAACCCCCCGCATTCCTATGTCAACCTCCCAGTCCCCATAAGCAAATTCCAGATTCTCTCAACTTTAGGAACTGCCCTTCCAACTTGGCCCTCTAACGTGAAATTCCCATCCTCTTTCCAAATTCTATCTAGCAATCCATCTCAAATGCTACCGTTGCAACTCACTTACACGCCCCATCAACTGCCAATCCTATATCAACGGTAATCCCTGCCGCAAGTTTTTCACGCCCAATATCATTGTGGCATAAAAGACAAAACCCACTCCTCAACTTCCTACTACACACAAATCGCCCACTGCCTGCCACCAAATGCCGACTCCCAACAACATTACCCAAGACCCAGAAGATACCTACTTCGATGCAGAGGGATTTCCGCAGCTTCCCCTATCGGAATTAGCAAAGCGTCTCCGTGACATGACCGCCCCTGTGGCCACCACGAACAACAACAAACGGGGAAGAATCAAAGTCCGCTCGCACTACCGCAAATGGCGCTCTTCTTATACCAAGAAAAAGACTCATACTCCACATGAACCCAACCAATCTACTATATCACAGTGGCTTCATGGAACAGCCCAGCAAAAGAAGAAAAACCCAGAAAGCGCCATCAACCAGACACCCCAAATGCAAGCAGACCGCAGCCTTGCTATGTCCCTTCATATAACAGAAGTTCACAACTTTGTGGCACCTACCAACCAAACTAAGTAAGTATCATCCACTAATCAACGGTCTCCAACGATCCTACCGGACAGTACCACAACATTAATACTAGTAATAAAGAACTAGCTCAATCTATTCTTTATTTAATTTATTTACTACAATCCTCCCACTCCATGCAATAATATATTCACCCGGTGAGGTGGGTCTGTATAGGTTGGATCTGCCATTATGGCAGCTGTAGCATGCTTGAACTTGGTGGGATCCCATATAAGAACAGCACCTGGAGGGACCTCCATTAGGTAGGGACTTCCGTGCCGCCCCCTAGTACCACCAAGTTTCTGATGCCAAATTTTCAACATCTTGCCATTGTCGAGGTTTAAAAATATCACGATGGGATATTCCGGACACCCCCACCTGGTCGTCTCGAGCTCGTCCGTATCCATATCCACGTGCAACTCTGGATCCTTCTTCCCAGCGGCAATAGCAGCTTGATTCTTGAAAGGCTTGATGTACGCAACATCACAATACCGTCTCTCCAACCACCCCATGACCTCCTTCAGTCCATCGATGAAACCCGAAGTGACCGGGCAACCATCCAACTTTATCCCCCATCGCCCACTTGCCTTTTGCTCAAACAGATATTTTCGACTGACCGCTCCGTTAAACATGGTCTCCCACTTGAATTCATCACCTTGTCGAGCCTTCTTCCTGCTCCTATCAAATAATTCACTGCGGATTGCTGTCAGCCCATCTTCATCGAAAACATCGTGCAACAAAATAAACCCAAGATCCTTGAACTCGTCCTCCCAATTATCGTATCGCAATCTCCTATATTTGACAGAACCATCGGGCAACTCCACCTTTTTCTTTGTATCTCGCCTAACCGTCCTGCTTGACAGCTTGTTTGCCATCCATGAGCCGAAAAGGAAACCAATCTCGTGAGCAACATCTCTTCCAGCTTCCAGCTTCAGCGACCGGTCTTTCAATTCTTCTCGTTTCTGCAGCAACATCTGCCTCAATCTTCGACCTTTACTCTTGCCATGCAAGACAACCTGTGTACGGAAATTGAAATACCGCCTAGGGTAATCGGTAATAAAATCCTGTGGTGCCCCCACAGCTGGGACGGGTGGTGCAACTGCCTCCTCCATTTTCAATCTACAACGACTGCCACAACAAATTCATCACTTACCCTTTGCTTCTATTCCAACAACCTTCTTCGCCAAGCAACGGCTCCAACACAACAACCAATCAGACTTCTCAAATTTTGATATGCCCATGCAATGATTTCTGAAGGGTCACCCAATGGGCCGGTTCCATCTTTTGAAATACGGTATCCAATCAAAGAGGATTTATCCACCTGATCCCACCAATGAAAACGGCTGCCAAAATAATCACATATGCCCACTGTCCTATCCACCACACTATTCGAGCTAGTCAAGAAAATCCGTTTGAAGGAACACATAATCCTCTCAAGGTAACCGATTATCCAACCAACGCCACAGACACGATAATACAAAGGAAATAAAATCAGCCAATCGTAGACCCATTAATTTAATACGCCCTTTCATCGATTTCTAAACGGTCACACAATGAGCCGTCGAGACAAGTTTTTACTCAGTACTGCAGAAGTGTCTAATCCACCTACCCGTGTAGAAAACCTACCACGAAATCATTTTTGGTGAGTGGAATGAATCGAATCGACCCATCTCTATCCTGGTATGCAGGGTCCAGGATGCGGCAGCAGCCCAACACCATCACAGAAAATCCGTTTGAAGGCTCACATAATCCTTTCCAAACATGACCTCATCCTACAAACGCTCGGGTGGTCGAACCGAGCCGACCCTTTCTGTGGATGTTCAAGGCGTCGCCTCTATCCACCTTACTAAGAGGAGCTTTATTTATCGTGCAATCAGCGCCGTATACACACAAGAGACCGATCAACGGCGAGCCCTTGTGTTCTTTTTTAACAAAAAAGTTCTTCTTCCAACATCCTCGATTGGCGCTGACACAATCATCGTCACAGCAAACCAACGAGCAGAATCCCTTGATGTCCAAGAAACAACCTTCCTCCACAGCCGCGATCCTAAACTATTGGTACTACATCAATTTGTTTACGACGAACTTTCAACTCGGTACAAATGTAACCGGGAAAAGAAAAATGCGTCCATGAGAAGGCTTCGTAATGGACGAAAACCCCCTCGTCGCGACTACAACATCCTCTACATCGGAATGGAACGCCCTGGCTATGTTCGAAATATTGAAACTTTGTACCAAGAGGCGACAAAGCTACCATCCTCCCTACGGCAGCGGATACGAGATGAAGCGCGGATTGTTGCAACTGAAAACGATGGAATTCAACGGCGGGTTTACACTGTCAATCGCAATCCTACCAATTCCAGGTTCCACTATGACATGGACCTGACGAGCTACCGACGGGCAAAGCCGTTCCCACCCGAGCTTATCTTCAACGAGGTTTACGTTGACTACATTTGGATGCCATCGGAGTATTTGTTGGGCATCATTAGCAGAGATTTTTGTCAAAGTTTCCTTCCTGACTTGGCATCGGGCCGGATGCCGAAGGGAGGTCGAGTGTACCTACCCCTCTCCTTCCCAATTTTGCAGAGGATCTTCGAGAATTGGACTCCATTTCTGGAATGTCATTTCCTTTTACGATTTCTGCGACCGGATCAGGAAGAGGAGATGGTGCTCAAAAGAGTTACCGACAGCTTGGATCTTAAATTGCTAGGAAAGGACGATGGGGTACTGCCCAACGGTGTCCTAAGGAGCGAGGTGGAAGAACTCCTGGAGACTACCTGCGTCACCAAACCTTCACTACTCTACGAATTGCTCCCGCTATGCTTCCCTGATGCTACTTTAAGGTGCCGTTTTCTCTGCCTAAGTCGTCGCGAGGCCAGCGATGTGCCTGAGGCACAACCAGCCAACCTTGTAAATAATAGCAGGGATCAAGTGACTTGTCCTTTTTGCCATTTGTACCTGCGTCCAAGGCGCATGTGTTGCCAGTCCCTGTCATTGCGCTCGCCAGCCAGGTCTGCTGTCGAGCGGGCAGTGAAGACCGATTGGTGGACCGGTGTTATCCCGGATGACGATGAAGACAATCAGAGCTGTGATGACGGCTCTAGCTGTGAATGGCAAGAGAGGGAAACCAAGAAAGACCGGGTTGTAAAACCTCCATCAAACCCACGCCACAACGATCGCCCAACAAAGGCCAAGATGATGCAGGGAGATCATGATGCTGTCAACCGCACAATCGAAAAAGAAATGAAGATGGCCGACTCAACCTCGGGACCAAAGGGGACGCTGGCCATTCTACCACGGGACCAAAAGATGTCATCGACCATGCTGCGTCGCAATTTCCGCCTCGCCAACGAGCAATTGATAAAAAGCAATTTCGGGCCTGAGAGCTACTGGGTTGAAAAATCGGACAAAATCTCGTGCACCCTTTGGTTCGGTTTGCGAGAGAAGGTGCACACGGTGTCGGGCCGAGGCTTCTTAGAAGAGTTCGCCAAGAGGTACAACATTACACCAGAAATCATGGCAAACAATGTCGACCATTTGTTCCTCAATAGCAACCGACCCTGTGTGATCAACACTCATGATGTTGCCGGTATTCAAGACAAAGCACTGGGGTCTCTCATCAAGATGCCTGCTTCCCTGCTCGGCTGCTCCTACCTGGTTCAGCTCGACTGGGCGATGGACAGCCTTCTCTCGCATGCAGACGAGATGATCGACAATTCGAGCATAGACTCCTTCCGCAATGTTATCGCACAGCACAATGGTAGTTGTCCAAGAGCAGGCCAGTCTTGGAAGCGGGCCAATGGGGTTGGTGTCGCAACCCCAGGTCTATTCGCAAGTTCCAAAATCCTGTCCGATTCCTACCGGAGTGCCCTCTTTAGGCTGAATGTGATCGCTCACCACCAGATTTTGGAGATTATGGTGGGGCATCTAGCCGAATATGATCGCCAGAGCCGCAATGACAATACCCGTCTAAAGGTGGTCAAGGAGTGGTTAGATTTCCTTTTACCTGTGTCTCTTTCGTTGGAACAAAGGAATCTATGCACAACTGGTCTACGAATTTCGGATGCCGTTTCGGTTTTGATAGGTAGCGCATATCTACATTTCGACTCAATGAACGGAGCAAAGGTCGGTCATTCAGACCAAGTGACGGTCGTGACAAAACAGATTGATTGGCGCAACCATGTTAAGAGGGAGGAAAACATTTCCAAACTCTTGTCAAGCCAGGTGCCCCTTGTTGGCTCCTCTGTCACAGTGGTCAACTACGGTCGGTCAATTAACGATTCTCAGGCAGCGCAGATGGAGGGACTTGCCGACATCGATGACCCTCTCATCAAGGAAATGATGGCACTAAATGAGGTTGACTTCTGGCAGGATGCAAGCAAACTGGACCAACCACAGCACTTCCAACGCTTTTCCGAAAACCTCAACCCACGAATGACAGTTGGATATGACTACCCGTTCCAACATCAAGCCATACCAGAGTCTGCCAACCGGTCTTGGTACATTGGATCATTTGTCAACGTCTGGGCTCGTTTTGTGCGAATGTACTCACCAGTCGTCACTTTCCGCCACACCGCATCTTTTGTAGCATTCATCACCAGAGAATGCAATGGTCAAACACTGATCATCGGGTTAATGGAACAGGAGTTGAATAAGGGGCGCCGGGTCGAGACGGAAACCATTCTAAGAGACTTAAGAGTGGAGGCCTTATACGAATGGTTATCACTTCAGGTCATTGGCAACCGTGGTCATTCCGGGGTGATATCGTGTAAAGACTTTCGGTACCAAAAAATTGACCGGATGTTGTTCGATGTTGATACAAAGGGTTTGGACAAAAGCCGAAAGGACTGTGGACTCTTCATTTGTTTTTTGACAAGTCAATTTGAGTTGTTAAATGGTAACCAACAGTCACAGCAGGAAGCCTTGCAGATGCTTACCTCCGCCGAGTACCGTAAGCAAAAACTGGGCAAGCGTGTGACCGAGAATATACAACTTGGATGTGTGAGGTTAAGTGTGGGGATCCAGTTGGCAGCATGTCTTATGCTGATCCCCCTTCCCTACGCTACATGGGCAATGCTTACTAAGGGATCATCAGGCTTCTACAAGGCTGTGGAATACCTTGCAGGTGAAAGTACCGGGGACTCCCTTTCCACCTCCGAGGCAAATGCCATTGCAAACAAAACAATAAGTGTCCTCCGTCGACATTCGGTCTATGCAACCATGTCCTGGCTGGACCAATGCTGCTGCCTTTTCCACCGATGGCAGATTACTGAGGATGACCGCCGCAAAAAAGATCTCATTCTGTGGTCAAATGACGGGGCACTGTATACCCCCATCCGGGTAAAAGAGGGTACCAAGAAAACCTGGATACAATTCTTATCCAAGGAGCGTCAATGGGAGAGTTTGGAGAATGCAATTGGAAGGTTTGTTGGTGACTGGAATGGGGTGGCTACGGTGGATGGCGGACTGATTGGCTGTATTTGAATAAAGGTTAAAGATCAAACAATAGAACCGTTTCCACTGTAGAGTTACACTTAATCATAAATAAATCCATTTGAGGGAACTAATAATCCTTGACTGGTAGCCGATAATCCACATATGGGAACACAGGTCATAATGCAAACACAAAAAAACCCTATCGCAGAGGACTGATATAATATGCCCCATCATAGGTTTCTAAATGGTCACACAATAGGGGGAAGAGATGGTCGGCACAAATTGGCTCATAATGTGACCCCTCAGAAGGGCATATGCTGCACTTACCAACCACTCGTGCCACGTACCAACTTTTGGAAACTATAGAATAAAGTCCCAACTTTACATAGCCGTATCTTTCCATGCAGGCATCTGTTTCAAAATTGAAAGGTGTCATAAGATGAAGATTTGCGACACGTACATGGTAATTTGATAACATTTTGGGATATGATTTTATTGAAGGAGTAATGTAGCTTTTTGGGGACCACAATGTTCTTTGGTACTCTTTGACCTAACATTCCTCGACAATAGCGATATAGATGGTATGATTGAACTCACGCCGTTCACCTGCTGGTTAAATTTGTGAGGAATGTTTGCTGTAGGCAAACTAACAGGGCACAACTTTTACAATTGCCAGACACGTTTTTCCTTTTCCTTGAATATGGGGTCCATTTCTAGGGGCCGTCTTTAAGATCACACATCTTTTGACATAGGCACAAGATTGATTATAGCAAGGACTCGTTAGATGCGCAATTAAAATGCTAACTTGGAAACTTGATAACATAGTGGATTAAGGATTTATTGGAGGAGGAGTGTTACTTTAGGTGGACAACAATGGTCTCTTGTACTCTATGACATAACATTACTCAACCAAACGGATATCAAACGTATAGTTAAATTGATATTGTTGACCTTCCAGTTGTAATTACAAGCATTTGTTAATGAGGTCAAACTATGGTGGTTTACCTATTACCATTACACGGACCCACTTATTCAAATGCACAAATGGGGTGTTTGTTTCAGCTAGCCCGCTTCAAAGACCCATATCTTTGGGCCCAGGAACTCATTCATACGTAGCGAGGCATTTTTAGATGCTGAATTACAAAATGTATATGATGAATTGATAATATGTTGGAATAGAGCTGTATTGGAGGTGCACAGCCTATTATTAGGCAACACTCAGTGACTTTGCTATCTTACCTGCCTCTTTATTTGAAAACTGCCATATACACGACAACATAAAGTTAGGATCCTAACCTTCCCTGCTGACTTCCTGAAAATATTTGGCTGGGATCGAAAGGATGTACTCAATGAAGTACCATTACTGACTTGTGAGAGAGTGGACTTCATAGTTTAGAATTTTGGTACCTAGCTCAACCCAGGTAATGATGCGCATGTGCGCGCAAAGGGGATATTGTGGGCTCGATGTACTACATAACTCATGGATTAAAGTAGGAATGCAGTGCTTCTTGTTTGTGTAATACTAATTTCAAGCGTACATTCATAGTTGTTTTCAAACACTAAATTCCCTGCATCTTCTTGTGGAGGTAGGAAGAACTTTTGGTCAAGAATTGTGATGCCCACTCAGTGCGCAAGTGGCGGCATTCCAAAGTACGGAAAGAATCGAGGCTTGGTTTGGTGAGTGATCGGCAAGGAACCTCATCTATACAATAGATTGTTCTTTTGATGCTTGTCATTGGAACAAGGTGTAGTCTACTATGGTAGACATCACCAACTTTATCGCTTGCCCACGTCCACTTCCGGAACAATTGACTGTTGTCCACATGCGAAGCATCATTTTCAATAACTTTCATCACAAGTGCAGCATTCGCCGGTGCATCGCATCCAATGTTGACTTCATCTAGCATGTGAAGCAATGCAACCACCCTGGCCGGCCGGATAATCATTTGACCACCCAACTGTTCTTGAATGGATACACAATCATACCTGGGGCCCCTGCCTTCAAAGTCAGGATGACAACGTATGATGGAACCGTCCGCAAGTTCTGTCTTGGTGTACATGTAAATAGGCTCGGCTGTCTCATCCTCCAGCAAAGGGGTCTCATTTGATAACCAATGGACTATCAAAGGATCAACCTCAAAGCTTATGTCCTTGTTTTTGCCTGTTCTAAATGACAAATAGGTACCTTCATTCTCAGATTGCACACGGTAACGACCCACGCTTTTGCTGCCATTATGAGTAGGCTGACCACCGGCCTTCCGGTTCTGTACTCTGTTAGATTTCAGAATTTTCCCAAGGACTTCGCTCTCCGCCCTCCTTATGGAAATCTGACCTGTGAAAGTTCCATCGTCCCTCTTTTGTGCAGTCTTGGCCGGACGGACTGCCCATACCTTCAAGTGTCTTTCACCATCATTGGTGTCTCTCCCACTCGCCCTTCCATAGACGGGTGTCTCCATGAGTAGATGGAACATCTCGATAAACTTTTGATAAGAGTATCCATTAGTTCCAAATCCCCGGCTAGTACCATTTACAAGAACTCTTCGCATCAATTCAAGGTTGGCGGATGCCCTTGAGATGTTTTCAGTGGATAACATCTCCCTGTCTGCATATTCAAGAAAGGCCCAATATGTTAGAAGAGTTTCACATAGATAGGATAGATGGTCAATTGACAGGGTACAGGTGCGGTGCACTCCTGCAGTTTGACAATCAAAGTGAATAGTTGAGGGTGGAAACATAACCACCTGTTGAGACTGTTCATGGTGGTTCCGATCTACCCGGCTGCCGGTGGGTTCAATGGAACACCTGTAATCCATGGATATCGCCATCGGCAATTGCAGTATGCGTGTCTTGTGTTTGTACAGCTTCTGCCTGCAATCCTTGGTTAAGAATTCTTTCAAAACCTCTTCTAATCGGACGTGCAAGTTGTGGGGGAGACTATGTACCTTCTCCATCTCAACAACAAGTTTGTCTAGTCGCAGGAATTGCAGGGCCTCATCCCGTGACAAGCCTGTTCCGGCATTTGCAATACTTGTTGCGTGGGGGCCTGCAGCAGGTGCAATCCTTTTGCGTTTCCTACTTGCTCCCTCAACTGCAACTGTTTTATCCCTGTTCTTATTCTTGTTCTCGTCAAAGTTGGCGGCCAGTCTTGGTAACAACAGTTTTCGGCCCTTCTTAGTTCTCAATAAGAATGCAAGGACGAAGAGTTGACCAACACGTTCAGATCCTGTAAGCTCAGTAAGCTTGGTAAATCCTTTACGAAAGGAGACCCGGGGGTAATTGCTTGCCTCACCGGAACGGTTTAAGCCTTTTGCAAACATTTGTTCCACATGCCTGTCAATTGCTGCCTTTGATCCATCGGTCATTGGTCCTATCACAAGGTTGAGAAAGTGTTGGATAACACCACTCTTCATTGTGTGGAGGATGTCTGCTGTGGTGACTGAGTGGATTCCATTGATGTTTGCACCATACGGTAAGCGGGCAAATGGGTTGTCCACAGCCTTACTCCCAAAAACTTGTCTGAGAATAGACTCTGACAACCTCTCCCGCACCCCCCTAGCCTTAATGGCAGCATCCCTATTGACCTTGTTTGTAAATATGTCCAGATATTGCAACCAGGAATCAAGGTTCTCGCTCAAAGGTATGCTGGGCAGATTGACGGCATCATTTATGGTCATGTTCTTGGCTAGGGCGTTCCCTTCTCTAACCCCCATCCTTGCTTTGATCAGGTTCCTGATGTGAGGTTGATCATCCACTGGGACATTAACATCAGCATTATCGACACCAAAACAGCCATATGTGCAACCAAGTGCCGCCTGTGACAGTGCCTGTACAAAGTATGCATCGACCGGGAAACAGGACCGGGAAATAGCCACATCGGTAAGACGTGAATCCACCAAGGCGACTGGTTCAATGGAGCGCAGTGCTCGACTTGTTGCATCAGTATAGAATGATAAGGTTAGCAGATGATACCAGGGATCGAACTGCGATCCGCCTATCATAGGCAGGAATTTTGAGTTGTAAGTATCCCTATACCAGCTGAAGTCGAGGAGATGTGGTGCCTGTTTATCGTCCAACGGGGGTGGGATGTTGGCAAAGGGGTGACGCATGTCGCACCTGATATTGTCCAGATTTGAATACACCTCTGAAACCAACTTCTCCTCTAGGTCATTAAGATAGTCAAATCTCCTAACCACCACTTTTTGCCCAGACTCCAAGGTTATGTTAATTCCAAAAGGTGGTTGATAGCTGGTTTTCCTTGACACCCTACTGAAAAAGTGCTTTCTCGTTGTGATACCTGGCATGAACGGACTGAAATTTCTTTGTTCCTTTTCTCTTTTCATTGTTGAAATGATGTCATCCATAAGATGTCGTGGAGCACCAGCCTGGTCAGTTAGAGCATAAAGCTCCGCCATCGACCTATCAGAAGCGTTAGCAACAAACTCCATGGAATCTTGGATATCGAGCGGGAATGATATGTCTTCAGGTGGGTCAGATGCCAGTTTCTCTTCCATGGTGCCCAACTCCATTTCTGCATCAGGTTGACCGTCCACTTGGGAGGCCAATGCAAAACTATTGCCCACGGTGGCCGTGGAATTGCCGAGCTTGGTAACATTTCTGTCCGGATTTTGGTTTAGGTGAAAGTTGTGTTCAATGACCCAGCCATCCCCGTGGTTGCTGTCCTCATCTGTGCTATCACCGTCCAAATCTGAAGCAAAAGATGGAATACAAGCTGTCTTGCCCTGGTACCTCTCCAACCTTTCTCGTGGGCCGGATTTATTGCTAGTTCTTTTGGAACCTGTCGTTGGTTTCTGGAGGCATACTCGCTGTGTGCGCACACGGGAAAGGAGGCGTCGTTCTGGAACAGATGCAGGTTTACCACCTCCGTCGTCGTCACTCTCTTCCTCATCTTCAGCTGCCATGTCAGGAATGTGAATACCACAGTTGTCGAATTCCTGATCTCCTGCCAGTGAGGGTGGCGGGGGCACCTGCTGAAGTAGAGAACCAGCTGCGAATGCTTGCCGGCCCCCCATCCAAGATGCAGATGGCCCTCTAGTTCGTGGATTACAGTTCCAACTCTGGTTGTAGTGTGAAGAGAGGCTTTTATAACATTTGAGGCACGTTGCGCACATGAACCTTTTGCTTTTTGGGTTCACCATGATGGTCGTGTGGTGCAGATGAAAGAAGTGTTTTGCTACCCAAAAATCCGTTACTTCGCCACCCAAAAATTAAGAACAAAATAGACAAGTACGCACGTGCCCGTCACCTTTTTTTTTGATAAGTATTCTCTACTAAAGAATGGACCAAAAAGAAAAAGTGGACTGGTTGTTTTAGAATTAAACAACATCAAGGCTCCACTTAATTTGCAACTCTGGCAAATGACGGTGCAACCGTACCATTACATCCTCCTTTTTCTCACAGGCGAATAAGTTATCGCCAAGGGACAGGTACTTTAGGGCCGATGCACCATTTCCTTCTATGAAGTTCATGATGGCTTGCATGCCATTTGGACCGATCTTGTTGCTTCCAAGTTGAGTTCTTCCAAAGCGACAAGATGGTGGACATGTTTCTGTAACTTGTGTGCCCCGGCACATGTTAGGTTATTGTCTTGGAGAATCAGCACCGCCAATTTTGGAAGGCAGTGAAAGGATAGGGACATGCAACCCAACCCCCTATGACCAAGTCGACAACTCCCAAGGTCAAGAAATGCAAGCTCTTGCATCGTGACCACCCCGTGCAAGAGGCCTTGACCACCAGTCAGTGATAGTTTGACAGAGTCGAGGTGTAGTGACTTCAAGTTTGGTAGGTGTTGGAGGGTGGAGCCAAGTACCGTGCGACAGCTCTGGCCCACCTTGCAATTGCTTATAATGAGCGTGTTCAGGTTTGCGAGCTTTGAAATGGAACGAAGAAATCTTAATCCACCGGCTCCTCCAATTGTGTAGCCGTCTACTAACAATGTTTTCAGCTTGATTAGCTGCTCGAGGGAGGCCGGTAGCCAAGAGCAGGGAATGCATGGGTGACTTGGGAGGGAATTGCCAACCATTATGTGGTGGGAGTATTCTATTTCCAGATGTGTGATTTGGGTGCATTGCAGTAGGGAGGATGCTATTTTTTGTTCGTTGTTTAGATTCAAGACGCCATCCAGTAGAGATATGGTCTGTAAGGATGGAAAGTATTTCATTAAAGTTGCAAAACGAGATGGAGGACCACCACCACGTGGAGCACCGCCGCCCGCAGGGTTGGTGAATTTAAGCTCAATAGGATATTTCCCTAGCCATGGGTGGACAGATAGAAGCTCCTCCCATTCTTTGATCGTGGACTCTTTGATGTCAATGTAACAAAATTTTACAACTCCGCGATATAATATCATTCTCTCCAAGTAGGGCATGCAGTCCCAGTAGCTGCCGATGAGAAGGGACACCTTTAAAGGTAGGGCCGGTGGTAATGGTGGCATTGACATTGCCACTATTAGGGAGGAAGGGGACAATGACGGCAACAAAAGTCGTAAGTTTCGATAGAGAATTGAAACGTTCGATGGCATGATGGTGCCGATCAAACCTATTAAATTTAAAGGGTGATGCTATTTAGCAGCCTGTGCTTATAAAAATTGAAAACACAGTAAGATTAGTACGGAAAAATTAACAAGCGATCATGGGTTGTGCGCAGGTTTGCCTCGTAAAATCATTCGAATTACATGGTTGCATTAATCCGGTTATGGCTTCCTTTTTATCTGGTGTAAGTACATAAGCAGTTTCTACCGTACCTTTCTTTAGTACCTACAACACCAAGAATATCAGGCAATAATGGAATTGCACCGTCCTAATAATATCCTTTGAATGGCACTAATAATCCTTAAAATGGAACGGAAAATCCGGTTGAGGTGTCCCAGTTCAAATATGCCCTTTTGTGAGATTACAAAAAGGTCACACAATGAGAAATTGTGACAGTGTCGTGGTGCGACACCAAAATGGCTTGGGTGTTTTAAATATGCCCATGGAAAAAAGAGGAAAGGTGAGAAGGCAGGTCTTGTCGTTGGATGACTGCCTGGTACAATTAGCAGTGGAGCGGTGGGGGTTTGGAAAGTATGTTTTGAATTGAGCTAGTATGGCATAGAGGTTGAATGCTATAGAAAATTAATAGGAGGGTAATGTCGTGAAGACATACTTTTGAATTGATGGACATAAGCCTGTGATTTGAATGGAAAACACGTGGGGGGAAAGCTTGTGGTGTTGCCAGTCCGTGGTGGTGTTGTGAGCAGCGGTGGTGTTGTGAGCAGCCCCCTGCAGCAGCAAACACCATAAGAAAGGCGGAACCACAATATTATTTGAAAAATGGCAGTACAACAACTGGCCGTATCTGAGGAGGTAAATTGTCATAGCTGTTTGTAGAATATGAGTAATTGACAACTGACCTTGTTGTTGTATGGTCACGGCGGCTTAGGCGCTAGCAGGAACCTACTACCCCAGGTGGTCAAATGATGTCAAAAACTTTGTGTACGAGAAAGCATTTGTCCACATGCAGTTTATTAATTCCATGGTTCTCGTGCAGTTTGGTAGTGTTGCACAGAGGGCAGCTTGTAAGGATGTGGGTGTGCCGGACCAGTATGCAGAGGATTTCTGGTCTGTTGTCGGATGTTCCTCCTATGAGGAGGCGGTTAGAAGGAAAAGAAGTACACTATACAATGCCTTGAATGTGGCCTTTAGAAAGTACTGTGAGAAACCACCGGTGAATGAGGAGGGTGATAAGGTGAAACCTCCAGATCCAAAGATGTTTATACCAGTGGATATGGACAGTCAGAGTAAGTACCATTCAAGAATGGGGGGTGTTTTCCTAGATCGTGTACTAACGGGAATGTTTGGTTGTTAAGGATTTCCAGTAGTGTTGGCTGTTGCACCTAACAACTCTGATGGGTCGTCCGGCACAGAGCAGGAAGCGGATGCGCAGGAGGGGCAGGATTTGGAGGAAGATGAGTTTGATGAGGTTAAGATACAACGTTGGTCAAGAACGGGTCTGGGTGAGGGTGTGGGTAAGGAGGAATATGCCAGGTTCTGGGCTGAGTTTGTCAGTGTTTTTGTTGAAAGAGATGCAGGCGGGAGAGGGCAGAGGAGATATGGAAGGTCGCATTGGGAGTTGTTGAGTGAATATGTGGAAGTACCAATGGAAAGTTTTGCTGTGTTGCTGTATATGAACAACTATGACAAATTCATGAACGAATACTGGAAGTGGGGAAATGAAGATAGTGCCACTTTGACTAGTGGGTTGACGGCTGCAACTCCAAGTAGTGCTGGGGTTCCTTCCCGCTTCACCGATTGCTCCAGGGGTACTGGCAAGTATTCGGGATGGTCGGATGAGGCTATGGTATTGTACAATCTGGTTTTTGCGGTGCTGGAGAGACAAAGACTGGCGTTGGGAAGTAGGAAGTCCTTTGATGAAAGAGTGAAAAAATTAGTACAGAGGAAAGATTTGGGTAAGAGCAAGAGGAAGTTTGCAGGACGAGTGGAGGTGAGAAATGGAATGTCAAAACTTATGCGGCTAATGGATGTGGGTGTGTAGAGTTCTATAATGATAAATGGAGATGGAAAGGAATGTTTGACTGTTCAGGATTAGCATTATGGTTAGATTAGAATGGTTATGCAAGAGGGGTGAAACTTGAGGACCGGCATTGGATTGTTGGTATGGGGTCCAGCATTGAGGCGATGATGCGAAAACTTGAGAACCAACATTGGATTGTGGGGATCCCCTCCAGCATTGAGGTATTGTCATGCCTAGGGGGGGGGCATTGTTGGTTGAATCATGGGAATGAGGTACACAAAGTGGGGTTTAGTGTTGATGGATACAGATTGAAGGCTAACATGAGATTGGAAGGTGGTATGGCGGGGGTGCGGGGTGTGCATAACGGAAGTGGAGTCTGGATATTGCATTCTGCTTCATTGATGTAGATGTTTACATGGGGATGCTGCATTAGTTGTGAATTTGGATGCAGCATTCTACTTTGGAGGTGAATATTCGCCACGGAATATGCCGCATTTAGGGCTGGCTTAATATGGATTTGGAGCCGATGTCAAGTGCAGGCATATGTATCAAGAATATGCTGGCATGGAAAGGGGGTAGAATTGAAATTATGGGGGTGTGCATTTGCCGGCCCTCTGATGTAGTAGTGGAAGAATTAGCTACTCTACTG